>CM035794.1:71749548-72084964 GCA_020466265.1 Siphamia tubifer | reverse complement strand
ACAAATAATTATTTACAAAATAACAAATAGCATGAAACAATTTTAAAAACAATTGAGTAAAAAAATGTATAAAGAAAGAACTTGTATTGTAATTTGGTTCCAATAGTTTTATTAAATTTTTTGACATCTGTTTATTTTATTTATTTATACCTCAGTTACATCAACAAAACTCAGTAAAAAAAAAAAAAAAAAAAAAAATGTTTTAATTGAATTTTTCTGAATATTTAAACTAAACCATCCATTCAGAATGTGTCACTGCTGAAGCATCAGGGGTTAAAGCACGGGGTGTCAGGGGCCACATTAAACCAAATTTGATCAGAATTGAGCCAAACCACTAAATAATAACATAATATATAAATAAATATCATCTCCAATTTTTCCTCTATGTTTTAGAGCAAAAAAAAAGTTAAATTATGTGATGAAAATATTCACATCTACCAACTATCCTTTAAAATAATGTGAATAACATGAATAAACCAACACTTCTTCAGAAAAATAAATGTAATTTTAACAATATTATGTCTCACTTTATCATTTACACATTAATTACAACGTACAGATTATCCATTAGTGGATCTACAAATACACAAAATGTTTAATAACAGGCAGAATATTGTTAAACTTACACTTCAGACATTTTAAAATTATATTATAATATTCATTTTTAAATAATAGTTTGTTTTAGTGTTTAGGTCAAAGGTTATAATTGTAAATCTTACTCCTGGTCTATAAAGAATTAAACCACCATGGACCCAAATACATGTTAGACCTGTTGGTTCCATATGAAGCATCCAGAGTCCTGAGGTCAAAGGTCATCAGGAACAGGTTTATTGTGTGTTCCCAAAATCAGAACCAAAGAAAATGTTCTGCTCCTCACCTGCGGAACAAAGTACCTGAACACCTGAGGTCTGAGAACAACTATCAGTTTATTTAAATCACACTTAAAACATGATTGTTCTCATTTGTTTTTAAATGTTTTATGTCTGTATTTTAATCATCTTTTAATGCATCTTAATCATTTTAATTTTCTTATATGTTTTATGTAAAGCACCTTGAATTGTCCTGTACATGAAATGTGATATATTAATACATTTACCTTGGCTTGTCTAGTTTAAATACAGTAAAACCACATGAAAATGATTCAATTAACAAAGAGAATAATGTAGATTTGTGAGTATTTATAGATTATTATCATAACATTTTACTGATTTGATCATTTTTGATCTGTATGTGGAACCTGAAATTAAATTAGAAGTATATTCACTATCATTTTTCTAGTTCTCAGGGGTTGAACTGGACCGAATTTGGGGTCCCCGGGCTGCATGTTTGACACCCCCTGGGTTAAAAATAAAAGTGTTGATATTTGCTAAGTTTCCTGTCAGTGTTTAATGTGTCAGTCAGTGAGCAGCTTTGCCATCTGTCAAAAAAAGGTTCAGATTTTTTTCAATAAATAATTCACCAGTGATAGACCTCACCCCTAATACCTACATGAACAAATCTCTCAGTTACAGCCATTTTGGGACCAACGCCAGTCCAAGAACATACTTAATAAACAAATACAGGACCTGACAAGCTCCGGTTTCACTCATGTTTCTCAGAGAGTCGTATTTGAAGACAGTGAAACAACATCCTGACTGTGGGTGAATGTTTAGGGGTCAGGTGTGGGTTATTACTGCAACAGCCACGTTTGTCCCATTATTTTATTACTGTTGAATCTACACATACATTTACTGTCTATTTTACAACAGGGTATAACTTAAGATTGTCCCTATTTTTTATGTTTCGTAAATGTTCTGATCACTAATTTAAAGTGAATTCAATGACGAAGCGCTTTTTAGAGCAAAGATCCAAACAGATAAATGCTTTTGGTTGTTTAGTAGATGTCTTCTGTGGACAGGACAAGAGTCTCTGAGCAAATTGTCCTTTTTGTCAAAACTGCTAGGACTAGGTCTGGTTCAGTATCACAGCGTTACATCAAGCACATGTTTGATGGGACTAGAAACATGATCCAGACACTAATCGACTATGGGTCTTTGGATGAAGTGTGTGTGTGTTCAATAGAGATGCAGATGTATTTCTTGCAGCATCGAGATCGCAATGTACGTGTGCAAAATAATCTGCAATTATTTTTATTTTATTTTTTAATTATTTTTTATTCATTTGTATATATTTGTACTTTTAAAATGTATTTATTTAATAACATTTTTATTTATTTATTTATTTATTTTTATTTATTTATTTATTTATTTATTATTTATTCATGCATTTATTTGTTTTTATTTTGAAATTAATTTTTATATATTTTTTAATTAATTAATGTATTATTAATATATTTTTTTATTAATTTACTTTATTATTAATTTACTTACATTTTTAATCAATTAATTTATTATCTATTAATTTATATTAATTTATTTGTATTTTCATTTATCTTTTTAATGTATTAATACATGTATATATTTTTATTTTATTTATTTATTCTTTAATTGTATTTAAATATTTCGGCTACACAAAGGACGATACTCAAACGTATGTTTTGTGTCGACCACTAATCTGTTTGACCACTTGCGTCACCACCACACAGCTGTTACTCACTCCTCAGTAGTTTTTCCATATCACAATATTTATCACAGGGGTTAAAGAGAAAAATGACAATGTCACTTTTTTTCTAATATCATGCAGCTCTACTGTGCAACATCTTTAAAAAGGAAACAGTTTCTGCTCTATTTTTATTTTCCTTTTTAATTTTTTTTAATTTTTAGCATTAGTATTTGTAAATGTAATCCTACATTTGTGTGGATGGTGACTCCACCTTTTTGATTTTTTAAATTGATATAATTCAAACACACACACACACACGTACAGCATATATGTGTGTGTACATTATTCATATCATTCAAGTACAGATTTTATGTGAAATCAGGTTGTGTCTGTGTGTTTGTAACCTGGCAAAATAAGGTGGACAGTGTGTCTATGAGTGGACATGGTTGTTGGACAGTTATTTAGTCCATCTGTGTGTCTGCTGTAAGAGTCAATACATGAAATATTCAAGGTCCAGTGAAAATTGATCTGATGATCTGAAGTCTGTTCTCTCTCTCTCTCTCTCTCTCTCTCTCTCTCTCTCTCTCTCTCTCTCTCTCTCTCTCTCTCTCTCTCTCTCACCAGATCCCTTTGGAGCTGCCTCTAAGAAGAATGTTAATATCACGTATCAGTTAGATGACCAGGTTCAGGGCCTGCATCGCTGTTGCAGCTCGGCTCAACACTGGAGGTCGGATCAATGGGACACTGTTGGGAGACACGTCCACACCCACTCACTGATTACACCCTCTGATTGGACGTCAAATGGACATTTCACCCACTGCCACGGCTCTTCATGCAAATTGACAAAGCAAATTCGAACCCCTTGAGTGAAATTTCGTTTGCGTTAAGCGCAGCTCTTGCAACGTCTTCTACATGTAAAATGTTTTTTTGGTAACACTTTATAATACCTACACACAAATGACTATGTATTAACCATTTGTTACCTATTTATTAATGTCTTATAAAGGTTCATACTAGTGTAAATGTAAAATTTTATTATTTTCAACCAACAGATGCAGTGTTTACAACTGTTTCTTTGTTTACCTGTAAAGCAGATATACAAACAACTAGTATGAACCTTTACAAGACATTAACAAATAGGTAATAAATGCTTAATACATAATGAACAAACCATTTATAAATGGGTAATAGTCAATTGTGTGTAGGTATTATAAAGTGTTACGTTTTTTTAATTTTTTTTTATTGACAGTCAGCCATTGACAACTATTACATGCATGTCTTCCACTACAACACGACTTAATTGCTGCGTTTATTAATAATTTCTATTCGTTGATCTGCACCAACACCCACATTCACAAATTGACATGATCCTGTCTTGATGAGTTAAATGAAGGCCTTACTGCGGTAACATAGAAAGACATTTTAACACATTATCTTCAATTAACACATAGTATAATTAATGCTTTTGTACATGGCAGGAAGAGAAACAGTGCCTCCAGTTAAAAGCCCCCCCCCCCACTGTCCAAAGCACGCACTTTCACCTTCAAACGTGACAGCCTTATCTGCAAACAAGCTGCAAACGCCCTAACCCTGGTATACCATTGTATCAACTGACCCACAACTCCCCTAAATGTATGAGACACACCATCTCACCTCCTTGAAGCGGTATACAGCACAGCACCCGGACTAAATGAAAAACAATCTGAGGAAACAGGGAACAATCCAAGGCAGGCTCCAGCGGGCTGCCATAAAAGAGGGGCTGCCTCCCAAGCCTCTCCCTCATGCCTTCAGCTTTAACTCTATGGGCTGATGAAAGATCAATGGGCTGACTGGGCAGCCGCTGCTGTGCCTGCTGTCTGCCACTGCACCAGGAAGCAAGCCAATTACAAAACACCCGGAAAAAACAGTCCCAGAAAACCTTTTCAGCTACGCAAAACTGGAACTGAGCGATTAGTGAATTTAGTTTTTTATTATTATTATTATTATTTTTTTATTTTAGTGCTTGGGTGAATAGTCTTCTATTATCTCATATTTGTTCACTGAGTACAACTTACTTTCAAAGAAATGGTGAATGTTTCCAGCTTGTGGCTCATATTCCAAACTAATTTTAACCCTGAACTCTCCCTGTACCCCCCCCCCCCCCCTCCCCCCCCGCCTCCTTTAACCTCACCCTCCTTAACACCCTTTTAACCTCTACTGCCGGCTTCCAGGAGCCACGATCCAGATCTCGACCAACTTAACCAGCCCTCTGGATCTCAGGCGGGACTCTAGGGGAGGGTGGGTGGTGGGGGGGTGGGATTGGTGCAAACATGCAGCAGCAGACAAACAAATCATGTTAAGTCTCTGCTGCCACGGCTGGCAGCACACTCAAAGGGGAGCCAGTGCCCTGCCAGGGAGGAGGGTGCACCCATTTTCCCAGGGAGGGGGGTGAGAGAGAACACGAGAGAGGGGCGGCCTGGTCCTTATCGAGTCCACATCACAGACACCTCTGCCCCTCCTGGTAGGAATGCATACAAGCACTATGGGAGGAGTGAAGGACAAGAAAGGAGGAGGAGGAGGAGGAGGAGGAGGAGGAGGAGGAGGAGGAGGAGGAGGAGGAGGAGGAGGAGGAGGAAACAAGGAGACATAAAGAGGGGGAAATGAAAAGGAAAAGAAAAGAGTGAATGAGGGGAAAGTGAGTTAGTAAATGAAAGAAAGACACAGATGGAGAAAGAGGGGAGAAAAAAAAAGAAAAAAAAAAGAAAGAAAAGAAAAGGAGACCTGCCCAGTTTTGAGAGAGAGAGGGAGTGTCTATGAGCGCAGACAAAAACACAACAATTCTAGTACTCAACACATTTTCAGTTGATTGAAAGCACCTCTGGGAGAGCAGGTAGAAAAACAAACAGGGTTGTTTAAATAATGTTTTAACTGTGCCGCTGTGGTTATCATTACCTCAGTTCAACCCACACTTTTTTTTTTTAATGCTATTTGTGCATCACTGGTGACAGCTGAGCACAGATCAAAGAGTCAACAGATCACCACACAACTATTCAACTGCTCAGGTCAACAGGTTCAGGGCAAGTTAGGTCTACAACTATTCACAATCCACTTAACTCATCAACAATGGGTTTGAGTATACACTGTCTGATTTATACTTTAAAAAAATTGAATTAAGTTCTATTTTCTCTGACAGTAGTTTAGTTTTATTGTCAATTTCTTCACATGTATTCGACATATAAAGGAATCGGTATTATATTTCTCGCTCTCCAGTGCATTAAATAGATGCACAACAAGGGAAATCTTAAACTAAGTTAGGGTAATAAATAAATATAGTGTAGTAGCTTAACCCTTTAATTTAATTCCTGAGATTTAAGCAATTCTGCAGTAAAAAACTAAAATATGATAAGCATCAAAAAGGACAAAACACTGTCAAAGTGATCAGTAAAATGAACAAAAATGAACATTAAACTAACAAAATAATATGTAACATGAACAAAGTAAGGCACTAATGGAATACAATTTGAAGAAAAATAATAAAATGAATAAAAAAAAAACTTACAAAACATAAACAAAAATAATCAATGACATCAACAGATACTAATAAATATTCACAAAATAATAAAAAAAATCACACAAAACAACAACAAAAATGAAGTTTAAAAAGGAATAAATGACTAGTGTTGTAATTTAGTTCCAGTAGTTTTAGTTTGGGCTTTATCTTTTTCTAAATCAGTTGCTTTTTGACACCTGTACATCAGTTCCATCAACAAAATTGCTAGTAGAATACACTAAAGAAACTTTAATTTTTTTGAATTTTTAAACAAAATGTGTCAGTGCTAATGCATCAGGTGAAATATGATTCCTGATATGATCTGTAGGCATCATCATTCAGCTTTTTCACGTCGTCTGGTGTTAAAAAGGCAAAGCAAAAAATAAGGAAAATCTGGAATACCGAAGAATCGCAATGAAAACCGAATCGACACCCAAAAAATCTTAAGAGAATCAAATCGGCATAAAATAATTTTGTCCCAACCCTATTAGTTGCTCTATTATATACCCTTTTATTTTAAACAAAACAAACCTGAACATCTGTGCAGAATATGTCACACTGTTATCGTTAAAGATCAACCCATGAATATATGATCATTTACTATTTTTATTTACTATTGATTTACCCCTGTCTTATGCAAACCTGTGCAAATCTCATTTTATATCTTGCACTTTTTAAAATGTCAAAATGTATGTATAATTTTTTTTTTTTTTAACTTTATTTTAATTCTTGTACTTTTATAATGTAATGTAATAATGTAATGTATTTTAAAGTTGTATTTTAATTGTCAATCACTGTAAATCACTTTGGGCTACACCTGCTGTATGAAAGGTGCTATAGGAATAAAGATTATTATTATTATTATTATTATTATTATTATTATTATTATTATTATTATTATTATTATTATTATTATTATTATTATTATTATTATTATTATTATTATTATTATTATTATCATCATTATCATTATTATTATTATACAAATTGTATTTTTATAGAAAATGTTAATCTCTCCATTATATAATTTAATTTAGTTTTTTTTAACTTACTTAAGTCTTAGTTTCATTTTTCACATATAGCATAATTTAAAAAAAAACCCAACAACAACCAGTGCAAGAACAAACAAACAAAACGAACCTTACGACCATACCGCCCTGAACACGCCCGGTTTTGTCTGATCTCAGAAGCCAAGCAGCGTTAGGCCTGGTTAATATTTGGATAGGTAATAAAACACTTTCATGTAGCTGTTAATTACAGTCTAATAATAACAAGCAATTGATTTACAAGTAAACATGTTAGTGCAGATCAGATATTAATGATATGAACTGATTGATATAAATGAATCCATGAATATATAAGAGAACAACTGTAGAAGAACTGTCCACTGGAGTGACCAGTATGGGTCAATGGGTTCATATGCTCAGACAGATCCTCCCTTCATCAACTTCATGCTTCAAATGAATCAAATAAATGAAAAAAAATAATTCAATAAAATAAATGAAACAATACAAGTCTTCAGAGAATGCCTAACCCCGCTCCTATTTTGTGCCAATCTTAAGTTTCTATGACAACCTGTTCTTGGATTAGAGCCAATAATGTGATTTTGACCTTTAAGCTAAATGCAACCTTAACCTTTGACCTTTTACTCAAATGGATCATTGCATCTGATGTGCAATAGCTATATGTATATGTCCATCAATGATGCGTGGGCAGTTACGAGTCATTAAAATATATTTTTAATGATATGTTTGTTGTTTGAGATAAATATTCAAATAACCTGATAAATACGCTTCATTAATTGAATGTCCGTGAAGGTGTCATACAACCTCAGAAGTATCCTACAATATGAAGAGAGAAAGTCAAGTTAGGAGAGTGGAAGCTCCGGAAACATACAAACTAAAAAGAGTTCATGTTTGTGACACATTCACTGAGTTTTATTTTCCATGGAAACTGGATTCAAAAGTTTCTTTGGGTGTTACAGGCAGAGGTGTAAAGTAACTAAGTAAAAGTACTTCATTACTGTACTTAAGTAGATTTTTTTTAGGTATCTGTACTTTACTTGAGTATTTATTTTTCTGGCAACTTTTTACTTTTATTCCCTATATTTTTGTGTAAATATCTGTACTTTATACTCTTTACATTCTCTGAATAGACTAGTTACTTTTTCAAACTAAACAGATGTGACAATATGAAAAATATTTCACTTCAGAGGGAAAATCAGTGGAGAAACTGATTTTATATATGATAATTATATGACTTTTCATCTCACAATTTTGACTTTTTATACCATAATTTTGACTTTTTATCTCACCATTTTAACATTTTATCGCACAATTTTGACTTTTTCTTTTAAAATTATGTATTTTCATCTGATATTTATAACTCATTAGGACTTTTTATCTCTTTTTTTTTTGTCTGCATTTGTTCTCATTGTTTAACACCACAGAGAGGGTGTCAACATGGTTTGAGATCAATGCATTTTTTTAGTCTTGCAGCCAAATATTTTAATATTTAGTGCATGTGTGTGACCATCACCACTTTTTATCTCAATTGTGACTTCTTTTTTTTCTAAATTTCCTGCCCATACCTATAAAACTGAGTAACTGTGACAAATCTGACTGCTGTATCATTTATGTAATTATTTATGTATGTGTTTCTCTGTTGGTTTTGTTTCTTGGTTGTTTTTCTTTACTAAACTAAATAAACTGAAATAAACCAAATTAAAGTAATTATGATAATTACGATGATTAATACATATTCTTTTACCTCTAGACAAAAATAATCAGTAAATACTGTCACTATTAATGTAATTGTATGTTTCTCCAGTGTGTCCTGGGGGGGTGGGGGGGTAATTATGATGGCATTTTTGCTCACTGACTGCAAACTTTCTGTAGTTGTCAGGGTGAAGAACAGATTTTGTCAGGTGGAGATCGGGGTTTAGGGGTTCATTTACAGTTCACACAAGAACATTCCTCACAATCTTTACTTTTCAGTTTGCCCTCATTCTAACCCCTGCTTCAACCCCTTCTGTGTCCGTTTAAAATGCAACTCTTTTTTTTCCTCTTGAAACTCTAATATCTGTAATCACTTCTATCTTCACCATTAATATATGCCCCCCCCCCCCCCCCCCCCTCCACAGCTCAGTTTGAAAATAATTTTCAAGCTCAAGAATGAGTTTATTGTTTTTTTATTACAAAAAAAAAGAAAAAAACTGACATTGCAATTTTGACATTTTTTGCGATATGAAAAAAGAAATACTCAGGAGTAAATAACAGCTGTGTGGTGCCGACAAAAACCTTCAAACAGATTAGTGGTCGACGCAGAATTAATGTTTCAGGGTCATCCTTCTTGTAGCCGAAATGATTAAATAAAATTAATATCTAAAAATAAATAAAAAGTAAAAAAAAAAAAAAAAATTAAATAAATACATAAAAAATAAATGAATAAAAAAAGTTAAATAAGTACATTAAAAAAAATCTATAGAGAAAAAAAAAACATTTACACGACATGTGATGTGACTATTGCGAACACGTACATCAATGCTAAACAATATATTGACACAGGTATGACTCAGACTATAATGTACATCTTCTGTCTACTGTTACCTAATTAACATGTGAGATTTGTGATGTGGGCAGAACAGTGGTACATCAGGAAGGTCCCTGGTTCTATTCCCACACCAGACCTTTCTGTGTGGAGTTTGCATGTTCACCCCGTGTCTATGTGGGTTTTCTCCAGGTACTCTGGCTCCTCCCACCATCCAAACACATGCACTGATAGGTTAACTGGTTAATTTAAATCACCCATAGGTGTGAATGTGACAGTGATTGTTTGTCTATATATGTTCAGCCCTGAGATGAACTGGAGACTCATACAGGGTGTACCCCGCCTTCACTCACTGTAGCTGGATTAGGCCCCCAGTGACCCCAGTGACCCCAGTGAGGATAAAGCGGGTTCAGATGACGAGATTTGTGATGTGAATTTCTATAAAAAAAACTACTACACTATAAACTCACAGCCACAACATCCTGTCATTTAACCCTTTGGCTCATCCTGGTCAGTGGACAGTTCATCTACAGTTCTTATCTGTGAAACTTAACCAGTTCCATACAAACTTAACCAGTTCCATACAAACTTAACTAGTTCCATACAAACTTAACCAGTTCCCTAATTGAATAATGTTATCAATGAGACCATATGAAGAGTTCTACTGTGCAAGACTGAACAAATTAGAACAATATTCACCAGTTACTACAGTCACTAATGTTGGTATCTATCTATCTATCTATCTATCTATCTATCTATCTATCTATCTATCTATCTATCTATCTATCTATCTATCTATCTATCTATCTATCTATCTATCTATCTATCTATCTATCTATCTATCTATCTATCTATCTATCTATCTATCTATCTATCTATCTATCTATCTATCTATCTATCTGTCTGTCTGTCTGTCTGTCTGTCTGTCTGTCTGTCTGTCTGTCTGTCTGTCTGTCTGTGTCTCTCTCTCTCTCTCTCTCTATCTATCTAATGTAAATCCATTTCTCATTGTTATTAGACTGTAATTCTTAAACAAAAACAGCATTAGAATTGTTTATTTCATCGTGTTATGATACTGCATTTCTTTAAAGCTTAAAGACATATATTCCAGCTGAGTGGATACTTTTGTAACTACATACACATAGCATTTATTAAAACGATTTCAATCGCACTGTTTTTTTTCATGCCTAAAGAAGAATAAAAACACTCAGGAATAAAAAAAAAAAAAAATCTTGACTAAGGTTCTCATAATTCATGCATCAAAGGGTTAAGTGTGTCTTTGAACAACATCAACAGTGTGTTTTCTTCTTCCTTAAAAGTCAAAGGAAACAAAATAGTCCAAAAGTTAACTGTCATGCTAGTTTAAAGTCAGAGCACCAAGTAAAACATTGTCTACAAATGTGTGATTTAAGTTTTTACCAGAAAATGGTTGGCTTATATTATCCAGAAAAAGCAGAAATATTGCGGTAACACAACAAGAGTATTTTAGAAGAAAACACTGCTGGGCTTTTCTGTGGATGAATATTCTCCATCTCAGCAGAAGCTCCTCTGCCTGGTTCCATGTGTTTGTGCGACCAGAGTGGAGGCGAGGCCAACTTATTGCATACACATGTGACCGGGTGACTGTGTGTATGTGCCATGACCTATCACACAGCATCCCCTCGCCTATCAGCCCCCCCCCAGATGGATCTCTACCTTCATTAATGCAGGCCCACGGCAAGTGCATGGCTCCACATTTTAGAACGGGACACAGACATCTGGCTTATTTTGAATGTTGCCCATCCCCTTTCCTCCCTTAAACTTTCTCCTGCTGCTCCCCCCTGTCATCTTCATATAGGGGGAAATAAAACTCTGACTTTCTGGGGGAGAAGTAGCAGATGAAGTTGTGATGGCGTTATAGTGGCGAGGGCGTTCAAAGATATTGGGGATCAGAGGGTAGAATGTGGTCAATGACAGGTTTCTCTCTAGGAGTAAAATTCATTTTAGCTCAATTTTTAGATGATTAGGTGTACATACATATACCGTAATTTCCGGACTATAGAGCGCACCTGATTATAAGCCGCACCCACCACATTTTAAGAGGAAAACCGATTTTGTACATACACAAGCCGCACCTGTATATAAGCCGCATGTGCCCACATTAAAACATGTAACACAAACACAAAATTAACCCAAACCCGACTTCAAGTCCCGCGAATGAAACTAAATGTCCTTCATTAAAGTCCACAGTCCAAAAATCACAGCCGGCAAAATGAAAGGAAAATGATACTTAAGGTTTGATGCAGGCCTGCAGAGTCCGGGTCCCGTTGAAAGTAATCCAAGGAAAAAAAAGTGTATATTTCCAAAGGTAAGGGGGGGGGAAATATATCCACTATTGTCCGCCGCATCCACAAACAGGTGGCTGGTCGCCGCCTCGCCTTATCTATCGCAGAGTCAGCGATAACTTTAATCTTTCGCAGAGAGTTCAGGTCAAACTCCTCCGTGCCAATGTGCAAAAAAAATCCACAGGGTCTGGTTAAGCCTCTGTGTTCTCTACTCCTTCTCTACCTTTTCTACTCGAGCGCCGCTGGCGGCCGTTAGAAAAATTACATAAATTGACTGAATAAGCCGCAGGGTTGAAAGTTTGGGAAAAAAGTAGCGGCTTATAGTCCGGAATTTACGGTAGTTGAAATCAAAATCACACTATTTGGATGTACATTGAGAAATTTCGATTTGTCTTTTCGCTGACAGGAAACGCTATTTTTAGACCTCTTCTAAAGTTCTAAAGAACATTACACTTACAGGGTAGTAAATAGAGGGTCCCTAAAAGCAAACTGAAGTGTCCCCAGGTCTTCATGTCTTCAGATATTGTGTCCAGAGTTATTTATCTCAAGCCACTACCTTTCCGGATGCAGGAGCCATCTTTAGGAGGAAGCCTGAAATAGTCGATTACCAGGTACAGAGTTAGATGTTCTGAAAAATCACGATTTCATTGTTCCTTCGATATAGATCATCTCATGTCCTTTGTTTAATGTGAGTTTGTGTACATCAAATAAGCATTTTATCTTGTCTTGGATTGTTGGTTCTTTGTTGTCTGCTCCTTTCTGGCTTTGTTGAATGTTGCTGCTTCTATGTTACTGGACTGTTTGTCTGACCATGAGACCGTCTGACCCCTGCCAGAACCTCAACTCAATTTGCATCTTTGGCCTGAATTCCATCTGTTTTTTGGTAACGTTTTTTTGGATTTCCCCTTGTGCTCTCTGCTGAATATTTGTGTATGACCATTGCTTGTGTTCTGACCTCCATTATGCCCTGCTCCCCAGTTGCTGGATTTAACGGTGACTCATTCCACTTGGAAATCCACAGATCCACGTCCCATGTTGATCATTGTATTACTAAAATGTGGAAAAACCTAGTTCTGTTTCAAGAGTCCTACATTTTGGATTAATTTGTTCCCTGACTTTGTGTCATAATAGAATAGAATAGAATAGCCACTTTATTGTCACAAATATCCACCATAGGGCACATTCAGTGAAATTTAAAAGCAGAAGCTCACCATCAGACATAAGAATCAATCATAAAATCAGAATTTGAAAAATGAAAACAGTCTAATAAAAAAATAATAACAATCCAATAAAAAATGAAAAACAGTCCAATAAATACTCAAAAACTGAAATACTTTTAAATACTATTCCAGTCACCCAAAAACTACCCCAAACCTCTATTTATTTAAGGAGTTTTTAATATGGAAAAATACAGTTAAGGAGGAAAATAACAATTCTGAAAAGACAATGCAAAAGAAACGAACTGAATTTATTTTACCTTAAACATGTTGCCTCAATAAGATGAATGCGTGAGCTGAGCCCGTGGGGGTGGTGTGTGTGTGTGTGTGTGTGTGGGTGGGGGGGCATGTGTGAGCTCAGTGTTAACTACCAGTGCCGCACTCGTCCTGTGGATTTCAGAATCCCTTTATTGTTATTTGACATATCACAAGGACATATTTCATTTGTTTTGGTCTCTCCATGACCAAAACTGGATTAATCCGGCGCTACCATTCCACTTGTATTTCATGACAAAATAATAAGGAGGTGTAGATTGTAAAACAAATACGAAACACTCATAATACAAGGTTCTAGTGTGCTCATGTCATACCTACTGTGCACGCTGTCACCTTTCCCCTCATTCTATTCACCTGTTACTCATTTAGTTCTCACACACCTGTCCTCATCACTTCACACTATTTCACTTCTGTTCTTTCTTGCTCTCCCTGTTGGTTTGTTGTTTTAATCTGGTTTTGCTTCCTGTAAAACGGTTTCCTCAGCTCCCAGTCATCAGACCTGCTGGCTGCTGTTCCAGTCAAGGTTGTTTTAGAATATGGACGTTAAACTTAAGTCAACACTGAGGCAGTTATAGAACAACGTTACTGTCACCCTTGTGAATTTTAATGTACTTCTTATTTCATCCTGTCTTAAATTTGTATTTTAATTTTTAATCAATGTGAAGCACTTTGGGCTACAGTCTTTGTATGGAAGGTGCTATACAAAATAAGGTTTATTATTATTATGTTATGTTTTTGCCGGAGTTTATCTGTTTGTCTGTGTTCAGAATAACTCGAAAACTTATGGACGGATTTTGCTGAAATTTTCAGGATATTTTGTAAATGTCAACAGGAATAAGTGATATCATTTTGGGGGTGATCAGGGTGGGGGTGTGGGGTCCACCTTAGCAGAGGTTTGCGCTCTCAGAGTGCTTTTCTAGTTATTATTATATTATTATTGTCCTTCTGATCCTTTCTCTTCTACTTTCCTGAGTTGTCAATAAAGAGCTTTTATACGTCTACATTTAGGTCCTTCACACCATACCTATGAAAACTTGTTCCTTTTCCTTTATGAAATCTGAGTATGCAGTGTTAAAGTGAGATATTTGAGTAAATTACATTCAGTTGTGTTCCATGGTGGTTGTAAACTTGATCTTAATTCATCAAGTGATGTACAATTGAGAAAATGGATAAAAGATCTGTCCAACCTTTTCTCCAATATTTTTTAAATCAACTGGACATCTGAGTAATGGTGTGCTGAAGTCCTGTCTCTTCCCATTTTGCCCCATTCAACAGTTTTATGGCATCATAAGCATGGTTACAGTTTGTAGCAAATGTATTCAACTACACTGGTCTACAATATGTTAAATCACCAATACATGTTGGAAAAAAATAAGTCAATATGGCGTCAGACTGACAGTTGTGAGTCTATTCGGCTGAAATTCCATCTGTTTCATCCTTGTATCTGTCTTGTTCTAAATGCCAAATTTCAGAATGATCCGTCAAGGATTAGTGATGCTAGAGTGTGAAAAATGGAAATTTACATGTACACACAGACAAACCATTAAAGCAACATAACTTCGGGAAGTTAAAAATCACACACCAGCACAGAGAGCAGAGGAAGCAGAAGTTAAATAGTGTGTGGTGATGAGGAAATGTGTGTGAGGCAGATGAGAAACAGTCAAAAAGAATGAGGGAAAAAATGACAGGGTGAAGAGCGGGTGTAACATTAAGCAAATGATAATTCTCTCTCAAGTAGGTCTCTATGTCTCAAATATTTAGTTTAGCTTGTTCTGATCAGGTTTAATTGACAAATCGTTTCTGCATAACAGTAAAAATGAATGCCATGTTTTCTAATGGAAGCACATACAGTAAATAAAATATGCCTGAGGATCAACCATTGCAAACCAGCACAAATAACTCTGGAATATGAGTTATATTGATATTACTGAGGTTGGAGCAATTTAAAATTGCACTTGGAATAAATTAAAATATCAAAATATAAAAAAGGCTGACGACACTACCTAGGCTGTGAGAGGCCAGGACTACATTTAATTTTTTTTTTTTTTAATTTTTTTTAAATCAGGTGTAAGCAGATTTAAAAATCATAAACCACAGTAAAAGTTTAACAGGTTTATTCAAAAGCTAAATGAGGAAAAAAAACAACCAAAACCAGCCCAGAGTCGCTCATGGCAGTTTGTCAACCCTTTCCATCTTGTGTTTTCTAAGGTCTCAGGGCTGCAGACAGGAATCCTTAAGGATTGATAGTAATGCAGTCACTAATAGTATCCACAGGCCATGTACAAACACATCCTAGCTGTTGACTCTAGTGGCAATAAGTTTGACAGTTAACTTTGCCACACACTCCCCAAATGCACACTGTAAAACACACAAGGAACATTTAGGGCGCTAAATACACGTTCAATCCACCCACTCCACAGCATTCTGTGTCACCACAAGCATGTTATTGCCAAGTTTAAACTGGATAAGAACTGTGGCCTCGATAGTTCAGGGCATCCTTCAAGTGGCCGGGATTAAAACCAAATTAAAGCTGCAAGCAACATTGGGTGGGGTGTCACATTAACCATTACATGATCTAGTCTGACAGCTACTAACCAAAAAGTTAGTGTTTTAAAGTACACGTGACATTTTCAGGGTTAAAATCTTAAGTAACAGTTACTCCGCAAAGAAACTGAGATGATTCCATAACTGTATTTCCTATTAATTTTGTGTGTTTGCTGCACACTCATCAGTAGGTTCTAAAGACTCTGCAGAACCCACTGATAAGTAATATGCGTTAAAAAAAAAAAAGTTAAAAATGAATCAGCAGTAATCGTGGGAATGTGGAGTTACTTTGAAAGGCAAATTGTCAACTTCCTGTTGGAATTAACTCATTGGTGTGAAGAGATGATTTGTTTGACTTGATGAGACAAACATTTTGGTGTTTGTTTCATGTTTCTATGACATTCCTACTGACTGCGAGGGCTGTTTTTGACTACATAGGTCTATTCAGGCACCTAAAAGGTTAATTACTCCACCAAGGAATCGCAGTTATGTTTTCACTGGTGTTTATCTGTCTGTTACCAAGATAACTCAAAATTTTCTGGATAGATTTGGCTGAAATTTGTGTGTGTGCATGGTGCTGGCAGACAGGTACAGCCAATGTTACCAGCTGGAGTTGACAAGTGAGCAGGTGGGACTAATTAATCAATCAATCAATCACTTTATTTTTGTATAGCCCTAAATCGCAACACAGGTTGCCTCGAAGGTCTGTTAAGAATACAACGGCAATTAACAACAATAATTACAAGGACAAATAAATGGACAAATTAACAAATGAACAAATAATACAAGGAAAACAACATAAAGAAAAACAAGCACAAACAATAAGAATAAAATAAAACTTAATTAAGATGGTACATGTAATGTGATCCCCAATGTTTTATGTAAAAGCTTGATCAAAAAGAAATGTTTTTAACATTGACATTGACTTCTTCCATTCATATGAAGACTGACTGCAGACCACTCTATGCTGGACTGTCCAACAGTCACATCTGGACTCCCACCTACTCATACCTGGAGTCCTCTGCACCAAGCCCCTGTTGCCTGAATCCACATCTTAGTTCTTAGTTCCACCTGGACCCCCCGTCCCTCAACCACCCAAGTGACTCCACTGTCCTGATTGGCTCTCGACCTCTGCCCACCAACACACCAATGCCACACACCACTGAGGTCTGACCAGGACTTCTCATACCCCCCTCTCTACTTTCAGCCTTATCCAAGTCCCCATTTCTTCCTGAGCCATACTTTGTAGTTCATTAAATGTTTCGCATGATCTAGTTTTACTCCCTGACCATAGGCTGGTGAGAGTGCCAAGCATCACAAAGACCAAAATCCTTCATGTATTGTTTAACAACTTCTGAGGTTTGGTCTTGTCTGTTGTTCCCTGTCTAACTCAACTTGTCAACTCCAGGTTCTAGTATTATGCTGAGGTGTCCTCCAACAATAACTGTATAATCTGAGTAATCATACAGTGATGTGAAAAAGGAGTGAAATAAAAGGACGGGGCATCAACATTAGGTCCATATATGTTTGCAAATATGATTTAACAATTACAATTCTGCCCTCTGGTTCTGTGATTGTGCTCTCGATGTCAAAGTTGAGTCTTCTATCGATAAGAATGGCTGCCCTGCTCTGTCTCAAATTGAAACATGCTGAGTATATATACGGAAGTTCTGCTGTATGCAGTGAATCTTCAGATGTTTGATAAATGAGTTTCCTGTCATAAAACATTGTCTGCCTTTAAAGCCAGGACTTAAAAATCTTGATTCTCTTTACCCTGGTACCAGCTCCACACACATTAAAGGACACAAACTTCAGTGTGTTCATAACATGAGCTTAGCATGCATCAGGTAGCTTAGTGCTACCTGATGCATGCACATCTGTTTTAATCCCACATGGTTTAAGTGTGTGTGTCTTGTATGGATTGTAGATTTGTGCTGTTGTGCATCTGTGTGTGTTCTAATACAAGCCTGCCTCTGTTCTGGTTAATATAGATATAAAGTGTTAGATGGTCATTGCACAGTAAAGTGTGAGGGAAGGGAAAGGTGAAAAGAGAGGGGAGTGAGAATAACAAATAAACAGAAAATATAAAACAATAAAAACCACATCATCATTGTGCTCATGTGACTTGGTGACAAGCAGTGAATTACAGCCATGTCATTATTGGCATTAATGTTAGTTCTTTACCTCATCGCCTCTTGGTATAGGAACAACTGTGTACTTCACCTTATCAGTCGAGCCATGGAGTGATATTTTGGTCCTAAATTTGCACCAAACCGGGAATAGAACTTGCCCACCAACACATCGACGCCAAGATCTCCGTAGGGAACTGAATGTTAACACTGAAGTTCTTCCCTTTGAGCTCACTGCTGAGAAGGACTTCACCTCTTTTTTGTGTTTAACGCTGATGAATTTGACAATGATCAGCGTGGGTCCGTCAGACGTCAGCGATCTGCCCTCCTAAATGGTGGACTCGGTGGAGGGAGATGGTTTTTACCATTTCCTCTAGTAGCGTCAGGTGTGTTTTGATGAAGCTCTTCACTGTTGCTTCAGGATCTTCTTCCTCTTCTTCTGGTTTCCACTGAATTATCCCTCATGTTACATACCTGAAGATCAAGGACAGTTTCCCTTGTTTCCTCATTTTCCTCAGTTGGTTCATCCCATTGGTTACAGCCCCTAAAGACTGCACATGGTCTTGGCTGAACTTCAATGACTCCTGCAGTGCCTGAAACTCCTTGTGCAAAGACAACAAGATATCAAGACTGAACATCTTGCTGTCAATAAACATCAGGATGTGTTCCGGGTCTTTCTCCAAAGTAAAAACCAGCTCAGATTAATCCTCCTTCTGACTTCGCTTGGTGCCTGGCCTGTGAGTCACAGTGTTGGGCTTCACCGGTTGATAAACTCCATCATACTGGCCAGATCCTCCTTACTGGGATCCAGAGTGAGGGAGTAAGGACACTCTTTCTCTTTTTAAAGGTTAAGTTGGTAAAAGAAACACGGTCAAAAAGTTAAATGCATAAACTTTATAAAAGCGCGCACCGTGTTCATCTTCCCCCTCACTTTCTCACAGGTTCTCCATCACAACCATGTGTCTGACAGAACTGACCTCATATATTATAATAGAGAAATGCACATTTCAGCTTCACTGATTTGTAGGTTCTTTGTTTAACCTGGGGTTTATCTGTATTCTGTTTCAAATCATTGGATATTGACGATCTGGCCACTGATCACCTGATCTGTTGCACAGCTGTAGAAGTGTGTGTTTTATAACATTAGCAAGGGAAAAAAAGGATGGTTCAGATGTACTGGGTGTATTTTCTAGTATAGTAGGAACTGTGACATTTAAGCACCATTGGTACCATTCCACACTGTTTAAATCCCAGCCCTAGGTTGTAAACTCCTTCTCTAACTCACTCACTTATTCCATCCTCTACCTAGGCTGTAAATGCACAGGCTGAAATTGCATTGTATCTCATAAGTAATGGATTACACTAAATAGCATCAGATGCAAAGAGCAATAAATTATCAACTGACCTCACAGCAACATACTAACATAACGGAGAAGTGAGTTCAACATGGAAGCTGGAGCTGGCACTAGAGCCAGGATAAATCCAACAAGAGTAACTCTTCTCTCATCCATTAGCTTAAGCACCACCCATTATGTGCAGTTAGATTTGCAAGCAAAACTTTTGAAGTTGTATGAAAAGGAGTGATTTTCAAGCAATTTTTTAAAAACTTGCAAATAAAAGTTTTTGAGTCAAAGGCAAGGAGAGCTGATTTATTTATTTATTTATTTTTAAAATCAAGTTTTTATTGGGGTATTCACTTGGTGCATGTACATGTGTAACATAAGTAGTTAAGCTAGCTGTTTTTGCATTCAATATGTCCACAACATTTAGCCAATTCATTTTATAACAAGTTAAGCTCTATCTGTAGCATTATTTTACACCAGTTTGGACGAAGGATGACTTGAGAACTCCAACAGGTCCAGGGCTCACCCCAGAAATTCTGAGAAAGGTGTTGGTAGGATGCAAAGCACCCGACCCGAAGTGTGGCGCCAGAGGTGGTCCGGGAGATGGGGACGTGTGTTTTTGTGTAAAAGTACTTTGACTTATGCAACACCTAAACACTTATAAATACACAATAAAAAAGAAAGCAAGGACACAATGAAGTTCCAATGCTTTTAGTGCCTCTGAGGCACTCTTTTATTTTTCTTTGTTTTTCACTGAGGCGCTCACATGAAGGGAGTGTAACCGAGTGTCTGAAAGATGAGCTCTGACAGCGTGATGTGTAAAGGAAAGATGATAGTTTAACTTCAGAAGTACTTTATTAATCACAGCTCCATCTTTAACACATCTGTACCCACAGTCAAGAGGTTAACACACACATAGCAGACTTCCTGCCTTCATAATAAAAGCACTCCATGTTACATTCTGTCAAATCTACATGCATAAAGCATTATAAGAATCAGGAGCATAGAAACCTTGCTTTCAGGATCGTGCACATGTGACATTTACATACGAAATCAATGCTCCTCCCCAAGCTTTCTCTGCCATTCCAGATGCATTTGTATTTTTTTTTTTTTGTTTGTTTTTCTGGAGATACTCATATGATCGGGACGTGCCTGTGTGAACTATAGGTATGAACTCGGGAAGAGAGAAAAAAAAAGAATGGCTCCCAACCAAACATGACTCAGTTCCCATTGTTCATGTTAGTGAGCCACTCAAAAGATTTGGTTCGTTTGTGAACATCATAACTGACAACACAATGGCCACCAAAAGAAAACTACCCCAAAGGGTTGGAAAATGGCAAATTTCTCAAGGCACTGAGATTGTGACAAGGAGGTGGTGCACCCTTAGAGCTCTGGGGTTGTTTAGGTTGGTCCATACTTGTTACCTTTCAGTGAAATTCTGTGTTTTGAATGGAAAATATGGCATTTCTGTGATTCATGCAAATCTGCAATTAATCATCCAAAGTTCTAAAATAGATGTCCAACACAATGTCAATCAGATAATGAGAATATGTTCGTGTAGTAACTTGGTCTTTCAATAACCTTCTATATGAGCTGTTAAATCTGTATCCTGTTTGTATTAGCTTTTACAGATCAACTTGGAGTTTATAAATCTGACAACTGTACCTATGACCTCCAAATTCCATGGAGAACTGGACCGTCACACCAACAACCTAATAAGGTTTTTAATTCCAAAGGTAGAGCTACAGGAAGAATGATCACCTCTATAATGGTCCAGATGGATAATATACTTTTTTTTGTCTCTTCTGATAAGCATATAGTTTGTGTGACTCAGCTGAATGGAAAGTGTACAAATGTAAAGTTTACTAAATGGACGTAGATCTGTGTGACCTTTACTTGAGTGGGGTAAAACAAGGTAATGGGGTGGTCAAGTAGGGAAATGTCAGTGCCTTGGTTACTCTCATCTGTATGTTAGTCTACCTCTGACACTGACATCATGGAATCATATAATGCGTGTTTTTTTGTTTTTTTTTTCAGAATGAAAACATCAATGTGAGCCATGATTGTGTACTGAGTTGTCTCATTTCATCTACGTCAATAACGACCTGGACACAATGGTTCAATAATACATGATAAGTATGTCAGCCTGCTGTTCTTTGTACTAGATGTAATTAATTTCCATCCAGATGTGCTTGTTCATGAGAATGAGATGGACATGAGGACACAATGACCATGGCCACCAATAGTTCATCATTGAGTCTAATGTGTTATTTGTTTACAATGAAAAATTCCCACAAGGCAAATGGTGATAGTGTTGTCCCTTTTGTAGGAGGTAAATTCACTTGGTCCAGATGAGCCTGAGCATAAAGTGGGCTGGGTCCTTGCAGCTAAACACCCCCACTATGCCAGGGATCACAGTTCTCTTCAACAAGGTGACGACACAGACAATTCATAGGTGTTATGAACCAGCATTTTTTTCCTTTCATTAACATATGCATTGGAAGTGTTTAGCAAGAAAAATACCTTTTGGATAATGGCAGGTCATATTGGTTGTTGTTTCTGATCAGCTGGATTCTACTGTTTGTTTGTAGGGGTGTATCCCTGGGATACACATTTTGGAATATCTGCTTATGAATTCCAACATTTTGAGAAGATCATACAAAAGCTAGCCCTTTTTTTTTACTTTGAAGATATGGCAAGTACTTGAACATTTTAAGTGGAACTCTAACCAGTACAAGACTGATCAGCTGTTCTCTCTCACTTTGTGCATTTCCACCTACTTTCCTCTGTCTCTTTTTCTGTCATTATCTCACACCAGTGTAACTTCACACATAAATTGAGTATGGGATTTTAAAAGGTGTCAAATTTGGTCTTAAAGCTGTCATTCCGGTGAAAACCACTTTTCCACGCTCCTTTTGGAATCTGATGGGTCACACCGACTTACCAACACATGCTGCCTTTGACAGTGGTTTGTCACCTCCACTGGCTGCATACTGCATTCACAGAAAACAACAAGAGGGAACCCAGAAAATGCTGGTCCATCTGACGTCAGATGGACTTTAGCTTCGCCCCGTCAGTAAATCTGAAGTAGCATTAGCATTAGCATCTACAAGAGAAGACGGCGCCACAGTAGCTGCTGCACAAACTGGAAAAAAATGGCGGATCAAACTGGTTCATGTGCTCTCTGTGGAAATAAAGCCTCATTTTTTCCCTGCACGTTTTCAGAACAAAACCTAGCTGGATGTTACTCTGGTAAAACTAAACACATACACACACACAGCAAGAGGGGAGGGGGGAGTGTTCCTTCATACATTCTGAGCCAATCAGAGACGCCTCATCACCGCATCATGGACATGTATGAGGAAGTACCGGTAAACTCTGTTGTTCAACCTCAAGTCATTTTTCTACCAGCTGGAAACAAAACAATTTGGGTCGTTTTTTTTTTTTTTTTTTTTTTTTAAATAGAACCAACACACAATGTATTTAATAACAATAGAGAACACAACAATATTAATGAAATAACCATGGAATGACACCTTTAATGGGTTATTCTCAATTTTTCTTTCTATGATGTTGTTTCCAAAGGTAATGCCATTTGCCTCTCAAGTCAAAATCACAAAACCGAGTCCTTCCTTTCATTACTGGCTTTAATCACACAAAGGGTATGATACAGTGCAGTGAGAACTGAAAGACATACAGACAGAAAAGCAAATAAAAACAAATTACTTCTAAGTAAATAAATCAAAAACACAACGCGGCTGTATTGTTACATGACTCAACAGAAATCCGTCACATTAGATCTGCAAAGTCTAACAAAATAACAGTAACATAAATAATAAATGTACCTCACTGGCTGCTTTCCCTTGAGAGAAAATTAAAAATCTTCAGTCCTTCTATGCACTTTATATCCAATCTTCTTCAAACATTGCTGATCTTAGGCAGAGGAATTAGTGAGGCCTCTGCCTGCTAGCTTGGTCCAGAATGTTACCAACCAACAAGTCGTGACCCTCAAAAGTAACACGCCATCAACCAGCAGCAAACGTTGGTAGCCACCCCAATTAAGATTTGTCCCTGATATCAAAGCAAGCAAAATACATGAAACAAATTAAATATTTTTTTTAATATTAAACTATTGTTACGAGAAATGTATATATTCACAAATTCTATATTTTTAACCTAATATTTATTCATCTGTTATTACCTCTGCCAATGAGGTATTAAATTTGGGTCTGTTTGTTTGTTTGTCTTTTAGCACGATTATGCAAAATGTACAGATTTTGATGAAACTTTCAGGAATGATAGATATCAGGTCAAGGAAGAACCCATTAGATTTTGAGCAATGAAGGTCAAAGGTCAAGGTCACACTACAGGTTAACAGCTAAAACACATCAGTGGTAATATCTCAGGATTCAGACAAGATATAATCTGGTGTTTTTTTTTCATTCACATCGTCTCACCTTCAGACATCAGATGGGTCAACACCTATGGCTCCATCACGTTGCGTTTTGACATCATATGACGCCATATCAAGCCTTGGCGGAGATCTGCTGTCTCTGACTGTCTTGTTTATTTATTTATTCTGACTTCTACAACAGCTACAGTCTTCCTCTATTAGCAAACTGTGTAGTATATTTAGAATTAGTTCTATATGAAGAGAAACAATGGGATAATTTTTGGTTTTCTTGGTCAAAAGGCAACTGAGGATGTAAGGCTTAAGCCAAAATCAAATCATGACTTTTCTCTGTTGGGCAAACACTGTTTGACTACAAGGGGCTATAATCTCATGTTAACATGAACACACAATGCATCTTTATGACTTTGACTTTTGTTTTTCTTTCGAAAGTGATCATTGTTACCTTGAATTTGCATCAATTTCATTCTCATGAACAAATATATACAGTGCCTTAAAGACATGTCTTCAAATGAAAACTCAGTTGGTCAGTGGATGAGCTGCTGATTTTGGTGGTCAAGGTGTAGGGTCTCATAGATCAACGTTCTGTTCTCTTTATATTCCAAGACACTGAACCCAGAGAGGACCATGGGTGTCTGCAGAATCTGAGTAGAGGATTGTGGTTGCGATTGTACAGGTAATGGATGTTGTTGTTGTTGTGCTGGAATGTGTGGAAGTACTCCATAGAGCAGAATGTCAGCCATGCATGGATGACGCTTTATGGACTGATCTACGCACTCAACTTCACCTATCCAAAAAGCCTCAAGGGTGCATTTGATGTGGACCAGAAAATCCTGATGGACCTGGACTCAACCAAGCTTTCATCAAAAATACAGACACTGAAACTCAGATTGCCGAGAATAATAATGCACTTAAACCAGATTTTTATTTTCTTTTTTTGCTTTTTCCCCCTAGTCAGACTAAAATGTTTTTAAATGGTCCCTCAGTTCTTGAATGATGCTTCAGGGAAATACGTGTTTGATAAATGTGCATCTGTAAAGGTTTTTTTTTTTTCTTTTGGTGTCCAAGCATTTGACAGGAAATTGATGTAATGTGACATATGAGTGTGGCTGAGTTCATAGATGGGTAGTTTCTAAAGTGTGTTCGCTGGCAGTGTTGTAGTGGCTCAGCTCTAACCAGATTTTTCTTAAATTGTTTCAAGATTGTCTGGGAGATAGTTAAGTGTTTAAAAGAAGATATTTGTTCTAAAAGGTTCTTCAGTTTCTGCCAAAGCCTGTTGTCACTCAAGTAAATTTTGTTTTGTTTTGTTTTGAAATATTGAAGGGAAACTATGGCCAAAATGCAAACCAAGGGTCTGGTGTTTAATCTACACAAGTCAAACTTTTATTTAAATACATAATTATGGGAGAAACATCATTTTACCTCCACCAAGCAGGTTATGGTTTTGCTGACGTTGGGTTGTGTACAACATAATTGTACCTTAAAAGGTACAATTATGTGCCTTTGAGGATAAATGGACTGCACTTATATAGTGCTTTTATCCAAAGCGCTTTACATTAGCCTCACATTCACTCATTCACACACACACTCACACACTGGTAGGCGTCTGCTACCATGCAAGGTGCTGCCAGACCTACTGAGAGCAGTTCGATGTCTTGTCCCCAGGACACTTCTACATGTGGACAGCCAGACCTGGGATGTAAAATACTAACCCTTCAGTCATTGGACGAATAACTCCAATACAGGATAAAGAGCATATATTTGTTCAAATGACATATTTATGCATATTAAAAAAACACATTAATAAAAATGCATCATATTCATGTAATTATTTTGCATTCAGTATATTCTTAATGATGCATAAGAACAATCAGAACACCTTATTGATTCAACACATTTATATAATAGTATAAGACATAACTCTCAGAACTAATGGTACATTAGCAGTACAAACCTGTACCTTAAGGTATAAACACCAATGTACCTCCAAAGGTTAATATTTGGACCTTAAGGTACTGATATGTACATTGTCAACCCTGTAAAAGGTACAAAGTAGTTGTCAAACATTGAAAGGTACAAATGTTTACCCTTTCAGTGATATCAGGGGTCTCTAGCCCCTGTCCCTTCCCCCATTTTTCCTAAATTTTCTGCCCATATCCACAAAACTGAATAACTGTGACTGGATCAAACACATTATCTACACAGTAACTCATTTTCAAAGGCGATATTTTAGATACTTTTGAAACTTTTTTGATTTACATGACAACAATCAGTTTTACTTTTGTTCTTTATTACAATTGAGAAGTTGTACTTTTTTTTTTTTTTTTTTTTACTTCAGCAAAAAAGTTAAATGGGTACTTCTACTTTTACTAGAGTATTTTTTCACACCAGTAGCTGTACTTCTACTTAAGTACAGAATGTGAGTATTTAACCACGTCTGTTGGTGAGCAGCTTCTCTACCTATCCTCCCAGGAAGATAAACAGACACAAGAATAGTTATTAAAAAAGCCAGACAGCATTAGCTGACTCATCTACTGAGGCACCATTAAAAACAGCAGACAGAGGCCTTACAACATTAAAACCCTAAAAGGAAATAAAATGAACTGAATAAAAAGGAAATAGAAAAGTTCTAAAATGTTTAGGTGGGCAAAACAGCAGTGGCTATGTCTGTGCACATGGCAAAACAACCAAACCCAGAAGCAGCCATCGTGCCAGTCTTCATGAACATCCATCCAACGCTGACGACAAATAAACCGACTGTCTAAAGGGGAACATGTTTTAGAGCATCACTGTTCTTAACAGTCCAGACCGTGTACAGTAGTGGACATCTGCACTCTCTGTATGCTAACTAAAGGCGTCTCTGCTGCTCGTCTTTTTAGTTTGTTAGTTAGTTACTTAGTTAGTTAGTTAGTTAGTTCAGTGGGTCATTTTGGATCCATATTGAGTTATTAGTTTTCGCTTATTTTCATCTCTCTTCATTGTTTGGTTAATTTTTTTTTGTGTGTGTGTTTTTCATGTCTTTTTCCACAAATACATAATTATTTTTATTTATTATTATTGAGTGTTGTTGTTGGTTTTTCTATTTATTCTTGTGTATGGTTTTCATTTTATGTTATATGTATGTATAGATGTAGGTACCGTATGTATCGCAAATAGTTAACAAATCTAGTGTTCTTTTTTCTTTCTTTTTCTTTTTTTTGTCTGCATTTGTTCTCATTGTTTAACACCACAGAGAGGGTGTCAACATTGTTTGAGATCAATGATGAGATCAATGATCAATGATCAATGATGATTTTTTTTTTAGTCTTTTTTAGAAATTAATAGGCGGTGCTATTGCAGGTAAAAGATTGAAAGGTGGTGTGTTATTCCCAACTATTAACTGTCCATCAATAAAAATAAATAAATCGAAAAAAGAGAAGAAAACCAAAACAGCACAACAGAAAAAGAGATTCGATAAATAAATAATTAAACAAAAACGGTACTGAGCATCATAGTTGTGGATGACTTGATAGTGTAAAATAGAATGCAATAGAATAGAACAGAACAGGCCAGAAGGGGACACCAGTGCAAGAAGAGAATGAGTTCAGGGTAGAAATTCTGGAGAGATTCTCAGCACATTCTGGCGGGTCCCATCATTCACTGAATGTAGCTGGCAAGACCCGATCAAACATGCAAGTTTGAAGGACCCCGAAGCCCAGAGCAGCAATCACGGCAAGGCAGGGCCAAGCTCCTTTGGAGGAAGGGGATTTTGTTAGAAAAGTTGATACAGTAAGAAGGGGTGGGATTATATAAGCGTTAACTTCTACCCACTCCTTTTGAACATGCTTCTTTTTCTTTCTTTTTCATTATTATAGTTTTTTTTATGTTCAAATAAATCGAATAAATCAAATCAAACTACAGCTCTGCTACGACTGCTACTCTGGTGTCTGCCATGATGCTCACTGTCTTGTTTATGAATGAATGTGAAGCTGCTATTAGTTCTGCTCATGTGGTTGTGATGTAGCTGCTAGGCATCAACAAATCTGTTTTATTTGTCCAGATGGAAACATTGACAGATTTTTCTACTCTGGAACCTGTTCTAAAAAAATATCGTTTTTGGGGTACCCACAACGCTGGTGCCATGTTTCCAGTTTTCCAAAGGAAGATGGCGGCGCACGCTTCTCTAGCTCTTGGGGTCAGTGCCATAAGAAATAAAATAGATTGTGGATTGGAGTACCCGGAACCTGAGAAACGTTTCATTTCTGTGAATGACTAGAATGACAAATAAAAATCTGAATCTGAATGTGAGGCTGAAACAATCAAAAACTTGATTTTGATTTGATTTGAATGATAATGCAATAATAATAATAATAATAATAATAATAATAATAATAATAATAATAATAATAATAATAATAATAATAATAATAATAATAATAATAATAATACACAATGACATATCCGAAAAGGAGTAGGATGAAGCATAAGTTTATTTAATCCTACCCCTTCTTCACTTCCCCAATAACCTGAATTCATCTTATAACAATAGAGTGCATAGTACAAAAATGATGATAACAACAACAACAATAATAATAATAATAATAATAATAATAATAATAATAATAATAATAATAATAATAATAATAATAATAATAATAATAATAATAATAATAATAATAATAATAATAATAATAATAATAAATAATTGAAGTACTTTATCGGATTGACACAAAAAGTTTGCTGTGTGGATTAGGCTTTAGTGTCAGGAACATAAATTCAACAACAGAATTTTTTTGAGTAAAATTTGAAAACCTCTTTTTTTAATTTCCTCCTTGGGTTTTAGGCCAAACTGCGTGGGAATAGGACACGGGTATATGTACAGTTACATGTCAACACCTGGTTGTAGTCATGTAACAACATAAAAAGCTGTGACACACAGTCTAAAACAAACAAACAAACAAAGGAAAACATGTTATAGGTTGGTTTGAACTCACCTGATTTTTATAAGAAATGAATACATTACTTCAGGTCATATATTGTTCACTTCAGTTCAATTTCGAGCACACAAAAACTGCAAGGTCAACAATTCATTTTTTCTCACAGGAGTGGGAAAATGTAGCATTTATAAACTTTTTTTTTTACAAAATAATAATCCAATAGATTATGCGGTTTATGCTTTAACACATTTTTAAAAAAAATCTCTGTCACCATTAACTCAAAGTATTCATAACCATTTATACACACATTGTTTTATAAGTCACCTCACACAATCCCATTTGTATAATCAACTATAAGTATATTTATATTCACTTTAAATGTACTACAAATACAGTATTTAATAGACATGACAATAACTCCTGATTATGATCTATGAGTCTATATTACATTCTATACTAAATGTTCACTTATTCATATTATGTTATGTATTTTGTTTTTGTACTAGTGTTATAAATGCTTTTAAATGCCCAAATTGAAGAAGCCTTTTTTTTTTTGTGTGAGATTTTTATCCAGATTATTCCACAGATGTACCCCTTTAACAGAGATACACTGGCTCTACACTTATTTTTTGTGATTTTAATTCATACAATGAGCACATGATATGTTTACCACAAATGTTAATTCCTGTGGTTACATGTACAGATAAATATGAAGCACAGAATTTGTTGATAACACCATCTGGGGACAAGCTATCACATAACAGTGCTTGCAGTAATCTCAGCTTCTTCTTCTTTTTTTTAATATTGATGTGTTCCTTCCCTTGTCTCTCCATCAGCAATATATTTAATGGTCACATTCTGTGCTTATTCAGTACAAGAAAAACGAGAGCAAGGTAAACATGTCAGCTCAAGAGCACAAGACATTAGTCTTTTAGCTTGAAATAACTGGATTGCATTTAATGAGACACACATAAGTTGAGAGAGTAGACATTTGTTTTGTTCCTGCCCCATGTGCCAAATTAACCGACTAACAGTGAACTTCTCTGACTCTGGCTTTGCACAATGTTCCAACAGCCATCAATTTAATACGCTCTTGTGATGTGCAGTTCTTATCAGTCACAACCTTGTTTAGAGGAAATGCTCATTTAATGGTTTGATCCATTGTGATTGGAGTGGTTAACTGATGATCTGGTTGTAAATATCTGTTTCAAGGCTGTCACCCTCACTCCTCAATTTTCTTTCACCACTATCTGTTTTATCTTTCTACGTTTCTTAACTCCATTCAACCACTTGCTCCTCCTACTCTTTTTTTTTTTTATTTCACACAAGAGCCCATATCTCTCTTAGTTTCTTTTGATCCGGTCTTTTTTTGAAAGTGAAATGAAGGTGCTCTAAAAATATTCTCAGTTGAAATCCAATCCAATTGCCAAATGTGAAATCTATCTCTTAAAATTATTCACAATTATACAGTGGGAAGTGTTTGTGTTGGCCCATAACCAACAACAAGCCACAGAATGGCACAGTTAGAGGTTGAAGGGATACAGTGGTGCCGCTGCATGGTGCAGATGTGCCGGCTAATTGCAGATCCCACCATGCGGAAACTATTCTTCTCAACCATTTCAAAGCATTTGCAATAGGTGTCACCGCAAGGTTGAATAAACTTCAAAAATTCAAGTTGTGTTTTCATCCTTCACTTACTGAATGGACTGTGCAATAGAAAAGAGAAGAAGGAGGTTCTCAGCTAGTGGTCATGGCTCACATCATAGTGCCACTGTGTGCCTTTGACACACAACTGAGAAAGAATGTGTATAACATTAAGAAAAGCTTACATTACAAATGATGAAGTCATTGTTAATTCAGTGTAAAACATTTCACCCTGTGGTTCAGGTTGACATATATTCTTTAAAAACACTAAATGAAAATGAATGTTTTTTTAAAATGGCACAAAAATAAACCTTACATATTCGTAAAGTCAGTCTTTTATGCTGGAAGAAACAGTATGAGAACAAAGCTGAATGTGTTGATTTAAATGCTTTCTGGGAAATTATTGATTTTGTCAATGGCAGTAGTGAATGGTGTCTGTAAATGCTAATTGAAACCTGGAAAAGAAAGCATAGGGTTTCATATTTTGCAGCAATAAAATATGCACTGGACAGAGGCGAGTTAAAAAGAAATTAATCACTTGAAGCAGCACTTACTGCAAATTGTTCATGTAAAACTACTGGGTTTAGTTACTTATTAAGCTTACTTTTGACTCAATGCTGCTCGAGGCAAATTTATAGTAAAGTATAACTATACATTTATGTCACATCCACACAAGGTGATGTTACAGAGTTACAAGACAACAATGGAATAAACAACACAGAGTTTATGGCATTGGACAGATTTATTTGATATAAGACTATAAATACAGCTTTAGTGTATTGTTTATTTTTCTGAATCTACATGTTATTGACCTTTTAGAATTTTTATTGCACATTCAATCTCTTGAATCAACTCACTGTAATGATGATGCACTTTTTTAAATGGAGTCACTTTTATTTTTTGTTAAGCAATTTCACTATAGAAACATACTTGTCCTATTTTAGTTGAGGTTTTTTTTTCGTTTATACGTTACTATTGTTTCAGTTAGAGTAGCCTTTTTTGTTTTACTTTATGCCCATTTACAAACATCTACGTCCAGTGCTACTAAGAAACAAAAATGAAGAGAGGGCAGATTTAAGACCATATGTCTATTTATATAAATGATGTTGTAATTGTATGTGTATGTGTGTGTGTGTGTGTGTGTGTGTGTGTGTGTGTGTGTGAGTATGTGCAGGCCTGTATCTGGCCAGCCATGGCCACATCTGTTTGTCATGTTAGCACTTAAGCGCCTGCAGGAGCCACGATACTAAGTGGAGACAGAGTCCCCTATCCCACTTGCTCCACCCTCCCCTTCTCCTAATTACATTTGTTCATTAATCCATTTTCTGCCCACTTCTCTTTCTTGTTTATGTTCTTGCTTCAGTGGGCTTTTTTTCCTTACTTGAACCAGCAGACAGTGACCTTTAAGGAGATGCCAAAAGACTCTGTAAGACAATGTTGGCCCTTCACCCTTTCACCGCACACATATACACACACACAAAGGCACACATACGCAGCCACCCAGTCCCATTTTGGCCCCTCAGTTTCCCTTCAGGCCATTTCCTTTAGAGAGGCTAATGGAGTTAGCTTAATGTCTGCACAGCGCCAGTCATAAAACTGATTTGAGGCTAAAGGCTTGGTGCCGAGACCACCACTCTGCCTACAAAAAAGGAGATGTGAGTGAGATGTTAAAAGAGGGCGAGTGTATCTTCAGAGAGAAAGCAGTTTAGGGGGTGGTGGTGGCGGCGGAGTGGGGCAGGCGGGCGTAACTAAGGCAACTGCAGACAATCTAATTGGTATTGACATCCTTGTCTCAGAGGAAATTTGACATCTAAGGGCAAATCATTCTATTTAGTCGCCTGAATAGTCTCCAAGGCGGGGCCTGAGGAGCACAATCACGCTGTAGTGTTGTTCTGGTCCTCATGTCTGGGCCAGCTCTGCCACGCGGCAATCGATCCTAATCCGATCGGGGGAGGAGAGGAGGATAAGCGGCATGGGGAGAAAAAAAAAAGAAAATAAAATCAAAAGCTCTGTTGGGGTAATATTTAAGAAGAGGGAGTACAATTGGGTGCTGGAGGGACGGCAGGCTGTAATGCACTTGTGATGTTGTAGTACAGTTAATGTATAGAAAAGCTTGGGAAGTAATGGCTCTCGAGCCAAGGTGGCTGGGCTTCAAAGAAATCTGCTTGCTTTAGCTAAAAGACTGGCAGGCTGGACCACCAAAGACCTTTATTCTGTTAGAGCATCAAATATGGCCCCCGCTCAGGACACACAGACACCCTGATTTTATTATCCTCACTCCCCTGAGAAACTCATCTCATCCCTCTTTTTTGTTTGTGTGACTGACCACGTGAAAGAGTGAAGCAGAGCTGTTTATTAAAAGGCACACGCTGTCTTTTCGTGGGTTAGAAAATGCTAAAGGCTATCTGGGGGTTTCCGCACATTCAAAGTGGAGTTGGTCGTTTCAGCTATTTGTCATTAAATAGATACATAAATGTTACGAGACGAGTTATAGTACAGCTGAATATGACAAGAAACCTTTTATTTCCATTTGTGTTCTTTTATCTGTCTGTATCTGTTATAGCCAAGCCTAAAAATGAGTTATGGTCAAACAATAAACATGTCACAACTGTATTCAAGATGAAAGAATTTAGACGTCTAAACTTTTTAGCCAGAGCTCGTGGAAACTGTTGGATGAGGGGTTTTTTTTTTTGTTTTTTTTTGCAAATATAGTCATCATCATCATCATCATCATCATCACCATCATTATCATCATATAATCGTTAAATTCCAACTTCAACATTTAGTCCTTTTGGATCCTGACCCTGGGGGCTACAGATATAAATATCAGTACAATAGAATAGTATCTAAAAGCTAAACTTTCATGTGTTTTTGTGGTATTTTTTTCCCCTACAGACTATAAACTGGGGATTGTAAACTAAACATTGTACAAAGTGTCTCAGTAGGCTGTAAGAACCAAAGGCTTTTTTTTTTTTTTTTTTTTTTTTTTTTTTTACACCCACTTAAAATAATAAATGTTTTGATTACAAAAACTGTCAGGGCCATATTTCTAACAGCTCTATCTATGAATGGAATGTCACCCTTCTGCTTTGTGAATTGCACACCCAAAGATCCAACCTCTTCACATGTAAGCTTAGGTTCGGGTTAGATTTAAAATAGAACAAACAAAAGACTCCCACATAATGCATGTACTCAAATTTATTTGAAAGGGAACATGTTCTAGTTTGTGTTTAATGTGGTTTAAATAGAATGTATTGAGGAACTTGTGTGTACCTCATTTAACTGATGTGGTTATTACCTTACAACTAATAGTTGTAAAACCACTTTGCATTATAAAGGGAACATGGTGCCAGTCAAATTGCCTTGTCAGATTTTATTACTGTGACTTGTTTATTTATGCTTAATGACATTTCATATGGGATTATATCTCTCGGCTGGGCTGGGAACGCCTCGGGATTCCCCTGGAGGAGCTAGCTGAGGTAGCTGGGGAGAGGGACGTCTGGGCTTCTTTGCTGGGGCCGCTACCCCCGCGACCCGGACCAGGATAAATGGAAGAAGATGACAATGACAACGACATTTAATATGTTGTAAAAATTTGTTAGCTTACTAACAACAGAGGTGGTCAAAGTACCCACGTTCTGTACAGAAGAACAGCTAATTGTGTGGAAAAAATACCCTGGTAAAAGTAGAAGTACTGATTCAGATCCTCTACTTAAGTAAAAGTAAAAAAAATTACAACTTCTTAATTGTAATAAAGTATAAAAGTAAAACGTTTGTCATGAATACAATAATACTTCAGAAAATAAAACCAGAAATGTTTCAAAAGTATCTAAAATAAAGCTTTTAAAAGTAAGTTACTGTGTAGATAATGTGTTTCACTGAGTCACAGTTACTCAGTTTTGTGGATATGGGCAGAAAATTTAGGAAAAATAGGGGGAAGAAAAGTCAATTGAGATAAAAAGTTATAAGATTTTTTTTAAAAGTTAGAAATATGAGATAAAAATGCATAATTTTAAGATAACAAGTCAAAATTATGAGGTAAAAATGAAAAATTGTGAGATAAAGTCAAAATTATGAGATAAAAAGTCAAAATTATTAAATAAAACGGCAAAATTAAGACACAAAAAGTCAACATTATGAGACAATAGTCATATAACTATAATATATAAAGTCACTGTTTCTCTCCTCCACTCATTTTTTGTACTGTTACATCACTTTAGTTTGTAAAAGTAATGAGTTTAGTCTGCAAATGTAAAGAGTATAAAGTACAGATATTTATATAAAACTGTAAGGAGTAAAAGTAAAAAGTTGCCAGAAAAATAAATACTCAAGTAAAGTACAGATACGTAAAAAATCTACTTAAGTACAGTAATGAAGTATTTTTATGAAGTTACTTTACACCTCTGCTAACAGGTTGTTGTTTTCCAAAAAGAATGCAATGAAATCATGAATTTCCAGAGCGTTTAACTCTGCACTTGACAATTAACTATTTGGAACTTCCTGCTAAAGACGGCTCCTGTATCCAGAAAGGTACTGACTTGAGATCAGTAACTCTGGACACACTATCTGATGACATGAAGACCTCGGGACACTTGGGTTTGCCTTTAGGGACCCTCTACTTACTACCATATAACTGTGATGTTGTTTAGAACTTTAGAAGAGGTCTAAAAATAACGTTTCGTGTTGGCGAAAATACATGCCCTAATCACTTCCATGCTAACACAGATTGGCTCGAAACGGCAAAAATCAAAATGTTTCAATGTACACCTGAATGGTGTGATTTCGATATCAACTATATATATATATATATATATATATATGTACTCCCAATCAGCTAAAAAAAATAAGCTAAACTTATTTTTACTCCAGGGAATCACTTTAAAGTCAAATTCACATTAAACTGTTTACCTTTTAAACTAACTATTTTACTTTTTCCATAACTTTACTTACTGCCGATAACTTATTTTTATTCCAGGTAATCCTTTTAAGGTTGTTTTCTTCTAACATTTGGGTTTTGTTAGTAATTGTAGACATGCAAATTAACAAAACAACACTCCAAACTGATCATTTACCTGAGTCTACCATACATATACTTAAAACTTGTGTCACCTTGTGCTTCATGGCTCATTTCAATGAGAGCTCAGATGGACGACTGCTACAAGTGGATGTGAGTAATTGAATTTAATTTTATTCTTTACCTGTTTTTCTCTGTGTGCATGTTGTCTATAATAGGTTACATAATGGTGTTGCTCTTCTGTTTTAGAAAATGGCCACTCCTGCAGATGTGGACACATGAGTGATTCAAAGTAAGTGCTGTGATTTGGCCCCTTTTTTTCGTACTTGGTAAATGTGCTTTGTATGATTGTTGTAATCTGATGGGTGTTTGTTACAGATTGTAGTTTGTTCAAACCTCTGACTGGTTGTGTGTGTGTGTGTGTGTGTGTGTGTGTGTGTGTGTGTGTGTGTGTGTGTGTGTGTGTGTGTGTGTATTTCACATGGACATTGACCTCATACCCATCGTTCTCTGTGGCCTGGATGCTTTGTTTTCGTCATTCCACAAGTTCAAGTTAGAGTACCTGGAAGAGGCTTCATGTATTCTTGAATTCACCCAGAAGTACAATCGATATGGAAATATGATGACAATGATGTTATTGGTAGTTTTGTGTTTCTATTAAGCATTTTGATATTTTTTTTCTCTGCATATTTTGTTTTTTAGTGTATTTTTTCTGTATTTTCTGGGAAATTTAGGTAAAAAAAAGAGAGAGAGAGAGAGAGAGAGAAAAAAAATCGACCAACATAACATTTTTTAATCATAATTAATCAATATTAATCCAAAGCAACCCTGTTAATCTGACAAAAAATGTTATCATTTGACGGCCATGATTAAAATCTTTTCTTACAATTAACATTCATGTGTGAATCTTACAGTGGACGACCACATCCCAAAGTACTTTTAAAAAAAAAAAATCTGACCATAATGAACATACATTTGAATATTAACCTTAAAAAATTTAATGTTCTTATCAAATAATGTTGGTTAATAAAACCCAATATGGCTGCCAAGTCTGATCACATGTTGATCACATGATTGATAACTAGAAATAACTGATATATGTCAGTTAAAAAAAATTTAAAAAGTGAAACCTATGACTTATTTATCTTTTCTCTACATCTTGAATCTCAACAAACTTTCATTTTGAAGGAGCAGGACGTACTTGTACTTGTGATCCTCCACTTATCCAGGTCTGGGTCTCATCGTCATATATCAAAAAGTGTCTGTTATAAACAGGATCTGATATGTATCTGATAATTAATACATAGATATTTAGCATTTTGACAACTACTTTTTTATTTGGTTCATTACAAATTGCAATTATTTACTGATTTGAAATTGCACAATTTTTTTTTACATGTAATAAGTTGGTTAATTAATAAAGTTTAAAACAGGATACCATTGATTTGCATTCATCACAATCCTTCCTTTCTTTTGTTTCAAAACAGTTCACTTCAGTTTAGTTATTTTTATTTGAGCAGTTCATAAAAAAAATAATAAAAATAAAAAATAAAAATATATTAAAAAAAGAAATAAAATACAGAACAAATAACAAAGGATAAAATAAGGAGTCACCACTTAAAGGGAGTAGGTTGAAGTTCATTTAACAATTATATAATACAATCCATTTCATTTACATCATTCATTTCAATGTCTATCTTAACCATACGTTTAAAAACTGAACCTCCACATTATTTCAGGTGGTCTATTTTTGCAGCATTTACAATTTTTTTTTATCTATGGACATACATTTTATAATATAGGAGAAAAACAAACAAAAACAAAACAAATGAAGAGCTTCGTACCACATTTGATATATTTTAGTTTATTATGTATTTTTGTCAGTAAGGGAAATTTAATGGTTTCCTAAAGTTTAATATTTTTTTTTATTCCTCTGTATATTTAGGCTGAAGGAAACTTTTATAAAGCTTTTTGAAATACAGTGAAATTGTATATATATATATATATATATATATATATATATATATATATATATATATATATATATATATATATATATATATAATTTTGGACCCAAGCTGTTCAGTTGTTTGAGGACATGATTTATCATGAAGGTTTAGGAATTATATTAAAAACCCTTGTGTGCCAGAGAGAACATGGATGTGATGGAAATCATATGTACAGGGTGTTGCATATAACACGACATTCTGTAGGAAAAATACCCAGCTGGCAAAAAATATCCCCACCTGGGTTTAACTTGGCCAATACTTTAGATCTTTGCACCGGATAATTACTGGAGTACTACGGCATTAATCTGTTTCAGCTGCAACAAGTACTTTAACTCTAACTGGTGCAGTCACTAGTAGAGGTGTAAAGTAACTAAGTAAAAGTACTTCATTACTGTACTTAAGTAGATTTTTTTGGTATCTCTACTTTACTTGAGTCTCTTTACATTTATATATATATATATATATATATATATATATATATATATATATATATATATATGTCATGTTCTATTCCTTGTGTTTTCTGTGTGTTTCTGCTCTGTCTCTGTTCTGTGTCTCTGTCCTCACCTTTCACCCTGTTCTGATTATTGATGCACCTCACCTGGTGAGAGCAGCTGAAGCTCATCAGGTGAGGTGTATAAAACCGGCTCTCAGACCTGACTCTGTGCCAGATTGTCATGACCAAGTCCTCTGATTTTCCCGCAACCTTTGTTCCCCGTGTTCCGTGTACCAGTCCCGTTTCTGTCCGACCTCTGTTTTCTGCCTGTTGTCTCTGCCTGTCATTGTTGTCTCTGAACCTGGACCGGAACCTGATACTCCTCTCGCCGCCTGCCCTGACCCTGGAACGTACCTCGACTCTGATACCAGCCGCCAGCCCTGACCCCGGAACGAACCCCGACTACGAGTACTGCCGCCAGCCCCGACTTAGGACCAGAACCAGCCCGAATCCGGTCTCACCCTCAGACCAGAGGAGATCACCCGAGCCACGGCCGGATAAGTACCTTCCAGCCCTGAGAGACTCTAAAGGGGACTCGGCCTTAGGATTTTGTATTGTGATTTTATTCTGTGTAAGAATAAATTACTGTTTGGACTTTTACGCACGCCTCCTGTTTTGCGCTTGGGTTCTCTGTGGTCCGTTACAGTACAATCTGGCCAACATGAATCCAGCAGAACTAGAGGCTTTATTAGAAGCAGTTCGCGGCCAGGGCGAAGTGACTTCACAGCACAGTGAAGCTCTTAATGTTCTGGCTACAGGGATGAAGGAGCTTGGATCAGCCATCTCGGAGGTCCGCGCTCAGCTCCGTTCCATGGATTCGCGGCTCTCTCCGCAGACTCCGCCAGCGGGGATCACCTCCGCACCGACCCCTGTCATCACCACCCCCTCCGTTTCCTCTCTGGTGACAACTCCGGCGGCAAGCAGTTCACCCCGGGAACCCCACATGCCCACCCCAGTCAGGTATCAGGGTGACCTGGGTTTATGCGGTCAGTTCCTCCACCAATGCTCTCTGGTCTTTAGCCAACAGCCACTCAGCTACCCCACAAGTGAGTCTAAATCAGCATTTGTAATGAGTTTACTCTCTGGACAGGCAGCAGCATGGGCCTTGGCTGTGTCTACCCATCGCCCAGAGCTTCGGACAGACTATAACCTATTAATTAATGAAATGATGTTGGTTTTTGATCATCCCGTTAGAGGCAGACAGGCAGAGTCCAGGTTGCTGTCTTTAAGACAGGAGGACACACCGGTCGCTCAATATGCTATCACTTTCCGTATTGCGGCAGCAGACTGTGGATGGGAGGACAAAGCATTACGAGCACTGTTCCGCAGGAGTCTGAACGCTGAACTTAAGGACGAGTTAGCGTTGCGTGACGACTCCACGTCCTTGGAGGAGTTAATACGCCTGACCATTCTGCTGGACAATCGGCTGAGGGAGCGAAGGAGGGAGAGAGGTGAATCTAGCTACCCTTCCAGGATGTCATCTGTTCCACCCCGCAGTTTGCAGAACACTGAGGGGGAGTCCAGACCGAGGGTTCGACCCAAGCTAACCCAGCAGGAACGGGATCGTCGTCGTAAAGAGGACCTTTGTCTCTACTGCGGCGGCACTGGACACTTCATTCGGGAGTGTCCGTTAAAAGATCAGGCTCAGCAGTAAAGGGGGGCATTCTGCTGAGTCGGTCCACCTCCGTTGCCCCCATTTCCCGACCCCTGTTCCTGGTACAGCTCCGTCCCAAGGGTGAACCTATCACGCAATCTGTATTTATTGATTCAGGAGCTGACAGTAACCTTATGGACGCTGGGCTAATTAAGCAGTTGGGTATTACTGTCAGTTCCCTTAGGGAACCCATAGTGGCACATGCCTTGGATGGGCATCTGTTGGCCAAGATCACACACCAGACTGAGCCGGTGTCTATGATTACTTCTGGCAACCATGTTGAAACTGTTCAATTTTTCGTCCTAGACTCTCCAGAGCTTCCAGTCATTCTAGGATACCCATGGCTCCGCCGACATAACCCGCACCTGGATTGGCAGAATGGAACAGTCATAAGCTGGGGTAAGAACTGTCAATCCCTCTGTCTCCTGCAGAGTGATCCGGCTGCAAGACCTGTACCTTCGTCCACTCCGATAGACCTGAACAATGTTCCTCCCGTGTACTTGGACTTCAAGGAGGTGTTCAGCAAGACCAAGGCTACATCTCTACCTCCCCACCGAGAGTATGACTGCTGCATAGACCTCCTACCAGGTACCTCCCCCCCTAAAGGGAGACTATACTCGCTTTCCGCCCCTGAGCATTTAATACTCCATCAGGACACTACGAGTATTTGGTAATGCCGTTTGGGCTAACTAACGCTCCTGCCGTGTTCCAGAACCTCATCAATGAAGTGCTGAGAGACATGTTAAACCAGTTTGTGTTTGTCTACCTTGATGATATTTTAATATTCTCTCGTTCTGAACAGGAGCACGTTCATCACGTTCAGCAGGTTCTCCAGAGGCTCCTCCAGAACTCTCTATATGTCAAGGCAGAGAAATGTGAGTTCCACGTTCCAACGGTCTCGTTCCTGGGTTACATTGTGGGTCAGAACCAGCTAAAGATGGACCCTTCCAAGGTAGCCGCAGTAACCGATTGGCCAATCCCTGAGACCCGTAAGCAGCTCCAGCGATTTCTGGGGTTCGCTAATTTTTACCGCAGGTTTATTCGTGGTTATAGCACTATCGCTGCTCCCCTTAGCGCTCTAACCTCTTCCAAGGTCACCTTCCGATGGAACCAAGATGCAGACCTGGCCTTCCGTAAGTTGAAGGCTCTCTTCAGTTCGGCCCCGATCCTCCAATTTCCTGACCCTGACAGACAGTTTGTGGTGGAGGTTGATGCATCCAGTATAGGAGTTGGGGCCGTACTTTCTCAGAGAAATATCCTGGATAACAAAATGCATCCTTGTGCTTTCTTTTCTAGACGGTTGTCCTCCGCTGAAAGGAACTATGATATAGGGAATCGGGAGTTACTGGCGGTCAAACTGGCTCTCGAGGAGTGGAGACACTGGCTGGAGGGAGCTAAGGAGCCGTTCATGGTTTGGACTGACCATAAGAATCTAGAGTACTTAAGAACCGCCAAGAGGCTCAACTCCAGACAAGCCCGATGGTCGTTGTTTTTTAACCGTTTCAGTTTTTGTCTCTCTTATCGCCCAGGGTCCCGTAATATTAAACCAGACGCCCTATCCCGTCAGTTTCTCTCCTCAGAGGAGGAGGAGGGAGCGGAAGAATCCATTCTTCCCAAGTCAGCCAGGGTCACGGTCATAAGATGGGATGTGGAGGAAAGAATAAAGGCTGCGTTGGAGGATGAACCTGGACCCAGCAACTGTCCTGATACTCACCTGTTTGTTCCTCTTCGTTTCAGAAGCGAACTGCTGCAGTGGCTCCACGGTTCCAACCTGACCTGTCACCCTGGCATTATTCGAACTCTGGAAGTGGTAAAAAGGAGATTTTGGTGGCCCTCATTAAAGGAGGATGTCACCACATATGTTAATGCCTGTTCCGTCTGTTCTCAGAATAAGTTTTCCAGGAACAGGCCTGCGGGACAGCTCCGGCCTCTACCCATACCCCATCGTCCATGGTCCCACATCGCCCTGGATTTCGTCACTGGGTTACCCCCGTCTGAGGGTAATACGGTAATCCTCACCATTGTGGATAGATTTAGTAAAATGGCCCATTTTATTCCCATGCCCAAACTCCCCTCTGCTAAGGAAACGGCTCAGTCCATTCTCCAACATGTTTTCAGGATACATGGTATTCCCACCGAGGTCACGTCCGATCGGGGCCCACAATTCACTTCCTCCTTCTGGAGGGAGTTTTGTCATCTCATTGGGGCTTCAGTCAATCTCTCTTCAGGGTTCCATCCTCAGACCAACGGCCAATCCGAGAGGGCCAATCAGGAATTGGAGTCCCTGCTGCGGTGTACGACGTCCAAGGACCCGGGACAATGGTCCAAGCAACTCCTATGGGTGGAATATGCACATAACACTCTGGTCAACTCTTCTACCGGCCTGACCCCGTTTGAGGTGGGTAATGGGTACCTTCCTCCCCTGTTCCCTGACTCGGAAATTAACTCTTGTTCTCCCTCGGTAGAGTCCTTCCTTAAGAAGTGTAGGAGAGTTTGGAGAGACGCTCGGGCCTCCCTACTGCAATCAGTTAAGAGGCAAGCAGTACAGGCCAACAAGAAAAGGTCTATAGGGCCCTCTTATAAGGTGGGACAGAAGGTTTGGTTGTCCACCAAGGACCTTCCGCTACGGGTAGAATCCAGGAAGCTTTCTCCCAAATTCATCGGCCCCTTTGCTATCGAAAGGATAATCAACCCGGTAGCTGTTAGATTAACCCTTCCCCAGTCCTTGAAAATTCATCCAGCATTTCATATATCCAGAATCAAGCCTGTCTCCCAGAGTCCGCTAATGGTTCCCTCCCAGTCTCCGCCTCTCCCCAGAATGATCGACGGCGCACCAGCCTACACGGTCCGGAGACTACTTCGGTCTAGACGATGGGGGAGAGGACTTCAGTATCTGGTGGACTGGGAGGGTTATGGACCCGAGGAGAGGACCTGGGTACCGGCCCGGCAGATCCTTGACAAGAGGCTCATTCATCAGTTTCACGCCTCTCACCCAGGTCAACCCACTAACTCCAGACGCCGGAGGCTACCCCCTGTTGACATCCCAGAACCCCCATCTAGCGAAGAAGAAGAATCAGAAGTTCCCATGGACGAGGACGAGGAGGGGATGTCTGAACATCTTGGGGTTCGCCCGCCAGGGGAGGTGTCGAATGAGGAGGAGATGACCTGGGAGACTTGCGAGGAGGAGGATCTTGAAATGAATTCGGATGTCTCTGAAGAATTCTAGCCCTCCTCCGGATCCCCCACCGCCCTCCCGTGTTGTGTTTTTGTGTGTGTTGTTTGTGGAACGTCGGGAGACGTTCCTTGGGGGGGGGGTTCTGTCATGTTCTATTCCTTGTGTTTTCTGTGTGTTTCTGCTCTGTCTCTGTTCTGTGTCTCTGTCCTCACCTTTCACCCTGTTCTGATTATTGATGCACCTCACCTGGTGAGAGCAGCTGAAGCTCATCAGGTGAGGTGTATAAAACCGGCTCTCAGACCTGACTCTGTGCCAGATTGTCATGACCAAGTCCTCTGATTTTCCCGCAACCTTTGTTCCCCGTGTTCCGTGTACCAGTCCCGTTTCTGTCCGACCTCTGTTTTCTGCCTGTTGTCTCTGCCTGTCATTGTTGTCTCTGAACCTGGACCGGAACCTGATACTCCTCTCGCCGCCTGCCCTGACCCTGGAACGTACCTCGACTCTGATACCAGCCGCCAGCCCTGACCCCGGAACGAACCCCGACTACGAGTACTGCCGCCAGCCCCGACTTAGGACCAGAACCAGCCCGAATCCGGTCTCACCCTCAGACCAGAGGAGATCACCCGAGCCACGGCCGGATAAGTACCTTCCAGCCCTGAGAGACTCTAAAGGGGACTCGGCCTTAGGATTTTGTATTGTGATTTTATTCTGTGTAAGAATAAATTACTGTTTGGACTTTTACGCACGCCTCCTGTTTTGCGCTTGGGTTCTCTGTGGTCCGTTACAATATATATATATATATATATGTACTTTATACTCTTTACATTTATATAAATATATGTACTTTATACTCTTTACATTTATATAAATATCTGTACTTTATATTCTTTACATTTATATAAATATATGTACTTTATATTCTTTACATTTATATAAATATATGTACTTTATATTCTTTACATTTATATAAATATATGTACTTTATATTCTTTACATACTCAGAATAAACCCGTTACTTTTACAAAGTAAACAGATGTAACAGTGTGAAAAACCAGTTGCTTCAGAGAGATATATTTCTATTTATTTTTATTTATTAAAATTATTTAGATATTTATTATATTTATTTATTTATTTATATATTATAGTTATATTACTATTATCTCATAATTTTAACTTTTATCCTAAAATTATGCGTTTTTATCCCATATTCATAATGGATTTTTTTTTTTTATCTTGTTACTTTTTATCTCAATTGTGACTTTTTTCCCCATTTTTCCTAAATTTTCTGTCCATATCCACAAAGCTGAGTAACTGTGACTGGATCAAACACATTATTTACACAGTAACTCACTTTCAAAGGCTTTATTTTAGATACTTTTGAAACTTTTTGGATTTCTGAAGTATTATTGCGTTCATGACAAAAAGCAGTTTTACTTTTTACTTTTGTACTTTATTACAATCGAGAAGTTGTACTTTTTTTTTTTTTACTTTTACTTAAGTTGAGGAATTTAATCAGTACTTCTACTTTTACCAGAGTATTTTTTCACACAAGTAGCTGTACTTCTACTTAAGTAAAGAGTATGAGTATGAGTACTTTGTGCCTTTGTAGGTATGTGTATATGTAAGTATATATATATATATATATATATATATATATATATATATATATTGGGTTCAGGTATGTATGTTCAGTATATGTGTGTGTATATATATGTGTACATGTATGTCTATGTGCGTATACGTATGTATATATGTATGCATATGTATGAATGTGTGTTTACATATGTATGAACTCGGAAGATCGTTATTGTAATTAATTTCTAGGGAAAAGGGGTGGGAGTTTATAAGCTATACTTCTTCTCACTCCTTTTCGAATATGTATTATGTGTTGTATTTTTGTATTTAGTTTTTTTTTGTAAATTTGTTTCGGCTGTATTTATATTTCTTTATTTTGTTTATTTACTTATGTTACTTTTTTCTTACATTCATATTCAAAATAAATCTTGAAAAAAAACAAAAAAACCCACCTCTGGTCACTAGCTTCTCATTTCTTAAATAACCATCAGTTTGATAAAGAGCATCACAACAATGCTAGGATTTATTAAGCTTGTGAAAGAGTGTTTTAAGGAAATGAAACACTATTTTCATAAAAGAATTGACTGCTGCAGAGATTTGAACTACATTTTGAGTCTTTACATAGTGGTCTGTCTTCCTATGAATACAAGACAAAATAAATGTGGTCATATTTATTGTCTTTGCATAAGGATTGTGTGACATTAATGTTAAAAACAGAGAAGTGAACGTTTTTAGAAGAGACTTTTTTGGGGGGGGGGGGTCGGACAGTGTACGGTTAGACAGTGCTGGTGAAATAAAGATGTTTCTCTATTTTTACCTGGTAGTAAGAACTGACATAAATCAAGAGTAGATACAATTCATGCACCTCCCAAAGGGGAAACAAGGGGTATTTTTACTCCACCCACGAAGGGCAGAGAGGTATTATTTTTGGTTCGGTTTGTCTATTGACCTCAACACTTTTAAATCTCTTTAAAAACTCATTTATTCAAGATTGCTTTTAATGTTTGATTACTTTTTATTTTGTCTGTTTTAATTTGTGATTGCTCTGTTTTTTTATTGTTTGTTTTTATTGTTGTTGGACTTTTATAGTTCTGTTTTTTACTGTATATAAAGTGTCTTTGAGTGCCATGAAAAGCGCTATAAAAAATAAAATGTATTATTATTATTATTATTATTATTATTATTATTATTATTATTATTAGTATTATTATTATTATTATTATTATTATTATTATTACTTGTTTGTTTATCAGCAGGTTTACACAAAAACTACTGGAACAATTTCCATGGGTGGAAGATAGTTCAGAATTACATTTTGGTGAATGTAGGTCAAAGGTCACGGTCCACAAAAATGTATTTTCACAATGATAAGAGGTAGAGCAAATCAGGTAAAATGTGTGTGAGTAGGCGGGGTTTGTTGTGACGGACACCACTTGTTTTTTTGTTTGTTTGTTTGTTTTTTTGGTTTTCCATTTATGTTTCTGTTTGTCAGCAACTTTATGCAAAAAAAACCCAAAAAACTACTAGACTAATTTCTATTACACTTTCAGGAAAGATGCAAAGTAGTCCTGAATAGATCCCATTGAATTTTGGTGAATGTGGGTCAAATTTCAAGGTCAAAGGTCACCAAAAATGTGTTTTCACAATTATAAGAGATAGGGTAAATCAATAATTTCCTTTTCATTCTTGTATACCCAGTTTTACATATAGCTTCTTTTTGTTCTCATTGTTGATGTCCATTCACATTAGAATCTTGAAAAACAAATTTGAAGACTGTAGGTCAAAGGTCACAGTAAAAGTCAAAATCAAATTTTAGATATAACTTCTGAACTTTTCATCTTAAGAGGTTTCCAATGAGCATCAAAATGCTCGTATATCATTTCTACATCTTATGTGTATAGATTCTGACCTATTGTTGAGTGGTTGGGTTTCACTTGGTCAATACCTAAAAAACTTAAATAAACTATAAAGGAAAAATGAGTGGAAATAGATTAAAACCTAACATGTGCTTCTGAATGATATCATGACCTTTGAACTTCAGTGATCTTAAAAGGTCAAAATCAAAATGACATTATTTTAAATCATTTATAAGAGCAGTGATACGTACTCATTTACCATCGTTAATAGAATAGCATCATGACCTTTCAATTTGAGTGACCTTCAAAGGCTAAACCTAGAGTGAAACGTCCATTAAGAGCCAAAATGTTTGTGAGGGAGCAGAGTTTGTAGTGTGTAGCACTACTTATTATTGTTTTATCCATATAGTTATGATAGTTTTGATCATATACTGTAGTGTATGAGATAAATGCATAATTTTAAGGAAAAAAGTCAAAATTATGAGATAAAAAATCAAAATTGTGAGATAAAAAGTCAAAATTGTGAGATAAAAAGTCAAAATTATGACATAAAAATTCAAAATTATGAGATAAAAAGTCAAAATTATGAGATATTAGTCATATAACTATAATATATAAAGTGACAGTTTCTTTTCTCCACTGATTTTCTCTCTGAAACGACTGATTTTTCACACTGTCACATCTGTTTAGTTTGTAAAAGTAACAAGTTTATTCGGAGTATGTAAAGAGTATATAGTACAAATATTTATATAAAAATGTAGGGAGTAAAAGTAAAAATTTGTCAGAAAAATAAATACTCAAGTGAAGTACAGGTACCTAAAAAAAAATCTCCTTAAGTACAGTAATGAAGTACTTTTACTCAGTTACTTTCCACCTCTGAATAAAAGGTTTATGCAAAGGTGGGTTTTGACTTAGTCTGTGATATAGTGACCATAGTTTTGTAAATCCTGAGCTGTTTTTAACTTTGTGGGGGCCAGGGCTCTCAGGTTTTCAAGACATCTTGGAGTGAGATTGAGGCGGAGTAGGGGGCATGGCCCGCCCAGGCCGAGGGATGGGGGTGGGGGGGTTCTTTGTCGATAAAAGTTGCCGACACTGCTTATTTCAGACTTGTGTTCTGATTGGCTAACTCAATACAGCTGTACAAGCACACAGTAGTCTGCCGTCAACTCATTCATAGGAACACTGTGAAGTTAATAATTATCAGCATCAGGGCCACACCTAGTCACACTGGGGCCTGAAGCAGATTTTTATTTTGAATCTTCCAAAAGAAAAAAAGACTACATTGAAATAGACTAACACATTAAAATAAAGAGGAACAACAGACTGACTGGAGGGACAGAAATTCAATTCAATTTCAATTCAATTTTATTTATAAAGCTCCAAATCACAACAAAGGTCTTTACAGAAACCCAATCAACTACAGAGTTATATGAAAAGTTCCAAGCATCCCCTGTCCTTAGACCCCCCATCTCGGCAAGAAAAAACTTCAAAACCCAGTGGAAAAAATAAGAACCACACTGAAGGACAGATCCACTCCCATGGACGGACAGACTATAGATGAACGTCCATTTAGAAATGAAGGGGGGGGGGCTGGTCCAGACACCAGACAGGCAAGGGAGGGGGTCCGGGGTCATAGGTCAGCACAGGCAGGTCACTGTAGATCCTGTCGTCCATGGCTCCCACACAGACACTGTCAAGAGAGACACCACTCGCCCCAGGGGGGGGGGGGGGTTACCACGTGACTAGCCATGAACAGACTTGGTATAAAAGTTATAAAATGACAAAAACAGTTGTGAGAGAGAGAGAGAGAAAGAAAGACATACAGAGTACAGGACTAGGACAACAGAGACAGAAGATAAAAGGACGAAAAGAGTGGAAAACAATGAACACTAGGGCAGGGGGGGGGGTCCAGACCTGGTCCTAGAGGGCTGCTCTCCTGCAGGTTTTGGATGTTTTCTTCTTCCAGCAGCTGAAGGTTATCATCAGGTTGTGCAGAGTTTGGTGAAAGGCTGATCATTTGAATCAGGTGTGTTGGAAAAGGGATGCGTATAAAACAAGGCTGTCAAATTCACTTTAGTTCAGGGGCCACATTCATCCTAATATGATTTAACGTAGGCCAGACCAGTAAAATAATAATAACAACAGGATAAAGACTTGTAAATAATGCCAACTCTAATGTTTTCTCGGTTTTTGAGTGAAATTATTTTTTTTTTAGAAATCTGTAAATAAAATGTTTACATCTACAAACTGTACTGGAATATAATACTGTACTGGAATATAATATGAAGAGCCTGGAAATTGTGAAGAAAAATAAGTGCAATGTTAACAATATTATATTGTTATATTACATATATATTATATACAATATTATATTGTTATATTACATACATATATTATATAGAATATTATATTGTTATATTGTTGTTAGCTTATCATTTAGAAATATGTATCACAACTAATAGCTCACAATGGATCTACAAATACACAAAACAGGTAGTAACAAACTGAATATTCTGAGCATTTCACACACGTCTGTAAGATATTTAGCTACTTACTTATGTTTTTTTTTTTTTTTGTAAAACGCTAGCCTGGAAATGTAATTGTTATTTTTTGCATTAAAAAACAAGGAACACTTGCTTTTTTTCTCTCTATTTATAGGTTATTATTATTATTATAGTGTTTTTCTGCACTGATCCACTTTAGACTGAATTGATGTAAAATAGTTTTTTAACTTCTTTCATTGCTAATGTCTTCAGTGTGAGTCCATTGAATGGTCCAGTCTGAACCATGGGCCAGACAAGAAACAGTCCTGTGTAAATAAAAGTTTTTCATATGTATAGATAACAGTTAACAAATAACTTTTTTTAAAATATTTAGTGCATGTGTGTGACCATCATCGGTCCTCCCTGAAAGCTGAGCAGACATCCTTTATTAGAACTCTCTATTATAAGCCAAATAACAAATAACTTATTACTTGATCATTTTTGCACTGATTCATTTTGCACAGATATGCTACTACTGATTATTATTATTATTATTATTATTATTATTATTATTATTATTATTATTATTATTATTATTATTATTATTATTATTATTATTATTATTATTATTCACACTTTATATTGTATATTGTATGTATCCAAATACCTTTCTATTTAATTCTTGTAGATCAGGGGTGTCCAAATCCAGTCCTACATGTTTTAGATATTTCCCTCTTCAACATGATTCAGTTTAACCCTTTAACTCCTTAAACTTTAGCAGTTCCACAGTAAAAATAATCCAAATAATCAACAAAATGAAGAAAAATGGCCGAAATCATAAATAAAATGAACAATACACTGACAAAATAAAGACAAAGTTTTTCTACAATTTGTTGCTCATTGTTGATTTTTCTACATTCTACTTTTTATTTGATTCTTTTTTTCTTTAATTTTGCTCCATTTGTGTCTTACTTTCTTTATGTTTCTGATTATTTTGTCAGTTTATTGTTCATTTTTCTTCATTTGGTTGCTTATTTTAATTATTTTTGCTACATTTTCGGGAGTTAAAGGGTTAAACTGAATCATGTTGAAGAGGGAAATATCTAAAACATGTAGGACACTGGTCCTCGAGGACTGGATTTGGACATCCCTGTTGTAGATATTTTTTTAATATTTTATAATGTTCTTTGTTCTGATACTACACAAGCACTACATTTCCCAACTTTGGATAAATAAAATAAAATAGGAACAAAAAGATAAACATAACTCCTAATCAGACAGACGTTATAAAACCCATGTTATCAAAAGCATTCCACATTTATGTTTTTTTCTTTTTTCTTTACCATACAGCCTCATTTTGAAGTCTACCTGTGTCTGTATTATCCATATAAGAAGTGGTGCCACTAATGACATATCACAAATTCCTTTAATTTTATTAGTTTTTCTTCCCCCTCTGTTTTTGGTTAATGGGTTTCATTTCACAAAAGGTCTTGTGTCAAGTTTATGAATAAGAGCCGGACAAGGTTAATGATGACATTTAGGCTACAAGGTTAGGGATAAGTAATTCAGATTAACATTCATTTCAAAGTTATTGGTTAATGAAATACAAGTTGTTGTAAAATTAAATTTAGCCTTAAAGGAGGTTTAGTTATAATGTTACACATTTAGTTATGTGTGTGTCTGAACTACGATTCAAAGGAATAAACTAAATGTGTACTAGTGTGTATAATGGTATGATTACCTTCACCAAGGAAGGTATGTCTGTCTGTCTGTCTGTCTGTCTGTTAGTTAGCGAGATAAGTCAAAAAGTTATGAATGTATCTTGATGAAAATTTCATGACATGTTCGGAGTGTCACATGGAACAAATGATTAGATTTTGATGATGATCCGGAGGAGATCCTGGAATCTGGATCACTTTCAAATGTATTTTCCATTTACCGTTAATGTAAAATTTCAATGTAATCCAGAATATAGGATCTATTCCAGATCATCATCAAAATCTAACAATTTGTTCCTTGTGACACTCCCAACAAGATCCGTCCATAACTTTTTAAGTTCGGTAACACTTTAAAATACCTACACATAATTGACTATGTATTAAGTATTTATTACTCATTTATAAATGGGTTGTTCATTATGTATTAACCATTTGTTACCTATTTGTTAATGTTTTCTAAAGGTTCATACTAGTGTCTTCCAAAGATAAATGTAAAATTTTATTATTTTTAACCAACAGGTGCAGTGTTTGTATATCTGAAACAGTTGTAAACACTGCACCTGTTGGTTAAAAATAATAAAATTTTACATTTACACTAGTATGAACTTTTACAAGACATTAACAAATAGGTAACAAATGGTTAATACATAATGAACAACCCATTTATAAATGGGTAATAAATGGTTAATACATAGTCAATTGTGTGTAGGTATTATAAAGTGTTACCCAAGTTATCTTGCTAACTATGAGACAGACAGACAGACAGACAGACAGACAGACAGACAAACTCTGGCAAAAACATAACCTCCTCCTCTCTTCATTTAGAGAGAGAGAGGGGGGGGGGTTGTTTTGTCAGAGTGCTTTTCTACTTATTTGTTAGAATGTGTGTTAGCCAGACAGAGATCATCTGTGCATGTGATGAGGGTGTATTGAGCCGATGGCTGTGGATATCAGGCCCAGATACTTAAGTCATAAAAGTGTGTCTCAGAGCCCTGTGGCTGAACAGACCCTGGTGCCTGATGTTATCTGGGTGAAACTGTGGCCACTCCGTCAGGAAACAGGAGTGTTAAGGCAGTCGTGTATAACAGGAGCTGGTGTCAGACCTGTGGGCTGGGACAGAAGAGGCCAGTGGGACAGTAGGGAGTGGTGTGGGAAGTTACCAAATTACAGGACAGACTGCTGGACGTTTTTACAGCAGGGTGTTGTTAGGACTATTTCTGTTAGTTTGTCAATAGCTCCACTAGATTAAAAGGATAACAAAGGGAAACTGAGAAGTCCAAATCAAGTTTTGAGATTCAATATATAGCCCCATAAATTTTTACAAGCATAATGACAACAATCAATGCTTGTAAATGTCATTAATCATCAATCAATCAATCAAACATTATTTATATAGCACCTTTTATACATGGTGCATGTACCACAAAGTGCTTTAGATCAGACCCCTCTATTATCCAGCAATTGTAGGAACAAGTTAAAAGATTTACCAAATTAAAAAGAATAGAACAAATAAATAAATAATAATGGTAATAAAATAAGTAAATACATAAAATAGCAGAGTAAAATAATATCACGAGTAAAATTTAACTACTGTAATAGCTAAGTTAAAAAGGTAGGTGTTCAGTTTACCCTTAAAAATATGAACACTCGCAGCGGACCTCAGACCCTCAGGTCGACTGTTCCATATAAAGCGTATTAAGTGAAGTGAAAATTATGAGATAAAAAGTGAAAATTATGAGATAAAAAGTGAAAATTATGAGATAAAAAGTGAAAATTATGAGATAAAAAGTGAAAATTATGAGATAAAAAGTGAAAATTATGAGACAAAAAGTGAAAATTATGAGATAAAAAGTGAAAATTATGAGATAAAAAGTGAAAATTATTAGATAAAAAGTGAAAATTATTAAATAAAAAGTGAAAATTATGAGATAAAAAGTGAAAATTATTAAATAAAAAGTGAAAATTATGAGATAAAAAGTGAAAATTATGAGATAAAAAGTGAAAATTATGAGATAAAAAGTGAAAATTATGAGACAAAAAGTTAAAATTATAAGATAAAAAGTGAAAATTATAAGATAAAAAGTGAAAATTATTAGATAAAAAGTGAAAATTATGAGATAAAAAGTGAAAATTATTATATAAAAAGTGAAAATTATGAGATAAAAAGTCAAAATTATGACATAAAAAGTCAAAATTATGACATAAAAATTCAAAATTATGAGATAAAAACTGAAAATTATGAGATAAAAAAGTCTAAATTCCCAGTCACTAAGCACAACCAGAATTAATCCATATATAAGGTGCAATGTGGTTATTGGAGGAAGTTTAAGTTGTCATGTTATTTCCTATTAAAAAATTGGTATGGACATTTTAGAAACATCCAAATGGCTTCAACAAAGGACTCATGTGTTTTTTTGAGGCCACAGTGTACGCAACAATTATATGACTGAACGTCACTCAGTTTTACACACGGAATCTTTAACACTTACACAACAGTTTAACACTAACATAACCATGCTTTCATTAATTAGCCATTATGTTTGATAAAGACCCCATCCATTCTGGTCTACACTGCCTGTATGTGTATTAATGGTAACTGACTGATATATGACTAATACTTAGAAAATTCACAGCAACATTTAATGTTTGTTCAGTTAATACATAAAGTGTATTAAAAAATAGCCATCAAATTGAGGAAATTTTAAATTAAAAACACATGTTCAGCATCCTGAACATTCATGAATACTGCACATAATGATTTTTTCAGTTTAAGATTTAGAGTTAATTACAATTTAGAATTAATCACAGAGGAAAAGAAAGAATCTATATGAATATATGTAACATAAATGCTGCATATATACACACAATATAATAATTACCCCATATAAGCAGATAATTATAATTATATACAGTGATATTTTGCACATTTATTCATGTTGTCTTCTTTTACTTATACTGACAATATTTGTCTGATACTTATATTATGAATTTCTTGCTGTAATTTCATTTTTCCTTTCCGTATATTTTGTATGCCATGTATGTAGGTTTTATTTTCAAATATGCCATATATATATATATATATATATATATATATATATATATATATATATATATATATATATATATATATATATATATATATATATATATATATATATATATATATATATATATATATATATATATATATGGCATATTTGAAAACAGCCAATTTTATGTGTAAAATTTATCTGGCCTTAAAATAAAACCTACATTTTTCTTTACGTTTTTTTCTGTATGTTCCTCTAACAAAAAGAAAAATTCATACTGTAAATATGAAATAACATAACTTGTAATTGTAAACTGTTGTTGTAAATGCTTTAAATATAACTGTAGAGATCCGTTTTCTTTTACCGAAATGGAGTATATTGTATGGAAATTGTACAACACATTCTACTTTTTCAATTTTTGTTTTGTTGTTGTTTTTTATTTTTGCTTTGTTTATTTCATTTTTTGTAATTATTATTTCACGTGTCTCAAAATAAACAATATTATATATATTATTATATAATATTATATTATTATATATTATCTGCTTATATGGGGTAATTATACAGTCTGTGTGGATAGACTTCCTTAAGCAGATGGAACAACACAGAGGGAAAATGCATCTTCATTTTAGCCTATTTGTTATTGTATGTTATAGACCGTAGGTTGGGGGAGGACAAGGATTAACTACAGCTCGACAGGTTCTATCTTAATAACCCTCCTCCTCTCATGTCTTCACTCATTCTCTCTCTCTCTCTCTCTCTGTTCTGTGAGCACGAGCACTGACCAGGCCTGCTTCGCCTTTAGTGCAGAAGTCAGAGGTCTCTTGACAGAGATGGCATATCGTCACAGGGGGGTATCAGCACCTCCAGGGTCTCCGTATGCCAGCAATTGTCTCTTGCCTGGATTAGTTTTTGTATCCAGTTACAGATTTTATTCCCGTGGAGTCAAGTTCAGCATGGCACTGAGGGCCAGCAGTGCCGCTGAGAGCTCAGTGATTTATGTGTTGCTGAGTGAGAGCAGCAGGTTCAAGTCAGAGGTCTCTGGGCAGGATAGCGTGCTGTATATGTTTGTGTGTTATTTGGACGTGTATATGAGAAAATGTGCACGAGTCACTTCTGTTCTCTGCAAACATAAATGTGAGTGTATGTTTGAGATGCTGCAGCAGGTCAGACCCCAAGCTCTCGGCAGGGTGCCTCGGTCTATTTGGCTTGGATAGACTCCAAGTGTTTGACTATGAGCATGCCTGGAAGGGTTTTGATACTGCGAAAAAAAAAAGGACACGGTCCGAGAGGAGGGGACGACTATTTATGAGCGGCAGTGACTGATTGACCAGGGAACCAATCTGCCCACTGTCCTCCAAAATCTGTCAGTTAGTTTGGTTCACACAACTATTAGAAGACCCCAAAACACCCAGAGGTGGTAAAAGTACTCACATTCTGTACTTACTTCGAAGTACAGCTACTTGTATGAAGAAATACTCTGGTAAAAGTAATAATAATAATAATAATAATAATAATAATAATAATAATAATATAACTACTACTATGACTACTAATAATAATACGACTCCTATTACTACTACTACTACTAATAATAATAATGATAATAATAATAATACTGCTACTACTACTATTACTACTTCTACTACGTCTACTCCTACTACTACTTGTCAAGGCACTCAAAGACACTTTGCATGAAGTAAAAAATAGAACAATAAGAGTCTGACTATAGGAAAAGAAACAATAAAACAACAAACAAAGTAGAAGTACTGATTCAACTCCTCTACTAAAAGTAAAAATGTACATCTTCTCAATTATAATAAAGTAAAAAGTAAATGAACACAATAATACTCATTGAACCAGCAAAATCTGAAAAATGTCAAAAGTATCTAAAATAAAGGCTTTAAAAATGAGTTACTGTGTAGATAATGTGTTTGATCAAGTCACAGTTACTCAGTTTTGTGGATATGGGCAGAAAATGTAGGAAAACAGGAAAAAAAGTTACAATTGAGATAAAAAGTCACCATGAGATTTAAAAGAAAAGTCATAGAAATATGAGATTTCAACAAAAACTGCATAATTTTAAGAGAAAAGGTCAAAATTGTGAGATAAAAAGTCCAAATTATGACATAAAAACTCAAAATTATGACATAAAAAGTCACAATTATTAGATTAAAAAATTCATAATTATGAGATAAAAAGTAAAAATTCTGAGATAAAAAGTCAAAATTATTAGATAAATGTCAACATTATGATATAAAAAGTCAAAATTATTAGCTAATAGTCATATAACTATAATATATAAATACACAGTTCCTCTTTCCCTCTGAAGTGACTTATTTTTCATCAGATCTGTTTAGTTTGAAAAAGTAACGAGTTTATTCTGAGAGTAAAACTAAAAATTTGCCAGAAAAATAAATACTCAAGTTAAGTACAGATACATAAAAAATCTACTTAAGTACAGTAACGAAGTACTTTTACTTCATTACTTTCCACCTCTGAAAACACCCTCATTAAATTACTCATCTACACCAGTGAGGTAACTTCCTCTCCATTGGTTGCTGACTGTTTTCTTGTTAAGCAGGCTTTGCCAAAAACAACAGCATGGTTTAATTACTTCTAAGATGTATCACTGTACAAAAATGTCATGTTCAATGTATGAACCTTGTTGTAACAACTTTGGAGTCATAAAGGGTGACTGTTACTAAATCAGATGGTGTGAATTTGTGTCAGTCAGGTCATAATGTGGGAAAAAAAATAGTTACAGAAATGGAAAATGACACAATACAAACATTCCCTGTTTCACCGATGATAACCTGGTGTTGTATCCATTCAGACTGTGTTAACCTACAGGGACATGAACGTGTTCTTATGAATTTCTCCTTATGTTTCCAATGTTTATATTCAAACTATGTGTTTAATATTATATTAATGTCCTACTTCTATAATAACAGTATATATGTGGTGTGGTGTCCTAGTGCCCCCTGTGGACATGTCCCACTGATACTGAGCACCAGAGCTGCACAAGTTATTGTTTGAGCATCGACATCGTAATGTACGTTTACGTAATAGTCACATGACAGATCCTGCAATGTAGGAGACAAATGAGCTCAACATTTAAAAAAAAAATCTAGATTCAATAGAACAGGGGTGGGCAACTCCAGGCCTCAAGGGGCAGTATCCTGGTTTTGGATGTTTCCCTCTTCCATCACACCCGGAAGCCATTACATCATTATCAGGCTTCTGCAGAAGTAGATGATGAATTGATCATTAATTGAATCAGGTGTGCTGGAAAAGAGAAGTATTGAAAACCCCTGCAATAGAACCTGACAAACACTGAGCACATCACAGTCATTCTGAACCAGTTTGGAGTGAGTCACTGGTAACACGACTGAAAAATGAGCGAACAACAAGAAAGAAAAGTTATGTGGAGTTATTTCTTTGTCTATTTATTTATTTGTATTGTATTTGTTGATTAAAAATAACTTATTTTAATTGATTTTTATTAATTAACTATTTATTCTTTTTATTTGATTTCCTTTTTAATTTAATTTTTATTTATTGATTGATTTTTAATTAATCATTTTATTTAATTATTTCGGCTACAAGAAGGATGATACTGTAACATATGTTCTGTGTCGACCGCTAATCTGTTTGACCGATTGTGTCGGCACCACAAAGGTGTTATATAAGCCTGAGTATTTTTTTCATATCACAATATAATGTACTGTATATTGCAGTGTTTAAAAAAAAAATCATTCTTTTTTTAATATTGTGTAGCCCTACTGAGCACCTTATATTTTTATGTTAACATTTTGATGTCAGTTGCTCCTTGATATAGATAGATAGATAGAGAGAGAGGGAGAGAGAGAGAGAGAGAGAGATAGATAGATAGATAGATAGATAAATAGATAGATAGAGAGAGAGAGAGAGAGAGAGAGAGAGAAAGAGAGAGAGAAAGAGAGGGGTAGGTAGGTAGGTAGATTGGCTGGTCGGTCGATCGAGAGAGAGAGAGAAAGAGAGAGAGAGGTAGGTAGATTGGTCGAGAGAGAGAGAGAGAGGTAGGTAGGTAGATAGATAGATAGATATATAGATAAATAGATAGAGAGAGAGAGGGAGAGAGAGAGAGAGAGTGGTAGGTAGGTAGGAAGGTAGATCGAGAGAGAGAGAGAGAGAGGGAGGTAGATTGGTCGAGAGAGAGAGAGAGAGAGAGAGAGATTCATATTCATATTTGACAGGGCACATAGTCACAAATATTAAAAACATTAAAAAACTAAAATAGTAATAGTCAAGTGCATTCACGGTAAAAAAAAAGGCGACAATGGAGCCATATTTTCTATATTATAATTATTGGTTATATAATATAGCCAATAATTTGACTATATTAAGGCCTTTTGCTGAAATATAAAACATTTTATGAAAGCAAGCTGCTTCAGCTGCAGGACTGACAATCAATGGAGGCATGTTTCACACAGCTTTGGTCCACTTCACTCCACATCCACATCCACCCACATCCATATTCCTTTGAAATATGATGTCTTAAAAATGGAGCCGTTTAGGTTTTGGATCCCCAAGATGTTTTCAAATGGGCATCTGTCTTGCGGCCTGGTCAGCCATCTGGATATGACAGTACAGGGAGAAGATGTTAATGCACTTCATGATGAGAAAGGAGGATGACACCTCTGACCTTCCCTAGCCTTTGACCTCTTCAGCCAATATGGAGCCACTGATGCTATGGGTTTCCTATATCTAGCATATGCTGGCCAGGCTGATACATTAAAAGAAATTCCTCATTTGCTACGCACCGTTTATATTGCCTCCCCCTCATGTTGTAAACAGCCAGCCTGTAAGAAAAATAGATATTTACTTCACAGGCTTTCTATTTGATTAGAGAGAGGGGAAAAAATCACATGCATATTGGATATGCTTTGGCCTTTACTGCTGCAAATGCTAATGGAAAATGGTTTGTAAATACTTGAACAATATAGAAAACAAAGGCGAAGATTTGGATTTTGTGTAGTGATTTTTGCTTTATATTCTTTTTTTTTTTTTTTTTTAATTTGTGGAGCAGATATTGGTGATGTACATTTTGTCCACCCAGAGTTTCAGTTACATATCCCTGAGGTTCAAACCTTCTGAGTGTGAGTGTAAGAAAGACAGTACCACGAAGTCACAGCTGTGTTTCCAACAACCACCACTAGAGTAAAACATATGATGTCCCTCCCATCTCTGTCACTGAACACTGACATCAAGGTACAGTGGTCACCTTAGGGTGCAGCCAGGGACACCCAAGGTAGAGCTGATAGTGTGTGTGTGTGTGATTGTATTCATATCATTATGGGGACATAGATGTATTTATACAGTCACATCATGGGGACCTCTGTCACCATGGGGACCAAAATTCAGGTCCCTGCGACATATAGGGGTTTCCCACCCACGTGACCCCTCCTGGCGTGTACGCCATAGTGACGGTCTACCCTCCCTCGCCCCACATGTCGTCAGCTGTGAAAATTTCTCATTTAGTTGTAAATTATTCTTAGATCAGTTCTGATGTTATTGTGTTTAGTCAAATATTAGTTCAGCTTTAGTTTTCACAGCGATACACTTTAAAGACATCTATGCTAAATAGGTTTTCCATCTCAACTATGAAGTGTATGTGAAGTATATATTTTAGTACTTTTTAGGTACAATCCTAATGGATTACTTTGATAACAGAAAACTACAACATACTATATTTGCAGAGATTAATTACTTTATATATATATATATATATATATATATATATATATATATATATATATATATATATATATATATATATATGTATACATGTGTGTGTGTGTGTGTGTAAAAAATATGTGTTTACACACACAACACAATGGCTACCTTACCTACAAATGATAATTGTAATGTTGGTCCTCATGAGATATGTGTGTGTGTGTGTGTGTGTGTGTGTGTGTGTGTGTGTGTGTGTGTGTGTGCTCTTCTTTGGGACATTGATACACAGTCACCCTATGGGGACCTCTGACACTATGGGGACCAAAATTCAGGTCCCCATGAGGGTTAAATATATCCCCTCTAATAAAATATAAATAATGTGGCCTCATAAATACATGAATAATTATTTTCTGGAAGTTCTCATGAAGCCTGCGACAAACAGGTGCAAAGTGAAACATGTCTTTTTCAAAGGTTTGAAAATGTATTTGCTTTTTTTTTTGCACAATATATTTATTTTCATGTATTTTTTTAAATTATTTATTTTTTCATTTATTTATTATTATTTTAAATTATTATTTATTAAAATTTTTTGTATTTAGTTATTTAATTTAAAAGAAATATTATTATATTATTATTAGTTATTCCTTAATTTCTTAAATGTAATTACATTTTCAAATGTTTATTATTATAATTATTTATTGTTTTTTATTTTATTAAGAAAAGTATTTAAATTCACTACCTAATGGTTAGTTGATTACAAACTTAGTCCTGATGAGACGTGGAAACCAGGGTGTGTGTGTGTGTGTGTGTGCGTGTGCATGTTTGGGGGGTGGGGGGGTGAAGCTGAACCCTTGTTCATTACCCTACAGGCAATGACAGATCACTTTTTTTTACACTGAGATTTAATTAGATATTAAGGAACCCATTGGCCTCAGCCTCTAATCCTGCAACACTTTTGTTGTGAGGAGTTCAGTGCAGATATGAATGCATTTGTAAAGTAATGATGTTATTGAGGGTTTAAAAAAATAGTGTTACAATCAATTAGTATGAAGTGGACTTGACAATACTTTATAATAACTTAATAGGTATTACACAGTTACAAATAATTGTTTTGAAAGGAAACAAAATCATGGATTGTTTTGACTACTTGATATATTTATTAATTTATTTGCACAGATTTTGAGTTGTGTTATATATATATATTTTTTTTTTTACCTAATTTGAGATATTTTTGTATCATTTTGATAAACTAAAATATATTTACATATATATTTTTTGGCATTTCTATTATTGTTTGGTACAATAGAGGTGTACTTATTATTTATTTATTTATTTTACTTTTCCCGATCTCTTTCAAATATTCTAATTTTTCTATTCATTCTATATTGCCTTGTTATTTTAATCAATTATTAGCGTTTGAAAGCTCAAATGTTTTTGTGCTTGACATATTCAAAATAAAATGACTAAACTAAAACTAAACTAAATGTTGATTATGTATATTCCTACCAAAACACACATGAAGGAAAAGGTCAGTGATTAAAACAGAGCAGCATCATGTCCCCACACAGTTACAGAAATGATAGCTGCCTGTCAAGGATGCATTTCCAGTCATTTGGCCAGTCCTGTGTGCTAAACATTGACCTTGTAACCTCTGCTCATGACCCCTGACCTGTGATGTTGACCCCTTGTCCACGGGGGATGGGTGTCTTATATATCTCGACTGTTGTCTCCATTGACTACCTGCCAGGCACCTGCTCAGAGAAATGAAGCCAAAGCGAATGCCTCTCTTGGGAGCTTTTTGGGCTCAACAGACAACAAGGCCTGGCCTCAGCACTGCATCTGAATAGGCTTTGAGTGGCCCTGGAAAACCAATCTCCCTAATTATCTATTGAAAGAACATTCTTTTTCCTTGCCCAGTCATTACCTTGATTTCAATTGCTGGCTAAGAAGAGAAAAAGAGTGGCGGGAGAGGATGTGGAAAAATAGAAATGTGAACAAACATGCAGTTTTTGAGACTTACCGAAACACAACAACTGGATGTCTTACCAGTTGCATTATGGGGAACTGTAGATCAGAGGGATATAAATCATGGAGGAAGGTTGAGGTCAAGGCAATGAAGAGAAATTAAAAGTGAATATATGGTCCTCAGCCACGTAAATGCTGTTAGGTCAGGTTGGCAGAATGTGATTACTTTGCCCCTGATCACTAATTTAAATTGTACTTCCGCTGCATATACATATACAGTATAGTTGTTGTTTTTTTTAATAGCATTATTTTTTTCCTACAATAATTACTTCTGTTTAGCGATACATTACAAAAACCATAGCTACAGTGTTGTCAAAATTAATGTATTAACTCAGATGTTTACATGATTTAATGGAACAGTTGTTTACAGTTGTTTTATTTCAAGTTGTTTTTATTGAAATTGTCAAAGGTGTTTAATAAACATGCTAATTTTCATACATGTTCATATTTTGGCTTATGTTTTAGATGTTTTATCACATTTTGACCTCCACCAAGGAGGTTATGTTTTTGCCGATGTTGGTTGGTTTATTCGTGTACAAGATAACTCAGAAAATTATGGATGAATTCTGATTATATTTTCAGGGTAGGTTAGTAATGAAGAGATCTGGAAATGATTAGATTTTGGTGGTGATCTGGGGGGTGAGGGGGTTGTCTTCCTTGGTGGGTGAGTGCTTTTCTAGTTGTTTTTATTCTGACTTATGGAATATATTTTGAATATAAGGGAAAAAATGGTCTATGAGCGCTCTGGAGACTGTGTAAATGATATTTACTCAGGTGTTCATTTGTACCGGGTGCCCTGATGAAGGCCTTTGGCCACAACGCGTAAGCTGATGTGTTTTAAACTTTTGCATTGTTTTATTAAATACATTGTTAATTAATATATATATTTTTAAAAAATCTCAGAGTGCCTCTGCTTCCCCCCCCCCCTATTCTATATTTTGAATATATTTTGAATTTTTTGTCATTTATTTTGTTTGTTTATTTAATTTATTTATTTATTTTGTACATTTTAGTGGATTTTAGCATGTTTTGTATAGTTTTTTTTGTTTCTCAGTGTATTTTTTATGTAAATTTGAATACAAAAAAAGCAACCGAGCAACCATAGAGTGACAAAGTATTTTGTTAATGATTAATCGAAATTAATTCAAAGTAATCTGGTGATTAATCAGATTCATATATATATATATATATATATATATTCTATCTTTGATCATCCGAAAATCTACCTAGTGATGGGAGGTTTTGGTTATAGTGGGAAAGGGCATCATACAGAGCGATTCAAAAGAGGTCTGAAATGTTCATAAGGTGGCCTTCCCCTTCAATTTCAGCTCGGCCAGCAGAAAATAATGTATACATTTATATAGAATAAACATAATTGCATGGGACATAGTAACGTTTTGTGTAATGTTGGTTCCTGTGTACAAAATATCAACATTTAATTACGACCTGAATTTCAGTAACAGAGTGAGAAACAAACTCCACCAGTCCACCAACAGTGTGTGTTTCATTTGTTTTATGAGACATTCAACAACACCATTAACTGTACTTTGTGAAGAGTTTGAGCTAGAGGTTTGAAGACATGAATCTGTGTGTGTGTGTGTGTGTGTGTGTGTGTCATTTACCATAGTTAAGCCGATCTCCATGCTGCACTGGCAGGGTCAAGAGTATGGAGATAGTCACTCAAGAGGAAGCTCTCTGGGCTCTAGGGCTGTTCTCAGAAAGCACTCAAGGCGTGCATACAGTCACCATGTAGTGGAGGAGATTAGAGGTGACAGAGTTACCCTTTGAAACTAAATTTAGGTCATGGCAGCAGCATTTAGGTTGTTTCTAGTAAGCACCTTAACACTCGTTTTTAGGATTTACATTATTGTTATTTGGAATGTATTATGTGCTTTTAGAGACACATATAAAGAAGTATAAAAAGTCATAATTGGGTCCAGGGGTGTCAAACATATGGTCTGTGGGTCAACATTGGTGCCAGGGGTACTGATTCAATTCAATTCAATTCTATTTATAGAGCCCCAAATCACAACATCATGGTCTCACAGGGGTTTATAGGGTTGATGTTAGAGGTAAAGTACTTTATTTATCATTATACATTGTACAATGACATTTGTCCTCTGCATTTAACCCCTTGGGGCACCTGTTAGGAGCAGTGGGCAGCCATGTGTGGTGCCATCTCCAGCTGTAGAGCCAGGCTAATGGTCTGAATCACCTGGCTGGAGGTCCGGGAATCGAACCCGGGCCTTCTTGCTGTGAGGCAAGAGCGCCACCGTGCCACCAGTGAACAATCAATCACAGAAATAGATGAAGTCCCAAACATCCACTGTCCTTAGACCCTCCTTCTCAGCAAGAAAAAACTCCAACACCCAGTGGGAAAGAAGAAATCTTGGGGAGAACCACAATGAAAGCGAGATCCACTCCCATGAACGGACAGGCTATAGATGAACGTCCTTTCAACCACCTGGCTCATCGGCAGGCTGCTGAGGATGCTTGCTGATGAGCCATGTGATTGAATCAAGTATGTTGGAAGAGGGAGACATTTAAAACATGCTGGACAGTGTTCCTCAAGTATGGGTCTGGTCTGGTCAGGTACGGTATGGGTCAGGTACGGTACGGGTCAGGTCTGGTCAGGTACGGTACAGGTCAGGTACGGTACGGGTCAGGTACGGTACGGGTCAGGTACGGTACAGGTCAGGTACGGTACGGGTCAGGTACGGTACGGATCAGGTACGGTATGGGTCAGGTACGGTACGGGTCAGATCTGGTCAGGTACGGTACAGGTCAGGTACGGAACGGGTCAGGTACGGTACGGGTCAGGTCTGGTCAGGTACGGTACAGGTCAGGTACGGAACGGGTCAGGTACGGTACGGATCAGGTACGGTATGGGTCAGGTACAGTACGGGTCAGATCTGGTCAGGTACGGTACAGGTCATTTACGGTATGGGTCAGGTACGGTACGGATCAGGTACGGTACGGGTCAGGTATGGTACGGGTCAGGTCTGGTCAGGTACGGTACAGGTCATTTACGGTACCTGACCTGACGGTACAGGTCAGGTACGGTACGGGTCAGGTACGGTACGGGTCAGGTACGGTACAGGTCAGGTACGGTACGGGTCAGGTACGGTACGGATCAGGTACGGTACGGGTCAGGTACGGTATGGGTCAGGTCTGGTCAGGTACGGTACAGGTCATTTACGGTACGGGTCAGGTACGGTACGGATCAGGTACGGTACAGGTCAGGTACGGTACGGGTCAGGTCTGGTCAGGTACGGTACAGGTCAGGTACGGTACGGGTCAGGTACGGTACGGATCAGGTACAGTCCGGGTCAGGTCTGGTCAGGTACGGTACGGGTCAGGTACAGTACGGATCAGGTACAGTCCGGGTCAGGTACAGTCCGGGTCAGATACAGTACGGGTCAGGTACAGGCCGGGTCAGGTACAGTACGGGTCAGGTACGGTCCGGGTCAGGTACGGTCCGGGTCAGGTACAGTCCGGGTCAGGTACAGTACGGGTCAGGTACGGTCCGGGTCAGGTACAGTCCAGGTCAGGTACAGTCCGGGTCAGGTGTGGACAGCGTGTATTTCCATTGTCAGGGAGACCTTCAGAAGGAGACGTGCTGTTTTCTTTTCTTTTTTTCCTGTGATCACTGACATTACAGAACAGTTGTACTCTAGGATAAGGTGTCTATTCATACATGTACATGTCTGCCACACTGGTGACTCTTTTTCTATAAACAATGATAATAAACAATTATCAAACCAGCAAAATATACCACTAATACATGCCTATTATGAGTTTCTTTTTGACCTGATTATTGATATGTTTTGTTTTCTGTCTTTTTATTGTAACTGAAAAAGACAAAAAGAGACATTTGTCCCAAAGTGAAGTGGTTTCTTCAGTACTGTAAATACTTTTCATTTATGTGTCTAGTGGCTGCTCCAGTAACTTGGTAGACATCCTATTTGAAAAAAAAAAAAAAAAACTTCTTTGAAACTGCTGTCTTTGAACTTTTCTAAATGTCCGTCTATCTTAACTTCTTTAATCTCCAGCTGTTTCTCTGCAACAGCAACAGCATCTCTAAATCTCCTCCCATCTTTGGACACTGGTGCCCCATCTCTGTCTCCTATCTGATCTCAGAACACACACACACACACACACACACACACACTGGTTTCCATGTCTCATGAGGACCAAGTCTGTAACCATCACTTGGAGGTAAAGTGTCCATTGGACACTTAGCGTATCATGAGCTTTAAAGGTAAAATACACTTTTTCCAACACAAATATATGTATCTGTGTGTGAGAAGACCCTTAAATTATGAAAAAAACCCCATCCACTCTGCTTTTCTCGTGATCCATTTGAAGTCGTAGGGGGATGAAAACACTCCATTTTGGTTTTTCTATGCTTCATACATTACACAAATAGACGTATTTGAAAACTCCACCCTATCCCACCAGCTCAGTTAACCATATCCCAGTGTGTGTCCGATGTGTTGAGTCTGAGCCTTGGTTGCTGTGTGTGCTTCTGGTTATGCAGTTGGTCTGATCGAACGGGCTGGTCCATGGGTGGCACCCTGACCGTGGTGTCGTGGCTCGTTTGGCCGGCCCGAGGTCAGACGAACCAGACCTGAATGCACACCGAGGCTGTTAACTCATTGACTGTCAGATAAATGAGAAGAGAATAATGACTCAGAATATAGCCAATATTATATTATAACAGGCGCGCAGATAGCGGGGGTGTCAGGTGTGTCATGACACACCCAGTTTTGAATGCCCTTAGATCCATCCCACCCACTTTTATTTAAGAAAAAAACATGTTACTTCTTCTTTTTACTTTTTTTTTTAACTTTTACTACTTACTTCTTACTTAGTCAAGCATCACGAAGAAACCAAAATATGAATTAACATACATAATAACGTGACTCGGTTATTGCGCTGTGCGGCGGCATCGTCGTTAACTTTGGTTGCCACGGTTACAAACAGTCTGACCGGCATTACTTGGAAAGCCAGGGTGCATGTTCAGGAGGACCCCAACACGGCATGTAATAATGAGGCGAGCTAAAAAGCAGAAAACGATCATGTGTTGTTTTTTTTTTTCAAAGAGCAACAGCTGTAAGTAAACTGCTACTTTACGTTATCACCAGGGCTCTAAATTAACACCCACCAACCCGCCAAATATGGGTGAAAATCCATTTTGGTGGGTAAAAAAACAACTTACTAGCCACTTTGGTTGTTGGCGAGTGCAGACCCGGTTGTAGCAATCCTCTATGGGGCGCCAGCATATGACCGTCCTATTTTTTTTATCCTTCCCCTGTCTTTTGTTTCCTGTCTTGCTTGCTTCGGCCCAGGCAGCGCCCCTATGGCAAAGCCAAAGTGTTCACATAGCCACGCGTTGTGTTTATTATATCACGTGTTACAGAACGCGTTCTGGCAGCGCACTGGTGCGCGCAATGGCACGTACTAGCACCGTGCCATTGCGCGCGCCAGTGCGCCTACAGCCTACTTGTGTGTTTGACAGGAATGCTAATAAGCCCAAATGAATTGATCATAACGGGCTTATATGAGGATTTGGTGCTATCTTTGGTCAGTTGGTGAGACCACAAATAGGCTAAGGAAATGAGATGGTTTAAGAAAGTTTATAACAACACCAAGATGTAATGTGAGTGTATGTTTACAGTGGGGACAGTGGAGATAAAAAGTAAAGAAGTTAGGAGTTAAATGTGAAAATGCAAAAAAAATTAAATAAAAATGTTATCACATGTTTGAAGAAATTATTTGGGGACCAATTGAGAAAATGTAAGAGCAACAAGATGTGAGTCTATGTATTGTATAAATTGTAAAATAGGTGAGAACAGTAAAGAAGTGTTAACAGTGAAAGGTGAGAAAATGTAAAAGCAAGAAGTTTTAAGAGTTAAATGTGGAAAATTTAAAAAAAAAATGATCATATGTTTAAAGAAATGAATTATTTCAAGAGGAAAAGGTTAAATAAAATAATTTAATGAAATTTGGTCAGGGGAAAAATGGCTAGTTGAATTTCTGATAGGGGAGTAAGATAAAAAAAATCTACTAGCCACATTGGCTGGTGATGAAAAAAGTTAATCACCTTGCAATTTCTGTTCAAAGCAATGTCGCCGTGAGAGTAGGAATCGTACAAAGCTGGCCAGAGCCAAACTGTCACCTTCTTCTGCCTCCACCTGTATATGGCCCAGACATATATTCAGGGCAAGGATCGGAGGAGAGAGGTTTTTGGATCCTTCACTTAATCAGTTTTGAGACCATTATTGAAAACTCTCATGGAGAGATCTTATTTACAATTTAATTTGTATATGGAGGCTGTGTCCTATTTTGTGTCTGTTGTTAGTGTGTTAGAAGTTTTAATTACATTATATGTTTTTTACACTCCTGTGAAATTTATGAAAGAATCAGTGTGCTGGAAGTCAGTGTTAAAATAAAACAGTTTTGCAAACAGCATATGGTATGTTTAGTGAGTGATTTGAATTAGTATCAGCATTAATAAACTTTATTAAATAATAATAATTTATCTAATACTTATATAATAAATAATTTCTTCCAATGATGGGTAATTAAGTTTGACAGTCCAAATATACACAAACAGTGAGCAGTCATGTAGCACACACACACACACACACACACACACACACACACACACACACACACACACCCATATTGATCATCCTGTCATGTCAGTGGTATATAGCACTTGAGAACATCAGACATCATAATTAGGTAAGATAATGCATTTTTCGTCTTTGAGGAGTAATAACTCCCCCCCTCCAATCAGAATGGTGGGGCCGGGGGGTGTTAGCTGGCATCTTCGTCCCCCCCAGTTTCACAAACCTATCTGCGCCCCTGTATTATAATATTATATTATACTGTAATAAAAGACTCTAAGGGCGTATTCACATAGTAAAGTCCGGACCAAGGTTCGGACCAGAACCTTTTTTTTTCCCTTTTCACACTGTACTTATAATCCGGACTTTATTTACAGTCTTCATTCACACTGTATTGAATTAAATGGACCAACGGACTTTAGAACGTCATGTCGTCAATGCGTGTACAGCGTGCGTCTCTCTATACTCGACCCTGATTGGTTAGTAGATGAGCGCGCTACACTGTTGCAGGAAATGGACCCAGTTACCAGTTTTATGAGTCTTTTCTAATTCAGTCTTTATAGTATCATCCGACCAAATTTCAATGAAATGCCTGGTTTCCTCGTCTCCCCATGTATTCCCGCGATTCATGCTTGGACGTTGACTAGATTCCGCGCATGTGACTGTGACGTAATTGGTCCAATAGTCCGGACTTTCCTAAAAAGAGCTTTCACACTGTGCACCAGCGAACCTTGGTCCGGACCGAGACTACCTCCTCAGCTCGGACCAAAGACTCGGTCTTTAGTCCGGACCAAGGTTCGGGGGAGGTTTCACACTTGTCAATAAAGTTCGAACTTTCCTGGAAAGTCCGGATTTTCTGAGTGCTATGTGAATACGCCCTAAAACTACATAAGTATGGGACCCATCAAAATAAAGTGTAGACTGTTCATTTGGATTTGAATTGATGCCCAAACACATCAATGGTAGTGAATGAGTTAATGGACCAGGACCTGAAGGGGCTTTAAAAGTCATCACTCGGACCACCTTCAAAGTTCAAGTTAAAAAGTTTTATTGTCATATGCACAGCAGAACAAATAGTTATACGACACAACTGTACATCTCCCTAAAAATCACAGTAAAAATAAAAACAATGATAAACAGCGATAAATAATTAAAAGCAACAATACAATGATCAATGTTATAAATATGTGTCTGTGTTACATGCGGTGGGTGAGTGATTCATTAAGAAGCCTCATGCCAGCCTTGTGGTCCTGATGGTAAGAGTGTGAAGAGTGAGTGTTATGGATGTGTGACGTCTCTGAGGAGGTTGTGTGTCCTTCGTAGGACTCTGGTTTTGTAGATGTCTTGCAGTGAGAAAAGGCCTGCCCCGCCTTGTACCTTTCTAGAAAATTTCATGGGAATTATTATTACTACTACTACTACTACTACTACTACTACTACTACTACTACTACTACTACTACTACTACTAATAATAATAATAATAATAATTGATGTTAATAGAACAGTCTATTTAGCTGCAGATGCCAATGTTAATGTTGATGTCAGGACCGCAGTAATAAATCTGGCATTTATGTTTTAAACTACATTTCCCATCATGCAGCATGGTACTGCACTTCCATGATTATAAAGCTATTGTTTCCCAAAATTACTAACTCAGAAAATATTGTTCCTATCAACTACCAACGTATTTAATGTGGCTATTCCTCATCGCATCAGTACCAATTGTCCAGGTAAAAAAAAACCCTCAGTTTTTTCGAATTATGCCGACACATACACAGACACTTGGAGTCCTTCCAGTATTATGATATAAATTGTTCTATTCATTTGTATGTTTGTTATTTTGACAATGTTGAGTTAAATTGTTATTTTTGTTTCCATTAGTCAAGAATGGTGTTTAATCAGATAGACACAGATTTACAACAATAAAAAAAAACAATTCAAATAAAACAGATGGTCTTTAGCTGTTTTTTCAAAGTGTCCACAGATCTTAAATTTAGTGGTAGAGAGTTCCACAGAGTGGGTGTCACAACCTCAAAGACTTGTTGACAATCAAACTGACAAAAAACCCAAACTAAAAATTATACCCATGTACCTTTTCGGGGGGTGGTTTAATAATATATAGTTTTGTTCCCAGTACAAAATGTTGACTGTAACACAACAAACTATGGAAGAAGTAAATGGATGTAATCAAACTGGATATAATCATACTCACATCATGTAAAAAGCAGATACAAAATCAATAATTACTTTGATGATCACTTTGAAATTTATTCTCCTTTTACCGTTATGTAAAATTTCAAAGTGATCAAGAATTAAGGATCTCTTCCAGATCTTCACCTAAATTGAAGTCGTTTGGTCCTTGTGTTATTCCTAAGCTATCCTGAAAGTTTCTTCGAAATCCGTCTATAACTTTTTGAGTTATGTTGTACACAGACAGACAAATAAAAACAGACAGACAGATAAACTCTGGTAAAAACAGACCTTTGGAGCTTTTTTATAGTGTTTAAAAGTCTAACCAGGGACAGAAACTGCAAATTAACTGAAGCTAAATGTCTTATATCCATCACATTTTCCCTTTGGTGCACAGTAAATTTTGCAGTGTTAAATCAACACTTAGAGAGTTTATTTAACTTCTTCTAGAGTGTATTTGGTCCCATTGTCTCCAAATTAACACTGCAAAATCTACAGTGTGGTAAAGACTGGTTTTAAAATCTGTTGTGATTTTATGGAGCGTACATTTGAACTCAGATGCCTGTTTTCATTCACAGTTATAGTCACACTTAACTATTCTCAAACACATGCTGGTCTACTATTTGTATTACTTCAAATGTTTAGAAATGTCCGACAGCCATACTTGATCCGTCACCTCTGAGATGGTTAAAAACGTTGACCCCCCCCCCCCACCCACCCACCCACTGCAAAAAATAAGGCTGCCAGCCTATTCTTGCCAGTTAAGCTGGTCAAAATAACAAAATCTTATCATGATATGCTGATGTTCGCAGCAGCTGTGACCATTCTCACAGCCCCAGTGTGGCTCCTGTCAGAAAGAATAAGTACTGGTTGTGGGTTTCAGTGGATTCTCCTCACAGCTATCTTCTGGATGCTCTAGGCTTCAAATAGCTAAGACAAAAGAGACCATACAACTCCTAGCACCATGCTCAGAGGTTTCATTCATATCTAACATGTACACATTTGTGGATCAGGGTTACAGCCATCTCAAGCAGATTCTAGCATCAATGCCCATGGGTCCTCTACATCAGCCTTCAGTAAGCTCTTTGTGCACTGTTCTTTCTCTGGCACATCATTTGTCATTATGACCAGGAGTGATTCAAGGTCTTGGGAGGTGTGTGAGGACTGAGGTCAAGCATATGGGTACTTCTGAGAACATTAAAACATTTAACATTCAAAGAATTCATTCTGATAATATTGTGGATTTAATGGGTAATTTACATGTAGTGATGCTAATTATTTAAAGGTACAGTGTGTAAGTCCAATACTCTAGGTGGAAATAAACGCCTGAATGGGTGGAAAAATGTCTCAGTTTTGGTTTTCAGCATACCTAATGTCAGCCACTCTGTGAACATGGCTGTATGTTCCATGATTTTCCACAACCTGCTCTAATGGTGTACACTACAACTCCTCCACTGAGTGACAATTTAAGTGTAAAACAAATTAAAATGTAAAAAAAATATATATATATACAGGATATATGAATTGAACGTGAAGAGAATGAAGATATCATTTGTCTTTTGAATGCCTTGGTCGTGCTACTCTTTTTGTGATTGGTTGATTCTAGTCATTTATATTTCTGTTATTAAACTGGTAGAGGGCGGCACGGTGGTGCAGTGGTTAGCACTCGTGCCTCACAGCAAGAAGGACCCTGGTTCGAATCCCGTACCAGACCTTTCTGTGTGGAGTTTGCATGTCCTCCCCGTGTCCGCGTGGGTTTTCGCCGGGCACTCCGGTTTCCTCCCACCATCCAAACACATGCACTGATAGGTTAATTGGTTAATCTAAAATTGTCCATAGGTGTGAATGTGACAGTGATTGTTTGTCTATATATGTTCAGCCCTGTGATGAACTGGCGTCTCATACAGGGTGTACCCCGCCTTCGCCCATTGTAGCTGGATTAGGCCCCCAGTGACCCCTGCGACCCTGGTGAGGATAAAGCGGGTTCAGATAATGAATGAATGAATGAATAAACTGGTAGAAAATGACATCTGTCAAATTCTATCTTTTTAGGGATTCGGTGTTTATTCTTATGTGGAGTTTTTCCAAAGTCACCCAAAATTACAGACTCTCAGTGTGAAAGAGTGAAGGATTGTAGAATGTGTTACTACAGTATGTACCACTCACTTGTTTTATATGATTAAATTATGTTGTGTATACCTAAATAAAATTGTTAGCCTACTACACGATCTGCAATACTGTTTAATTCCTGTAGCCTACATGGACCATTCTACTGAACTGATTCATTTGTAATACAGTTTAACAATGTATGAAACTTATAAAAAGGCAGAAAGTGTCACAATATTAATGTAAGGATCTGTAAAAAGGTCACAGTAAGTAAATGTTTATTTTTACAAGTAAAAATATGTAGGAAAGTAAATAAAATAAAATAAATAAAATAAAAATAAAATAAAATAAGATAAAATAAAATAAAATAAAATAAAATAAAATAAAATAAAATAAGATAAGATAAGATAAGATAAGATAAGATAAGATAAGATAAGATAAGATAAGATAAGATAAGATAAGATAAGATAAGATAAGATAAGATAAGATAAGATAAAATAAAATAGAGACAAAGTACAAATATACACAGAGTCGATATTCCATTTCTGGGTCTTCAATAGTTGTCTGAAAATACTCCTTGGAAATTAAACAGACTGACAGGGAAAATGTTAAACGTATGTGAAACATTACAAATTATACATTAGACACAGTAATACTTTTCAGAATTAGGTAAAGTATACAGTAGTACAATAACAGAACACAAGATGACAAAGAGATGGTGGTATGTTTATGGAGCTAAAAAGGAAGCATGGGGCTAATTGTGATAGCACTGGTTAAAAACGTTTAAAATAGTAAACTTTCAGTCAGTGTATAGCCCACAGAAGGTAAATACGGAGACAAACAGTAAACAGAAACATGGAAAATAACCCCCTTTCATTCTAAACTTTACTTCGCCTCCACTCCCATGGGATGTATATTTAACATTTTCAGACATAAGTGACTAAAGTAAAGTCTTCAGTCAACCTGTATGTTATTGATGTTCTGCATTGATGTTACAAAACTGTACCACGTGACTATTATTCACTGTACGGTGGAGGTGCGGAACTGTTAATATAATCCAGACAGGAAATTTACCAAAACCTACTTCATTTGTAGTTTTTTTACTAGAGAGAAATGCGGTTTGTTTGTTCCATTGTCATTGGAAGTGGGTCACCTTGAAAGTGTTCACCAGAGTCATTATTTTGATAAACTAAATCTAGCTGGATTACAGAACGATCACTGTCTTCTCCTTCCAGAGAAGTTCACTGATTTAACAAAAGTGTATTGGTTAGAACCAGAGGTGTAAAGTACTTTGTTACTGTACTTAAATAGAATTTTTTAGGTGTCTGTACTTTACTTGAGTATTTATTTTTCTGCCAACTTTTTATTTTTACTCCCTACATTTTTACATAAATATCTGTACTTTATACTCTTTACATTCTAAGAATATTCTCATTACTTTTTCAAACTAAAAACATGTGTGACAGCACAAAAAATAATTCACTTAAGAGGAAAACCCAGTGGAGGACGAGCTGTGACTTTATATATTATAGTTATATGACTATTATCTCACAATTTTAGCATTTTATCTCACAACTTTTTCTCTTAAAGTTATGCATTTTTATCTCATATTTCTAACTTTTTTTTTTTTTTTTTAAATCTCATGATTATTTATCTCAATTTGACTTTTCTTCCCCCATTTTTCCTAAATTTTCTGCCCATATCCACAAAAATGAGTAACTGTGACTTGATCAAACACATTATCTACACAGTAACTCACTTTTAAAAGCTTTATTTTAGATACTTTTGAAACTTTACTGATTTTTCCTCGTTAAAATATTGCATTCATGACTAAAAAAAAAAAGTTTTAGTTTTTACTTTTGTACTTTATTAAAATTGAGAAATATTACTTTTTTTTTTAAACTTTTACTTAAGTAGAGGAGTTGAATCAGTACTTTTACTTTTACCAGAGTATTTTTTCACACAAATAGCTGTACTTCTACTTAAGTACAGAATGTGAGTACTTTGAACACCTATGGTTACCACACTTTATTCCACATGATTTGTATCAATATGTCATTAATGGAATAGCCCCGATTTTAGAGTCATTGTGAAATTATTCTATGCTCCATCATGAATTTGCTGCTAGTAAGGCTAGAGTTAATTTGTTCTGTTTATTATGTGCACAGTGCTACTGGAAAATCAGTTGAAGAGATGAGTTTGTTTAATTATGTTTTCTATGGCATCAGTGAAAATAAATATTCAAACTTAAATTAATGGAAATCTTTAATGGATTACGACATATGTGCAATATTTTAAATAATGATTTTGGTGAATAATGACAAGACACAAAGTTAGCTACTTGGATAGTATGCTATGCTAGCTGGATAATCATAGTCAAATGTGTAAACATAGTTGGTTGTTCATTTTATCTTAAACAACCTTAATTTCATAGCCTGTACGTTGGTACCTCTATTTACGAAATTAAATCCAGAAGTGTTTTGATACCGTCAATTTTTTGTGAATAAAGTCGCATTTTACATGTAAAAGGCCTGATTCATACCAAGGGCCCCCCTAATACTGGCCCTCAAACACTTTAAAAATTATAAAAGTATACCAATTTTGTATGAAATATGTGTTAAGAGTTAATGAAAATGTAGATTTCGATTTTAGATTCCATTTAATGGTCTCAGTGGGGAAATGTGTCTTCACTGACTGAACATAAAACATTAAACCATTAAAATGAACCAGACATGTGGGTAATTTCCATAAGATTGTGGTTGTTTTAATTGTCGCTTTCGCCTTCAGCTGTATTTGTTGACAGATGTTTGGTAGGGTGTAGATCCGGGGACGATTGCCTTTGACGGAATTTGTGCCTCACAGCAAAAAAGACTGTGTTTGATTCCAACAGCAGTTGATAGGGGTGGGTCCTTTCTGTATGGAGTCTAGATGTTCTCCCTGTGTCTGGATGGTGGGAGTAAGCTGGAGTACCTGGAGACATCCCATGCAAACACATGCACTGATACTGTAGGTTAATCGGTTAATCTAAATTGTCCATAGGTGTTGAGAGTGATTGGTTGTTTGTCTCTGAATATCAGCCCTGTCATAAACTGGCAACATGTCCCCCAAATGGACCCCACTTTCACCCATATGTAGCTGGGATAGGCTTCAGTGACCCCAACAACCCTAGGGAGCATAAAGCACATTCAGATAATGAATGGATGAATGAAACCCATTATAACTCGGCATGAGGACAAGTGTTCACATCTTTTGTAATATATTGGTCACCATTATTGTTACCAACAGGTTTTTATTTTTTATACTTCCACCAAGGAACGTCGGAGGTTATGCGTGGGGTCGAGGTTTGCCTGTTTATCTGTTAGCAAGATAACACAAAAAGTTATGGACAGATTTTATTCTCATGAAATGTCGATACTGGCACAAGGAAATGATGACATTTTGGTGTTGATTGGGGGATGTGGGAGGGTCTGCCTTGGTGGAGGTCTATGATCGTCTTGTGTTTTTATGTGACATACACATTCACTTTAGCCACTATATACATATGGAATAGTCCAAAAAAGTCCAGGTTTAAGTGTTTGGTCATCCAGCTGTGTTATCAATTTCCAAATGTTAAAATTTTGGTGGTCATTGGTGGAGGTATGTGGGGGTGGGACCGCTGTTTACAGAAGTAAAAGAGGGGTTGTGACAATTCATGTGGTTCCAAATGCAGGACTCAGAGAAAAAAATTATATTTCACTGAATGTATTAACAATAGACAACAATAAATAATACTGTGGATCCCAGGGAATCTGAACCGTTACTGTTTTCAAGAAAATAGTCCAAACCGAGGGTCTGAGGCAGATTTAGGCCCAGACAGGGATGAAGCAAACTCGAAGTCAAAACCAGGCAGAACATTAAGACACTGAAGATTCACAACAAGACAGATAGGAGCAAGCTGAGACCAAAAACCAAAGAGCTACAAAAGAAAAAAAAACACTTCACAAACCAGAAAAATCATAGACTCGAGAAAAACGCTCATAAGTCACAGATAAAGGCAGACAAACTTGTACTGAACAATCACACATGAGGGACTTAAAGACTACACAGAACTGGTGGAACACATGAGGGAAAATGAACAGGGATGAGAAACACCTGTGACAGGATCTAAAGCAGACCAGGTACATATGAACCAACATGACAATATAAAAGCCTCAAACACTAACAATGACAGAAAAGAACAGGAAGTCATAGAAAAAATAGACAACATGACCCCTGAGTTTGAATTCATGACAGTTTGACCACTGATCTGCCTTGGTGAAGTCTGCTGTCTCTAGTTCTAGCTTTTCTAGTTTAATATGTTTGTCAGTGAATTAGATATTTTCACGTCATGACTTAAAGTAAACACCTTTTTCTGCCAGCGCTCTGAAATAAGCAAAAAAATAACTTTTTATTTTCAGTGCATTTTCAGAGCTTTAATAAAAATCCATTGCTGCTTGGTAATATTTCAAACTTCTTCACTACCAAGCAAAGAAAAATGTCCAACTCTAGATGGGGATTTACTTTCAGGGAGCAATAAGTTAGTACTCAGCGACTAAACATTTCCATGTTCTGTGCATCACATTCCAGCAGCTGCTTTATGCATTCCACCAGGCCCCTGAGGACTGGGGAATGCATAAAGTCTACTGTATACTTCTGTACCTTCAGTTGGCTGATATATCACTTTGTTGAGCTGTAGATCACTTTAGGCCAGAATGAAACAAGCAAATATGTGTCTATTAGAATAACTGGGAATAAAATAAGTGGAACGTGATGAAATGTTGGTCTTTGTGGTCCCCCTAGATTATGATTAATTTATAGTTATTAACTTTGGTATACACATTCATTAAAGCCAACTTTTTCAACTGGTGGGTTCCAATCTAAAATTGGTCAGAGACCCACATGGAAGGAATTCAAGAAAAAAAAAAAAATTAAGCCAATACTTCAAAATGAAGCCAAAACAGAAGCATCTTAAAGACGTACAAGAAGCTTCAAAAAGGTTGTGGTTAAAAAAAGCTTGATATGGTTTTAATTGCATGACACTGAGTTTTACACAGATGGACTCAAAGGCTGGTATCAATGCTTACAGAAGTGTATTGATCTAGATGGAGCAAATTATGTTGCAAAATTGTAAGTTAAAATGTTTTCCATAAGTATCTTTTTTCCTCAAACGTTTTAATGCTCTGACAGCTGCTGGAGTTGGCTCCAAAGTGAACAACTTTCTTCAAAGTCAAAGGCTTTTTCCAGAAGTCATTCTAGATAGGTAGGGAAGTAGGTAGGTAGAAAGATTGTATTTCTCTCTGTGAATGCTGAATTTGAAGTGTTAGTTTAGTGCTGGGTGTACATCACACACTACATGTGATGATGTACCATAGTGAAAGTAGCATGACTACAGCCAATGACACATTTATGTCCACAAACTGTATTTCAATTTGCATTAATCTGTCTACAACTACTATAGAACCGTGGAAGAATGGGCTCATCACCAGATTTCTAAATTTTTTATTTTTTTTCAACCACTACTTGGTTTCAGTACAGGGCTAGAGGTACACTTTTATTTTTATGTAAATATTGTACATTACTGGGATATATACACCGTGGGTGAAAATCATAGTTCTAGTAAAATAGACTCAAAAGAATTCATTTTACAGATAGATAGATAGATAGATAGATAGATAGATAGATAGATAGATAGATAGATAGATAGATAGATAGATAGATAGATAGATAGATAGATAGATAGATAGATAGATAGATAGATAATTATCCATGTAGGAAATTCAAGTATTTTGGTTCATTTGATTTCTTGGATTTTAAGCATATTTATGCAACAACTACTGGATCAATTCCTTTAAAATTTTCAGGGAAGTTGCAAGGTTGTCTAGAATAGATCCCATTACATTTTGGTGAATGTAGGTCAAAGGTCACAGTCACTAAAAATGTGTTGTTCCCAATGAGGGCAAATCAGGTAAAATCTGTGCAGGGGGGGTGGGGGTCTTGTTGCGTCAAGCACCAATTTTTTTGTATTATTTTGAACTTCTAACGAGTATCATGATCTATCTTCAAGATTTTTCTCCATTAGTTAATTGCATATCACAATATAAGATAGCAAAATGACTTGTTAGGGTCAGTGTTAGCATTAGCTCAATCATCACGTCTCGTCCCTAGAACCCTGAAAGCTCCGCTCATTTCATCCAAACATGATAAATTCTGTCTCCAGGTTTTCCCTTTGCCCAACACAGGTCTCATACAAATATGTGCATTTCCGTTTCAAAAAATGTATACATATTTTATTTTTATGTTGTACTAAAGTTTTGGCATTAATCTCTGAACATTATAACACAAGTTTAGCTCATAACACCACTGGAATTAGTAATAATCACACCTTGCTTAACTAATAACAGCTTACCTGCAGCAAGTATGTGCAGGTTTATTAATATAATATTTAGGGCGTGGCTAAAACTAGGCTCCACCCATGTATTAAAATGCTTTATGTTTTGATTGTGACATGAATAAATGAGATACCAGATGTGAAGTGGAGTATTTTAATTTTTAAAAATATTCACATAATCACTCTCATTATTTCCCCATAAAAGAAATCAAGTGAGTGTCATAAAAAACTACATTTAGACTACTACTACTAATACTATTTTCATGAATTGAAACCTATGGGGAGTTGGAACAGCCACACCTTCCAATAGAAAGTAACATATAAAGGATAATTTTTCATTGATTTAATTTTGTATTGTCTCAATTAACATATTGTGATTAATTAGACCACACTCTGACATTTGTGCACATGTAAAGTCTGAATACCAACTTGCTTGAAAATGTGTTTTTCATTGTGGAACTGCAATTTGAACCAATTCTATAGGATGGCCCATATGTGAATATATTCAATGATAATTTCTACTCACTTTAGATGGGAGTTGGGCATCACTGTGACACTTCAGTGACCCTGTGTGTGTGTGCTTGTATTCCTGTCCTTATGGGGACATTAATATGTTTACACAGTCACATCATGGGGACCACAATTCAGGTCCCCACGAGAGTTGACGTCACAATTATGTATCTATCTTTTTTATAAGCTATAGTCAAATTAATTACCTCCACTTAATTTAGCATTTCCTTTTTTTTCTTTTTTACTTATCTTTACATTCAGGTGTCATGGGATTAAATGTAAATGTAGGTCCCCACTAGTAATATATAAATATGTATGAAGTATACAATGTCTGCTAATGATGTAACCCTATAAACCCATTAAAACCGGCTTTTCAGAGGACTATCATTTTTTTTAGACCTACTCCACATAGCTTTTTAGCAGCTACTGAGTTTTATATAAGTCTGTCTCCTTTATGTGTCGTATTTGTTTATTTCTCCCTGATATGTGTTATTGTGTTGTCTCTGTCTTATGGTTTGCTGCCATTTTGACCAGGAGTCCCTGGAAGAAGAGACACTTGGTCTCAATGGGACAATCCTGGTTAAATAAAGGATAAATAAAATAAATAAAGAAAACTTGTTTTTTTTTTTTTATTTTTTTTTTTAAGTCCCCATAAAGCATGAGGGAAACAGGTGCAAAGTGAAACATGTATGTTTCCTAGGTTTATTCATTTATTTATGTTTTTTTCAAGAATATGTCTTTATGGACACTTTACCTACAAGTGATGGTTACAGACTTGGTCCTCATGAGACATGGAAACCAGTGTGTGTGTGTGTGTGTGTGTGTAGTATCAGTATGTATGGACAGAGGTGGGACTGTGAGGTGAGTGATGACACTGTGGGTGTAATCCCAGCAACATCTGCTTCTAATCTACAACATGAAAAAGACACTCTTGTGACCCTATACATGCCCCCAACCAAACCCCCCCCCCCCCCTTTTTTTTTTTTCTTCTGTCCGACACTGCTTTCTCTCATTTGAACCCAAATCAAACAGCAGATCAAGTTACGAAAGGTTTCTACCGCAACCTGCAATCAAACATACATTATGGTCTTTGGGGGAAATATTTATTCACGTTATGTGCTCTCATCTGACATTCATTTTTCACTTAATATATGACTAACCACTGTTTTATTTTTTTTATTGTATTATTATTATTATTATTATTATTATTATTATTATTATTATTATTATTATTTTTACATCAGTTGCTGCTTGTTATATCTATATTGTATGTATTCATTCATTTGTCTTTTGTTTTTTATTTAATCTCTTAACCTTTGGTTTACGTTTGCACCATGTTTACACTTGTATATGTTTGAGCCATGTGTTAAACTCAGAAACTATAATATATTCACTTATGTTTTGGCTTCACACTTCTTCTGTTTTGACTTAACCCTACTTCTAATGCTAACTGTAAACTAGGGTTAGCTGTAGGGTGGATGTTCAAGGATTAGGATCAGATTATATAAAACGAAAAAAAGAGAAAAGTCCTTAGGCTTGGTGTGAGTGTGTGTGTGTGTGTGTGTGTGTGTGTGTGTGTGTGTGTGTGTGTGTGTGTGTGTGTGTGTACAGCACATGGGGACTTTCCAGTACATGAATATCACCACATGAGGGGAAAGTTTTTATTTAAGAGCAATTGAGAGAAAAATAACAGTGCAGGCCAAAAAAACCTGGCTGGGGCGGATGAGCAAAGAAGAGGATGTGGGTGATTGAAACACGGCTGCAATTTGTTTTAACTGGCTGTAGAAATAAGCATGGCAGAGCTCTTAGGGCTTGGTAGCTGTAAATCTGGAGCCTTGCAGGAGCATTGTCGGTTCATAACCTTTCAGTCTTTCTTGCTCTCTCTCCCTCCCATACGCCTCCCAGGGGTGCATTTAGCTGGGGAAAAGGAGCTTTTCTTCCCTTTATTTGACTTCCTTGTCAGTGGCAAACCCTCTTTCCCTTTCCTCTCTCTCTCATTCGTTCCCTCTTTGGATGTCTGACATACAAATATAGGAGCACCCTCGCCTTGACCCACGCTGTAGGTCCTCTAACTGGTGCGCAGGCCAGTCGTGGGAGGACAAGGACAAAACACAGAGATACATTAGAGAAAATCACTTCCTCCTTTCAGCCTACAATGGTTCTGGGAAGTCATGTCATTCTGTCCCTGATCTGCATTCTCTCTGTCTCCCTTTAAATGCATATTTAAGTGCATTATGCTGTGACTGTTGTACACCACAGGTTAAAAGGCTTTGATTTTCATTCAAATGCTAAGTTATATCTAGCTCTAAAATTATATCATCCAGTCCATAACATGTCTGTCATGCATGCTTGAAATCCTTGAAACTTGGCCAAAAATGTTATGAGACATCAGTCAAAACCATATTATTATTATTATTATTATTATTATTATTATTATTATTATTATTATTATTATTATTATTATTATTATTATTATTATTATTATTATTATTATTATTATTATTATTATTATTATTATTATTATTATTATTATTATTATTATTACTTTACAGGCTGGAATGTTACTTGGTTTGAATGCAAGTTGAAAAAAAACGATTGAATTAAATAAATAAACACAGGATTTTCATTCAAATGCTAAGTTATTTCTAGCTCTAAAATTATATCATCCAGACCATAACATGTCTGTCATGCATGCTTGAAATCCTTGAAACTTGGCCAAAAATGTTATGAGACACCAGTCAAAACATTATTATTATTATAACTTTAAAGGCTGGACTGTTACTTGGTTTGAACGCAAATTGAAAAAAAAAACCACATTATTAAAAATACAATTTAATTAAATAAATAAACACAGGTTACAAGGCTTTGATTTTCATTCAAATGCTAAGTAACATCTAGCTGTAAAATTATATCATCCAGTCCATAATGTGTCTGTCATGCATGCTTGAAATACTTGAAACATGGTCAAAAATTTTATGCAACATCAGTTAAAACTAAATTATGATTATGATGATGAAGATTAGTCTTATAACTTTACAGACTGATAATTGGTGTGAATGTAAGTTGAAAAAAAATATATTTATAAATAAATAAATAAACTTTAATTTAACTTTAATTTAATTTAGTTTAGTTTCTTTCGATTGTGTCACTGACGAACGAACAAGTAAGAAAACAGAGAAATAAAATAAATAAATAAATGACATAACAGTCAGATTTTTCATACACACATTTGAAAGGTAGTGGAAGTAAAAGTTGATTTGAAAACTTAAACAGTAATTATTGCCATACAAAAGTATATATTATAATAAAGGTAATTATCATTTTTTGCCTGGATGGAATTTTACAGATAAAGAAAATCACATTAATGACTCATATATTTATAATTTAAAAAAAAGCATAAATGACACAACTACCTGAGATTAAAAAAAAGACCAAATAGGAGCAAAACAGTTGGAAGTTGAGGTTAGTGTCCTGTTGTCGTATTCCACAATAACTCTTATGTATGAAACATAAACAGACCTTATTCCAAAAACAAATGCTCGTATGGCAGATGTGTGGGTGGATATCTCCGTTCACACCTCAGGTTCAAGGCCTATCTGTCCTAGCGACCTCTTGACCTGTCGTCAGCTCTTCATCCAAAAAAACATCCAGAGCGACTTTCATTTTCTCCATCACCTCTAATATTCCCCTTCCTGATTCCTTCCTTCCTACTGAGCTTTGACTGAAAAGTGCTGCTCTAGGGCTGTGTTACATTTACACATCCCAAGAAGCCGTTGCTTCCCGCTCTCCGCTGTGGGTCAGTACTCAGGGTTTACACAGGGGGCAAAGGTGTTAATGCTACATGTTTTAAAGAAGTACAAGATGTCTTCACTTCAGCCTTAACAGGCACCCTGGGTAAAAGCTGGAACTAATCTTACAGGGGTGTGGGTGTATGTATGTGTGAGGAGTGTGTGTGTGTGTGTGTGTGTGTGTGTGTAACATGACGAAAAGTATTCAAAGCAGGACTTACTGTGGTGAAGTTGGGAGGCACACATGCAGCTTAACAATCAGGAATATGGCTAACATTATTTTAGTAATGTTGAGGTTTTCCTTTATGTTTTTCCTTTGTTTCTCTGTCATTCTATTTCGTGCTTCTTTAGTACAAATGATTATTACGATGATTATTCTGCATCACAAACATGTAAAGACACCAAAAATAGCATGTTATGCTTTAGCTGCCAATTAATGTTGAAATGCTCTTATATAATCTCAAACGTACATGGATGATTTTTTTAAATTTTTTATTGTTGCTGATAAAGTACATTCCTTTTTTTTTTTTTTTTCAACTTTACAAATGATGTCTGTACGTATCACACTTTGCTCTTTATTCTGCGTGAGCGATCTTTATCAGTTGCATGAGTGGAACTGTGTCGTTATTATTTTGTTTCATCCTAATTCATTAAGTGCATATTTTAATTGGACATTACTGTGTAAATATAAATACAAAATGTAATTTTTTTTTTGCCCCCAATTAAGTGAAGTGACAAAATGCATCATATGTTTGCTTTCAGGTTTTTATATCCACCCCCCCCCCTCCCTCAAAATAAAATGGCAGCACATTTAGTTCAGCAAAACTTTGCTTATGTCATAGCACTGGGAATGAATGAAAACACATTTGTGAGCAAATCAATTTTTATAACCTTTGCGTGTTTATTAGATATTCTGAGGCAAATGCAATAAAGTGGCCAAAGCCAATACTGTATGCCATGAGAAGTGATGGAACAATTCCAAACAGTAATGTCACCTCTACAGACTGAGCACAAATATTGTACACAGGGTGAGGTTTGGAGTCAAAGTGCTGTGTTTATGAGTGACTATGTTTGATTAAACCCATACCGTGCTGGAAATTTTGCAGACAATCTTTTATTTTATTTTACTTTGCCGGGATGAAAGCTGACCCACACACACATATATGCACCCTTACCCCAAAACATACATGCACACACACACACACGCACACACACACACACACGCACATTCAGACACAAGTCGTTCTCTCCTCTACAGCCAAGAGATGTAATGAAAACAAATGGCAGAGTTCTATTCCCACCGGGACCTGAGGAGGAACTTAGTCATCAAGCTAATTTTATTCTTGTCTGGCCCAGAGACTCCATTTCCTCTGGGTGTTTTTACAAACGCCGGGCTGCACCACGCCATCGGCCAGTGATGGATATGAGGGCCTGATGGCCGGATGGCAGATGCTGGCCCTGTAACTCAAGCTCCAAACATGACCCCCCCCCACCCACCCCCCTACCCCCGTTTCTCATTCAGTGCAATGTTAGTGCCTGTATGTGCACATGCAAACATACTTCTACTTTCCAAACACTTTCAGTTTCTAAGCTACATCTGATTGTCTTCATTCCATAGATTTATTTCTGTAAAAAGTTGAGAGATAATCAAGTAGTCAAATAGCGCACTCACACTCCCCTAAAATATGCTATGATTAATTAATAGGGATTACCTTTGTATCCCAGATGTAATTGGTATTTTAACCTTTTAACATCCATTAAGTCACTGGTCATGCATTTTATGTTTAGTTACATTTTAGCCATGTTTAAATGGTATTTAAGAAGCATTTTATTTTATTTTTAATACGTAATTTTTGAACTAATTAACCTTACATTAGGGATAGTGTTAAATAAAAATGGAGGTTATGCATTTTTTTAATTGCTCAAACAAAGTTTCTTGTTTGTCTATAATATCAGAAAACAATTTATATTGTAATAATTTTCTAAACATAAAAACAATTCTCCAGCAAAGACGCCATTAACACACATTTGAATGCACTGTATAATGTGACTGGTTACACATGTATTTGTGTTATGACCTCTTTTATTTTAACAAATTGTAAGAACATCTGATTACCTTGCTGTTTGCTTCCTTTTTGTGTAGTAGCAGGCATCAGGTTACAGATGGTGGAGGGTTGTAGTTTAGCAGCTTAAGTGGCGAGAGCTCTTGTTTCTGCCACAGGCTACCAAGAAGACTTTCAGAAGGACTGCTTAAGCCTGGAACAAATTCACTTTTCACACTACTGTACAGTTTTTATTACAATTATGACATTTTCAGTTAAAGTATTTTGATCCAGTGAGTTGAAAAGAAAAATCTTTCCATCACCAATTCACTCCCAAATATTGTTAAAAATGTCTTGTGAATGTCTATTTAAATGACATGTCCACTGAAGACCTAAAAGTGTCCAAACATAGTGGTGATTGGGCCTTTTTCAGGGCATAGTGACACTAAAACAGTCAAGTCTTCAATTTTAGATCCTCAGTGGACATGTCATTTAAATAATTATTAGATTTTAATCAATAATGTCATTGAAATCAATACATTTTAACAATATTTTGGAGTGCTTTGGTGAAGGAAAGTTTTTTTTCTTTTCAACTAAGTGGACAATATTCACCTTGAACCAAAGAACACCCACCAGAACAGCTTTTTCATGTATTTTCTAAGGAGACTAAGAACACCTCTGACTTGCAACATAAGATATTTTTTATGCCAGTTCCTCAGGTAGTCTTTACATGTACATATACTGCATGTATGCCAGGGCTAATGCTGACTACTCGTCTGCCAAGTACTTTTTACACTCCTTAAAAAAAAAAAAGTTAAAGAAATGTATTTTAATTATTAATGTTACATATGGAACACCACAGAATATACAGTAGTATAGCAAATACACTAGTATAAATGTAATTTCATATTGTATGTACCAATTGCATGGCACTTTAAAGTATTCCATACACACATGTGGAAGTGCAGTCTTATTTTCTACATTTTTAAACTGTTTTTTAATTGTTTTTTAAGCTGATTTTAGCGCTTCGACTCACTTTTACCCATAACACATTCATTTATGTATTCACATTTATAGCGGATTTATGTGATGTGTGTATTTGTAGGTGGTGAACTATATGACAACTGAGAGGATGAATAAAGTATCCATCTATCTATCTATCTATCTATCTATCTATCTATCTATCTATCTATCTATCTATCTATCTATCTATCTATCTATCTATCTATCTATCTATCTATCTATCTATCTATCTATCTATCTATCTATCTATCTATCTATCTATCTATCTATCTATCTATCTATCTATCTATCTATCTATCTATCTATCTATCTATCTATCTATCTATCTATCTATCTATCTATCTGTCTATCTATCTATCTATCTATCCATCTATCTGTAAAATGAATTCTTTTGAGTCTATTTTACTAGACTGCGAACTATGATTTTCACCCAGGGTGTATATAACCTAGTAATATACAATATTTACATAAACATAACAGTGTAACTCTAGCCTTGTACTGAAACCAAGTAGTGGTTGAAAAAAAAATGTAGAAACCTGGTGATCAGCCCATTCTTCCATGGTTCTAAAGTAGTTGTAGAGAGATTAATGCAAATTGAAATACAGTTTGTGGACATAAATGTGTCATTGGCTGTAGTCATGCTACCTTCACTATGGTACATCATCACATGTAGTGTGTGATGTACACCCAGCACTAAACTAACACTTCAAATTCAGCATTCAGAGAGAAATACAGTGAATTCTTTCCAGATTTTGTATTAAAATATTTTTGCAAACAATAGCTGCATTTCCATTACCCTTGGAAATTCGCAAAATATAAATATCGCTATAAAAACCAGTAATGGAAACACCTGAATTTAGAAAAAAACCTCAAATATCGATAAAAAGTTTTCACGCTTTCATAAGGTGGTTTTACAGACGTTTCGATATTTCTAATATATCGCAAAAGTGCAATGAAATAACTTCTTCCGCAATTAAATGTCACATGATGTGACATAAATGGTCACATGATCACTTCTCCTGGTGTGAAAATTACAGCCGCAGTCACTGTAACCATAACAACCATTGGCTGCTTATAAATTGTTGTAGTTTGTTAAGTGCTGAGCATATTTGCACTTAATATTTTAACCTGACTATGTAGGGACCACATGTACCGACCCTTATAATGTGGGCCAGCTGGTTTGTTTGACATTTTAATGCCTTTAAAGAGTTCTCCTGTGACTTTTACTGACGAGAGAATTAACCGATTCATTCGCTCTAACACTATCAGGGTGATGGCCAATCTGAAGCTCCGAAGGTGACAGCAGTTAAAACTCGTGGGATGATATTTCATGAGAATTACGACGCTCCTGTCTAGAACAACCGTCAATGGAAACATGTTCAAAGTGCAAATTTTAAGAATCTTTCTATCCCAAAAAATATATTTGTTCGGGCAAAATCCTTCAGCAGGTGATTCTGATCATCAGCCTGTCTCTACAGCTGGAGATGAGTCCCCGGGCGCCGCACATGGGTGCCCACTGCTCCTTACAGGTGCCCCAATAGCATGAAGGATTGGTTAAATGCAGAGGACAAATTTCATTGTACAATGTATGACCAATAAAGTACTTTACCTTTATTGTTTTGCGAAATAATGTAATGGAAACGCAGCTAACGACTTGCAGTAAAATAAGACCAGAGATACGGTAGATTGTTTTGTGCTTCTCTTTAATCTGTTTTCATCAGAATCCTACATAATGTGTTCCTCTTGGTATAAAAGCCAGAACAGGGAGCGTATTTCCTATAATCGTGTCAATTAAAAATGAATGTTTATGCGTCTAATTTTTCATCCTGGCTGAAGAGGGAGTATGTCACAATGCTTTAGTGGGTTAAAGCAGCACAACTTGGATCAGCGTTGCATCTTCTTCTTCTTGTTCACACCAAAGTCCCATTCTGTGACATGCACACAGCTGGGAACAGAGGACACTTGGGACAAAGCGGAAAGAAAAGCAAATGGCTTCCTGTTACAAGTCCTCTTTTACCAGCTTGAAGCCTTCACTACATACATGGATTATTCAGTGACTGTACCCTTTTAGTCTTGGCTATGGCCCGCAACAGCAAAAAAAGAACCTTATCATTGTTGATTTCTAAGTATACAACAAGTTTCAAGAGAGAAGGGAAACATTAAAAAGCAATTAATATACTGGAGTGTGAAGGGAAATAGGAGTGGCGTGGGCCTCCAGTGGGACTTGCTTATATCTGCAGCACGACCTGAAAATGCAGAAAACATGGAAAAGATGGCTTTTAGTGTGACTTCTGCTCATGCTCGCAGATGGATGAGTGACGGGAGGAGTGAGGGACAAACAAAGGCAGTTTATGATCAGCATAATCAATGTGACATCAGCACAGTAACATAATGTACGGGGGGGATGGGGTGGAATAAGGCTGAAAGATGCTTAAAAAAAAAAAAAAAAAAAAAAAACTAAAGTAAAAGTTGTTCCTTTGTGATTACATCCTGCTGATCTTTCCCAATAAGTTTTTTTTCTCAAGCTTTTACTTGCCATCAAAAAGGACTGCACATCAGGGATATCAGGATATCAGTAGCACCTACTTTAAAAGCAAGCTGACAACTAGAGAATGGTTTTTCTTTGCTTTATTGTAAAAAAAAACAAAAACAACTACCTACTTCTTGTGTTCCTCTGCTTGAGTGTTTTCCATAAATCATCAAAAAAAAAAAAAAACCCAGACAAACCAGGTTTGAGATTAAAGGTGTCTCACATTACTTGAGTTGATTCCACATGAAGCACTTGATAAAACAGGACAATGCACTCTGTGAAGAATACGTGACATTCTTTACATTTATTGAGAGTGTTCCTGCGTGTATGGTCAAATTTTCAGCTGGCCACATTGGACCTTTTTTTTTTGTTCAAAGGGAAGAAGAATTTAGCAGCTTCAGAATGTGTACAATAGGTGAGTGTTGAGCTATATGAAGTGTTTCATCATACGCTCTATGAAGTACCCTATACTCACCAGTGTTCAAAGGCATTTGTATACAATGCCCTGAGATGAGGGGTTTCCAAAATGTATTTTGGTTTGCCTTTGAACCGCTCTGTGACCAACAACAACACACATACACACGCGCACACACGCACGCACGCACACACACACACACACACACACACACACACACACACACACACACACACACCCACACACACACACGCATACAGGTTTCCATGTGTCATCACTTGTACTGTAGGTACGGTAGCCATAGTGAGCGGAGATACGTACATCTCTCTCTCTTATATATATATATATATATATAAAACAAAATGAAAAAATACACATATAAAAATTGTAAATGAAATAAACCATAATAAAAAAAACATATTTTTTAAAAAGTAAACAGTATATTATTATTTGCAGTATTTATTGTTATGCATCTTTTTTTTTTCTTAACTATGGATCATGTGTTCCTACTTGTGTCCTTAATAAAGATTATCATCATCATCATTAAACACATTTCTTTTTTTTATTAAATACAAACAATATAAAACAAATACATAACATAAAAAATAATACATGTTTCACTTTGCACCTGTTGCCCCTATGCTTTATGGGGACTTCCAGAAAAAAAAAAAAAAAAAATTTAAGTAACTTTCCATAATTTATACAGATTTATATTTTACTAGTGGGGACCTAGATTTATATTTTACCCTCATGGGGACCTGGATTTTAGTCCCTGTGGCGTCAGAGGTCCCCATGGCTTGACTGTATGTACAGATCAATATCCCCAGAAAGATAGGAATGCACACACACACATACACACACACACACACACACACACGCACTCACACACACGCACTCACACACACACGCATTACAAGCAAATAGAGGTGTTCACGGAACTAGTTTTAGTTGGTCCTTTGCTCTTGCACAATTCATTTGGTCCAAGGTTAAGAAGGGGAGGAAGGCGTCACTTCTAGTTGAAACCACTCAAACCTTATATATTTATGTCACTACAATAAGGGAAGAGGAAATCAATTTTGGCTGTATTTCTTTCTGTAGTGGACATGGATTTATTTTTTTTTTAGAACAACCAAGGTAAATGTGCTCAGCAACAATACTAGCCTGGAAAAAGACACATTGTGACAAACACAGAATGCCTAACCTTGGTCTGAACACCATGGTAACAGCAAAAACAGAATTGAGCATTGAATACTAGAAAAAAAAATCCCCACAAAAGTAATATCTGAATGAGCAAAAAGGCATAAAAACCTCCAAAGGTTTTTGTATTCTTGCAAAATTATGTAGGAAATAAGACAACCATATAATCTTTCAACCACTACATCTGGGTCGGTCATTATGCCACATAATGAAAACACATGACAAGTAGGAAAACAATTATGAATACAGGAAACACTATCTATCTATCTATCTATCTATCTATCTATCTATCTATCTATCTATCTATCTATCTATCTATCTATCTATCTATCTATCTATCTATCTATCTATCTATCTATCTATCTATCTATCTATCTATCTATCTATCTATCTATCTATCTATCTATCTATCTATCTATCTATCTATCTATCTGTCTGTCTGTCTTTCTGTAATTAAATTAACTAGATTTTGGTGATGATCCAGAAGAGATATTGGATCACTTTGAAATTTTACATTGCGGTAAATGGAGAATATATTCAAAAGTGATCCAGAATCCAGGATCTCTTCTGGATCATCGCCAAAATCTAATCATTTGTTCCTTGTAACACCCTCAATACATCAGGAAATTTTCATCAAGATCCGTCCATAACTTTTTGAGTTATCTTGCTAGCTATCAGACAGACAGACAAACAAACAGACAAACAAACAAACAGACAAACAAACTCCAGCACAAAAAATAACCTTCTTGGCGGAGGTAATAATAATGGATTAGATTTCTATAGTGCTTTTCAAGGCACCTACAGCGCTTTACATTATTGATCCATTATTCAGTTGCTCTCACATTCTCACTCTGGTGGTGATAAACTACATATGTAGCCACAGCTGACCTGGGCCCCTCTGACCACCACCAAACATTTGTATATAACCAGTGTTCTAAGTAATTTTTCAAGACTTTGGACATAATTATTTTATTTAAAAAAAGAAGGAAAGCCATTATGTTGGACATGGTGTTACTTTGTGTTGTCTTAAACTACAAAGTCATGCATTTTCACAACCACCTTCGGTGACTAATACCAATATTAATCAAGTTTTAATTCACAGACTTCTAAAAGTAGAAGACTTAACAAACCTAAACACAGCTGTTATAATGTATAAAGCATACCATAATATTCTCATGCAGGAACTGTTCAATCATAGAGAAACCAAATATAATCTGAGGGGCAAGAACAAATACTAAAGGAAAATGCCCTACAGTCAAAGCGGTAAATCTGTGGAACACTCTGGACAATGAACTAAAAACAGCAATTTCAATACACATATTCCAAAAATTATACAAAACAAGGATAAATACACTGCTAGGTAGCAAACAAACCTTACAACACATATTATCTTATTATTATTATTATTATTATTATTATTATTATTATTATTATTATTATTATTATTATTATTATTATTATTATTATTATTATTATTATTATTATTATTATTATTAATAATAATCATAATAACTAATTGATTCATTGACTAATCAATTTACTATTTTTGTTTGTTCTGTAATCTATTTCTGTTTACCTTTTTATATATCTGTATGTGTATGTGTATGTGTATATTTATGCGTATGTATAAGTGAGAATGGAAGAAAAAGGAATGAAAAGGGAAACCAGGGTAAAGGAAGTAAAAGTAAGAAGAAGGGGAGAGAGGGGGAGGGAAAGAGAAAAGGAAAGAAGAAAGTAGAGAAGGTGAAAGAAAAAAAAAATACTTCAATGTTTTGTTCTATTAGGACAGTTGTTTTTGGGTTTGACTTTTGCATTGTGGGTTTTTGTTGTTGTTGTTTTGTTTGTTTTTCTTGTTTAAAATATAGCGGTGAGATATTGGTAATGGTAGCTAAATAAGCTTCGGCTTCAGCCCTAAACCTTTTCAGTCATGCAGTGTATTTATTATATGTGAAAATGTGTTTTACCTGCTTTGTGCTTGTGCCTTGTTTTGTATTTTGACCGAAATAAAATAAATAATAAAATAAAATATAAAATAATAATAAATAAATAATAATAAAATAAAATAAATAAATAATAAAATAAAATAAATAAATAATAAAATAAAATAAAATAATAATAAATAAATAATAGTAAAAATAAAATAAATAAATAATACAATAAAATATAAAATAATAATAAATAAATAATAATAAAAAATATATACAAATAATAAATAATAATATATTTTTTTAAAAGTCCATACTCCATGCCTCGGTCATAGAATACACCTCACAGATAATGTCTTTGTATACCAGCCTACACGATGTGACATGAGTTGGAGCTCCGTAGTAAAGCCCAGGTGTCATGGTGGTCAGATGATGGCTTTTCCCTGCTCCAAAACTCCTTCATCATCCACAGAGGCCTGTTGGGTTATATCTCTGCCTGGCTCACTTTGAAGCACTTGATCCTCCTTTATGTCTGCCATTTGGGGCTCATTGTGTCATGAAAGAGGTCAAGGGGAGGGTAACATCACTGGCTGCTCTTCTTCCACTAATCCATTTTCTTTTGTCTAACTAGTCAACATATTCCTGATGATACCAGAAATAAAGGGAGATTAATTTAAATCTGTACATAAAAGGCTGAATGGTTGAGGGAGTTGCAGATAGACAGACAGACAGACAGAGCTGGAACAATTAAGGCACATCAAATCAAGAAATAATGCATGAGAAAAAAGACATATACTGGCTTCATCATCATCATCATCATCATCATCATCATCATCATCATCATCATCATCGTTGTTCCCATCATCATTATTTGCAAAGTTTCTGAATCATTGATTGGGAATAAAATAACTCGGAATTAAAGCTATTTCTTGAGCGTTTACATGGACGTGTTTATTCCAAATAAAGGTTTACATTGGGAACAGATGTAGTTAATTGGGCTTTAAGGTTCTGATTAGATAAAATGGCTGCTTAACATCTGGATGCCTACTGGAAGGAAAAAAATCATGTCTACTTCCTGTTTTGTGTTCGTTTCAGCTATCAACATGAAACAACAGATACTACATGAAATGTTTGCATTTATTTTTGTGATAATTACAAAGGAAATTAACATATCCACGTAAACATGAAGGAAATAGCTTTAATTCTGAATTACTTTATTCAGAATAGATAATTTGGAATTAAAACCACACCATGTAAACCTATGAATTTACCCTACAAACAAATAGATTATTAGGAATGTAACCTCACAGTCAATGAGATATTTTTTATCTTTAAGTTTATTTTCCTTCATTTAAATATATTAATTTATAAGGGACAGTGTGTATTAATGAACATTTACAGCTGCAGCATTTGGTCCTTAGAACATTGGAAAACAATGTTGTTTTGTTGTACTCAAAAGGATCTATTTTTTATGGCACCAAAAAAGCACAAAATCATGAAATGGGAAACTACAATGACTGACAATTTCAACTTCTTATTCCAGTGTTTTGCCCTTGTTTCTTAATTTACATAATTCAAGTCTTATGTGTTTGTTGAGCTGTGACATGACTAACAGTTTCATTCATCTGTATTGAATCTGCTGCAGTTCTATGTCTCTGAGTCTATGAAACATCTGTCACTCTATGCTTAATGGGGTTTTGAGCCCCCAACCAAGCCACCAAGGCAGCTGTGCCTGGAAGGCACCCCCCGCCTCCACTGACTCTCGCCAATCACAGCACTCGAGGTCAATTTTTGTATTTTTTCCTGAGGAGGACTCTGCGATTGTACAGTTGAGCTAAGGTGAGTCGTCTGTACCTTGATAAAGTTATTTAATTGTAACCTGTGTAATGTTATAAAATGTAAACTGTGTGTAACTGTGAGTATTGCAATTGTCATATAGGCTATGTGTGGTTACCTGAATAGGCGGGTATGCTAATGAGCTAATTAGCTTTTTGCTGTTAAGGTTTAGCATAGGAATCTGGAGACTGCTTTTGTATTTGCTTTGAAAAATTGCTGTTTAAGCTACATGTTGTTTGAATAAAGCTGTTCATTTGAAAGGGCTAGCTAGCGAGCTAGTTATTTAATGTGGAAGGTACCTTTAGCTAAACCAAATGTTAAGCATGTATTAGCTATAATAGTCAGTCCGTAAGCTAGCAGCTTTACATGAAGTTGGCAGGGAATACTTTTAATATCAATGGAGTTTAAGATGAGTCTTTTGGGTATTTGGGTAAAATGGGTATTTTTAAAAGCAAATACAAAACCAAACAGTGCTAAATCTCCATTTGCTTTTAAAAATACCCATCTTACCCAGCTAAATTTCTTTATGAAGGTACAGACGACTCACTTTGGCTGATCTGTACAACTGCCGAGTTCTCCTCGGGAAAAATACAAAAATCTATCTCGAGTGCTGTGATTGGCTAGAGCTGCTGGGGGCAGGGAGTGGCTTCCAGGCACAGCTGCCTTGGAGGCTTGGTTGGGGGCTCAAAACCCCATTAAGCTCACTCTACCTACTATCCATGGAATGATAAAAAGCAGAGGAAGTAGATGAAGTAGGCAAGAAAAGTTACAGTTCTTAAACAAATGAAATTAAAACTAAGGTGGCGGTCGTTAACATTCATTCCTACTGCTACTTCGCACTTCTGTGTTTGTGTGGTCCAGCTCAGGACAGGGTAAATACAGTCATGTCAGTCAGTTGGTTTATGTCAACAGGGCACCATTTAGAGGACAAACAATGAGTTAAAGGTACCCTGCCAATGGTATTTCATCACTTTTGTGGTAATGTCTACCATTGACTCTGTAACACTTTTTGTGGGAAAAAAAAGCCTTGGTTACCAAATTTTAAGCCATTGTAACATGGTATATAAATATAGAAAGCCTGCTAGCACATTCAGCTCAATTTGTGCCAGTTGTCATGATTATTAGATGCTATTCTTCTTGACTCAGATTAGCTAACGGCTAACCAATGATACCCCGGCTTTTCAGCATCATTAGGTGGGTTACTCCCAGTATTTTATTCCTGTTTAATTCTGAATAAAAGTTAATTCCGCTTTAAGATGACCATGTAAACATCTAATTCCTGTTGAAAATGTTCATTCCGAAGTAAATTGAATCCCGAATAAAGTCACTGGTTTATTCCGATATTAATCCTGTATGAAATTATTCCCCTCCCATGTAAACAGCTAATTTCACTTTTAACATTATTCCTGCCATTCTACACATGCTCCTGCTCTTGTCATGATTATGTAAGTTGTTACGCCGACATGCACATATTCCACGATGCCGACATTAGTGTTGGAGCATTTTCCGAGATGGCTGTAAAAATCAAGCGCTAGTCAGGGTGAAGTAAAGTATTTGATTGGAGAATTGGAGGAATGAAATATAGCATGTAGTATCTGGTCTTCCATGTTGATAGTTGCAACAAAAGCAAAACAGGAAGTGGACGCAATTGTTTTCCTCTAGTAAATGGTAAGATATGATGTGGGAGTTCTGTCCAATCAGAACCCTCTGTACCCCCACCTCTTAAAGCTGAATAACTAGAGCAGAATAAACCCATTTCCCATGTAAACGCTTATTTGAAATGAACACGTCCATGTAAACATAAATAGCTCTAATTCCGAATTACTTTATTCAGAATAAATAATTTGGAATAAAATAAAAATATCAACCTACGGATTTATCCCACAAACAAATAGATCAACAATCAGATAGAAAGTGAAAGTGAAGCTTAACATGCTTTGAATGTCTCACTCCCAGCTTCCATGCCACTATTGTTTGGCAGACCTTACACAGAATGTTCACACCTTCAAACCTGTGTCCACATGGTCCCTTCCACTGCTCTATGGGTCCCTTGGGAATGCTGGGTCCCATGAATTTTTCATATTACCCTCCCTTTTATGGAGATCCAGCTTGCTGTATATGAAAACCATCACTAAACTAAACAAATTATGTGGGTGGGGTCTCACCCTGGTAAAGTCATGAGTAGTAATTAGCTCAGGTTTCTCTACTTATTTCTTTTTAGTTGCAATAACAAACAAAACATTTTTAAGTCAAATTCAATACATACCACAAACACATATGGACCTAACATATTTATAAAAACAATAAAATATATATTTGGTGTGGGAGGGCACTTTTCAGAGACGAGGACCTTCGACAATATTTCGGAAACATATATAACTTAATAGGCTACCACTACTAATATTACCCACAAGGAAACAATCTATATGTCACATATATGTAACTATATCAGACATATATGCATCACATATGCTGTATCTAGGCCACATATAGGCCAAATTCAGTTGCATATATGTGCATATACAGGGTGTATAGGTTTCCTATATCGCTCCTTTATATCCACATTTTGATCCTATATGTCACCTATTTAACTCATTTATCCAGTGGTAGGTTCTGTTTACAGAACCCCTATAGCTCATATCTCACTTTTGGAACTGTTTATTCATGATGCCTAGCTCATATTTTTACTCGTGAAGTAATATCTGCATATTTGTCCAAAGTCTTTTCCAGAAGAAAAAATAATTTCATACAATAACTTATTTACGCATGACATTTGCATCACATTTGATCCTAGTTACACACTGACATGGGACAATGCCATGTGGAAACCAGTCATTAATAACCAGGGCAAGTGAAAGTAGAGTGGTGTAGGTTTGAATCCCGGCTCCAGCTGTCTACATGTTGAAGGGTCCGTGGGCAAGCTGGACCCTAAATTGCTCCCAGTGGGTCTGGCAGCTGCCTACTGGTTTCTTTACATATAGATACCTATATGTACCTAAAATATATGAAAACATATATATATCTATATATGTCACATATATGCAAAATCTATATCTGGCTCTATATTAAAACCTATATCTTGATATACTTTTTTGCCGTGTGGGTACAACTACTGATAATAATAATAATAATAATAATAATAATAATAATAATAATAATAATAATAATAATAATAATAATAATAATAATAATAATAATAATAATAATAATAATTATTATTATTATTATTATTATTATTATTATTATTATTATTATTATTATTATTATTATTATTATTAAAGTCACTTAAACGTGTCTTGTCATCTGAACCCACTTTATCCTCACTAGGGTCATGGGGGTCACTGGGGTTCTAACCCAGCTTCAATGGGCAAAGGTGGGGTACACCCTGTATGAGTCTCCAGTTCATTTCAGGGCTGAACATATATAGACAAACAATCACTCTCACATTCACACCTATGGGTGATTTAGATTGATGTGTTTGGATGGTGGGAGGAAACTGGAGTACCTGCAGAAAACCCACGCAGAGAACATGCAAACTCCACACAGAAATGAGGATCTTTCTGTCTGTGAGGTACGAGTGCTAACCACTGCACCACCGTGACACCCTGAGTAGTATATTTAAATTATTTTCATAGTTTTACTCAGTTTTATTTTTGCTTTTCAGCTAAAGCAATAACAATGCAAAATTACACTCATAACTATATTTTGTTATTTTTTTTAAATGAATGTTGAACCTTGGTGTGTCATTAAGAAATAAGTAATAGTAAACAAGTATACAAACTTCACCATTTGACATGTTAGACCTGGAAATTAATTTTATACCCTCATGATATCAGTCAACCAAGTTTTCTATCTTCATCTCATTTTAAAAAAATAAATCAAAAGACCATAAATACACATTTTGAAGCGGAAAGAAATGTTGAAATATAACATGAAAATATGTATTACATTTATTTATCAGCCCAAGATCCAAGCTTATTTTTAAAGGGTTGAGTTTGTTCGTGTTTACTATGGCTTTTCAACCACTTCCTCTCTTGTTGGAATGCTGGGCTCTGAATCAAATAACCAAGGAAAAAGAAAATCTGCATTAAAAGTTAGGATATGATAAATCATTTCAGGCACCCATATCCTTGAAAAACTGCTGAAGTCCAAGTATCAGCCATTACAACATTTGTGGGAGTTATCAACTCCTCTGTGCCCCCGATCTCCTCTTACTCCTCCAGGTCATCCGGGTGTCATCAGCTGGTGAGAGCATCTGTCTGACATCTCCGTCTGTCTGTCTGCTTCTCTGCCTTCCGCACCCTGTACGTCTGGCCTCCAACCCCCTTACACTTGTGTCACCGTCTCTGTCACTTCTGTCGGCTGTAGCCCACGTAAACATGTAGCGACCACTTGATATGTTTGTACGGGGATTTGAGGATGAACATTACCGTGTTTTGAGAGAGGAACATCTGGCGAGGGTAAAAGGTTACAGTATAGGGATACCACCACAGCCAGAGCTCTGTGCAGAATTCCTTCCATCAGATAAATCAAGCAAGCAAGTCACTGTGAAAGGGGAGGGGAGAGATGAGAGGGAGGGAAGGGACGTTAACTCAATCGTGCCTGAGAGTAATAGAGTGCTTTGTAAAAGATGGGATTCTATAAAATGGCCATCTTTTTTTCCTGTAGACTGGTCTCAGCCTTGGTCCTTCTTAACCTTACTTTTTTATTTTTTATTTTGTGAAAGATTGATAAAGCAGTTTTGGGATGAAGTGCTCTTAACTAGTAAGCTAGCAAGCTAAAGAGATAGTTTCATTCATTGTTCGTTTTGTGACATATGCAGGAAATATCTTGTACATCTATAATAAACTATTGTTCTGCCTCTCATATCATCATATTATATTCTGAATATTAACTCATGTATATGATAATATATTTCTTTTTTTCTGTTACATCTAAACAGATGAGTTATTAAAAGAACTAAATCTGCTCCCTCACAGTTGTCATTTATTTGTTTACGGGGGATCCCCATTAGCTTCCACTGCAGTGGTTGCTAGTTTTCCTGGGGTCCCAGTTAAAAACATATAAGTATTTATACATTAGTCACAATAAAAATTTATATTATTCACAGCGAAGTAAAATAAATAACAGTAAACACATCCCAAAAAGTTCAACTTTCACATATGGTCCATCGTAGGTTCTAGTGTTGTTTTAAATACATGTAACTTTGGTAAATCTGTCAGCTTTTTTGGTAAATTATTCCAGATTTGAAAAGACCTGAATAAAACAGAAGGTAAATGTCAAGAAAGTAAACTTGAGTACCTACATTTTTTATTTTTTATTTTTTTACCAGGCTTTAAACATGTATTTCTGCTTGGAAGTTGGCCTTTTTTAACATGGGAGTCTATGGGGATTGACTCCCAGTGGCGGACAAGTGAACTGCAATTGTTGTCACTTCCGGGTTGGCTTCACTTCTCTTTGCCTGAGGTTGACACTTGTGTTTTAATGCAAACACTTGAAAAGTCAAGTTACAAAAAAAATTATTGTAGAAGTATTGAAATGCTTTGAAATGAATAAAGTATGTGGTGTCATGTGGACAGAATACATGACTGTAAAACATATACCACAAGAAGTGTTATGTTGTTTATCCCAAAAGATATAACGAGTCATAATCAATCAGCTTCACTGCTATTGCTCTAAAATATGCCTCCATATATTTTTTTGACAATTACCAGGAGATGCATCTGTATTTTTACACCCTTTTCCCAACATAATCAACCTACAGTATATTTTTTTTTGGACGACAAAAAACACCAGTTTCCAGTTATGATGGTCTTGTTCATTTCAATACGTTCCATGATTTCACCTTTATGTTACAGAGATGAAAGCAGAAATCTTATTTGATTATATTTAAATGTCCATGCAAATAGCAGCCTTAGCCATGTAGTTATAAAAGTTACCTTCACGGTGAATGAAGAAAATTGGTTTTATTTGTTATTTGGATGAACTCGTCAGTTCTCTTGCACAGTAGAAGCAATGGATCCAGAAGGTCTTGCTCTAAGATGATCAAGACAGCCAGTCCAGATGGTTGACACTGTTACTATTTTGTGTTTCTCTGGATTACAGTCCCCAATGCAGTAATTCCATAATCAAATTTTTATTCACATTTTCCAAATATTCAGGAGCTGATAACAATAACCACTCGTCATCATAACGCACCTAAATCCACTTTTAACTGTCCCTCCTACCATGCTGTCTTTCCTGTCATGTCAATGGAATAGAAACGTAAGGCAAGGATGAGTAAAGCACATGTCAGGAGACGTAAGGGCTTCTGCAGTGGCTGATGAGATGAAGCTGTCAAAGGAAATGCTGTCATCGCTGACACCCAAGTATCAAGGGCATCTCCGGATCTTCTTCCTTTCTTCCTCCTCCTCCTTCTCTATGCCCATCGCTCTGTTGCCTTGCTTAATTACACTGCTTCGCCACCACTACTGCTAATGTTGGGCTTGACATGGGTTTACTGTTGGCATGCGAGGAGCCAAGTTTTGACACAGTGCCCTGGAGACTTCACTCTGTTGCTGTGATGTGCTACTGGAGGCTTGTGGGTAGAGGCAAATGAGCTGGTGCATGGAGAGGGATCATGTGGTTCTTGTAAACAAAAATATTGTAGCTAGATATTGGCATTTAATGGGAGCATGTGTGCACATGAATTTATGTCTGTTTCTTTAGCAATGTGTTCACTTCTCAGCATGCTAATATAGAGAGAGTCAGGTAAGACATAGCTCCTGCATGTAAACTCACTCCTAAATATGTTATTCTTCTCCAGTTTCACATGGCGAAAGTCTAAATATGCTTAGGTGTCATGTGCTGCTGGTAAATGGAATAGGCCACATGCCTGCCCAGTATATGTATATGTAGTCCTGTCTATTTAAACCTGTGTGTATAAAGCCACGCTTCCACTAGTATCAGCTCTACACAATTCGACTTGCTTTGGGGTGATTCCACTATGAAAAACGACCCAGTCCCATGGTATCTGGTCCTAGGTTTTTGATATGAGTTTACAAGAGATGCTATAATGAATTGGATGTATACTGTATTGGGCTTTTTTGGCCACTCAAAGCACTTTACATTAGTGACCCATTATTCATTCACTCTCACATTTTCACTCTGGTGGTGGTAAACTAATTAATAAACTAATTTGTATCCACAGTTGCCCTGAGGTAGACTGCATGAGGGTGACTGCCATTTCATGTCTACGGCCCCTCTGACCACCACCAAACATTCATACACCAGTATGAGTGGTACTGGAGGCAAGGAGGGCGAAGTGTCTTGTCCAAGGAGACAACAGACTGACTAGGACAGAGTAGGATTTGAACCACCAACCCTTCTTTATTGGATGCCGCGCTCTACTAACTGATACATGGCTGCCCCACATAGATGCTGATTGGTGGAGTTGTCTCTGCATTATTGCATTATCAACGTGTGACTCGCTATAAAAAAAAAAAAAAACGTAGTTATAGTAAAAAGCGTTAAGTCAAATTCAGTCTGCAACGCAATGATATCATTACGCAAAACTATACCGTGGTCAGTCATTGAGGTTAAGACAGTTTTGTGATAACGTCCAGGTACACTAATATCAGTATGGAAACGCTCTCAAGGAATAGTACGTTGTCCCAAAGTAGTGGAAACACAGTTAAAATCTACTGCAGCAGAAGTAGCACAGGAGGGTTGGCAGTGGAGGCATACTTCACACCCCAGATTGACCAGGAAGTAGTTGACAGCTCTCAGTGGCCCAGCCTGCTGCTAATTTCTCCACATCCTTCCTGCTAGCCTAGCTTAGCATAAATCATCTCTTTCCACTTGCTGTGCTAGTACAAACCAATTTCCTTAATGCTGATTGCACTGTAAACTAACTCTCTTCACCCACTCTGGCTCTTGGTCTATTTTGCTTGTTCGTTCCTTCTTTCCTTTCACAGCTTCCTCTCAATTTGACAAAGCAATAATTCAACTGTTAAAAGCTAGATGACTAAAAACTTTGTCTTAAATTCATGTAATGGCTATAGATTTAATCGTCTTATTTCACTGCCCATTTCATTTGCTCCAGTACGTTACTATCTCTAAATCAGTTCGTATATTGAATGTCTTTTCTCACACAACTCAACCTCCAGTTTTATCTGTGTCAAAGAAGGCTCCATGACGGAGATGGCAACAGTGATGGGAGATCTTTGCAATCCGCTGAGGCCTGAGAAATTCCCTGCATGTTTCTCAAGTTTTGGAGTCACCCTCAACAGGAGAAGAGGCCAGCTATTTCTCACCTTCACTGAACACCCAGTCCTCATCTGAGGTCAAGAACTGTGCCATAGCATGTGCATTTACATGTGACTGTGTATGATTATTCATGCTGCCTTCAATCTTTGTCTCTGAGGCTGTACACCCCCCCCCCAACACACACACACACACACACACACACACACACACACACACACACACACAAACTGAGGTTAGCTTCCTCCCACTACAGCAACACAAGTGATGACAAGTAAACCACACCACATTTACAATGCCTCTTAATTCTTTTCAATGTATTGTGCTAGCAACATATGGGACAAAACCACTAAAATCATGACTGGGATTTAAATAAGTAGACAGAAGCCTATCTTACCGTGAGAAGAACACGGCAGCGATCAGCTCACACCTCATCAATGTCATTCCATCCAATTATAGGATCCAGGGCCAGAATTCTTTGCCACCACACCCTTGACAAAGCAATGGCCTTCTGTTGGAATTTGTACAAAAGCACGGCCTCCTACAAACTCAAATTATGTTTTAAGTTTTAATACTTATTAATAAAGATTTTGTGCATAAAAGTAAAAATACATTAATTGTAGGGGGGAAAACACGAGTTATGAAGAAAGATAACTGATAAATTCAGTAAATAAAACTTTAAATGGAAAAATCAGCCTTGTATCTATATAGACAATATGTAGACAATTGAAAACCTTTGTGTTGCACAGCTTAAAGTTTTTCAATGATGAAGGCCATTTATGCTGAAACGCCTTGGGGTTTTTATATGTTTTTATATGATTTTCTAGGTTTTTTTTCTTAACCAAGCCAGTTAAATAAAGGCTTTTTATTCTTCACTTTTAAGAGAGTGCCTTGGAATTTTTCTTTGTTTTTTGCTGTTTTCTCCTGTCCAATAGAGCACCTCTAATTTTTATTACTTATTTTGAGTCCAGGTAGCGCTCCTTAAGCAAACTTTTTTAGGTACATTAAGTTGTGTTGGATATGTGTTTGCTTTGGTTGGCAAACCAATAAAAACAATTGTGTTTTCTTAAGCAGTCACTGTGAACTAAATGAAAATTAAAAATGATGTGAAACTGGGGGGAAAATCTCTTGTAAGTAACATAACAGACCATAACAAGAATTACATCTCATATCTACAGATTTAAGATTTCAATATGTTCTTTCTAATCTTGCGTTGCGCATTTCTTTGATTAGAAAAAAAATTAAAAATAAAAATTTAAAAGAAGAATGGATGATTTGCCTTTTTTCAGATTCTACAAATGCACAGCCACAGAAAATAAAGTTAAAGTTACAGATCTACAGCTTACTGTGTGACATTTCAATGATTAATGATCAGAAAATACTAAAATAAATTTTAACCGAGTGTTTTCTAAACTTGCCATCGCCACAGTATGTGTTGGAGTCTGTACATTTAGGTTTGTCTCCTTTTCATGTGTGAGCGCAATAGTGTGAGTGAAACTCTTTTCCTATTCAGTGGCAGGCCTTTCCCACTGGAGAGATTGATGAAATGCAGAGACCCGGGGGCCAAGGGAGTAGTAGTCCCCTGCTGGGACTTCTCTCTGGCCCACTGAGCACAGCACAGCTACACAGGATACATCACTCAGTCTGTTGCTGGCACACACACATAGGCACCACCACTGGACAACATAAGGGCTGGGTAGCTAGCAAGAAATCGCAGCTACGTTTACTCTTGTCTTAATGGCTGGTACAGAGCGGTTCATGTTTCAGCCTTGCTCCAGGGCCCTACTCTGACATGCTGCTACATTATGTTAGTCTGTGTTTTATTTGGCTCTGTTTGGTATAATGTAGTGGGATAGGAAGTAAGGGGGGGGTAGGGTATGAATGAAAACCCAGCATGAGGGACCCTCCAACACAAACAGTAGGAGCCCGATGTATAATGTGTTTTGCGGCACAAAAACTGCTGTGTTACTTGCAGTGGTAGCCACCAATATAGCAATTTTTTTTCTCGTCATGTTTGTGTTTTCTGCATGTGTGGTAGGATTTGCAGTGTAAATGTCAAAAGGTTTAGCTTCTAAAATCATCTAGGGTGTATCGTCTCCATTGTATACTGTGTCTCCTCATGTAATGTATAAGTGTTTAGGAGAGGGAGGGGGGGGGCACAAATGCTGCACGGTGTTGGGTGGCATGCATGTCACATCATGTTGATGGATAGCTCAGATTGCTGTGACCAAGATGCCCAAGCTTCCAGTGCACCGGCTACTAGCATGAGCACTTCTTACAGAGCTACTGACACTACTTTGTCTGGGACCTTCTGGACTGGCGACATAGTCTGAGAGATTCCTGGAGAAAGTCCTCATGGTGCATATACATATTTGACTGCTGACACATATGGGGCATGAAAACAGGCAATGGGGTGGAGGTTGGAGGTTTTCCTGACAAATTAACATCTTTGACATTGAAGTGTCTCAGCATTGTGGGGGGTTGGGTGGGGTGGGGGGGTAACAGGATGGCTGGTAGGAGATGGGTGGATAAGTAGGGGTGTCATTGGGCAAATACGACACCTCACACCCTTGCTTTTTCTACATAAGACATAGAAGTTAATGCGTACTGGGGGAGGAGGTGCAGAAGCTATACATTTATTTTAAGTCTCTTCATCCAGTCCATCAACACAACCTGTGCTTGTTGGCGCTCAGAGACACATTTGTGAGTTTGGGAGACATGTACATGTTTGTGTGTGTGAGCACGAATGCGTGGAGCGGTGAAGGCCAACGTTCCAGACTGCAGAGAGGATTAGGAGTCTGGAATGCAAGACACTCCTTGACCCCGCTTTGACCTTTGAGGCTAAATCCCTTACCCATATCTGTCCCTCATGGGTCATGATCCAATTGGTCGTCCCTTCAGAATGCTGACCTCTTATGCACCTCATCATTCAGTCTGCTCGAAACATCTCCATTCAGTGACGGTGAGGCTTAAACCAGCTGCAACTAGAGCACAGTGTAATGGAAGACCAGCTTGTTTCTGTGAGCTCTAAAACAACATTTCATGGTTAAAATTCAGCCTACTTAGGAATATATATATATATATATATATATATATATATATATATATATATATATATATATATATATATATATATATATATAAATCCATCACTCTTGTTCTGCCTTTCAAGTGTCCATGTACACCTAAAACATAAATGAAGCGTTTCTCTTTTCCCTATTTTGGAGTCCTGTAAGCCTTTCCATTTGTGAGTGTGTTGACCAAGAGTGATGTTAATAGAGGTGGAGAGGAATGAACACATCAGAATAGCGGGTGAGTGGCAGTGACACTGAGCAGCAGCAAAGAGCTGGGTGGCAGGCAATCAGAGAGGCTCTCTTTCTCTTTCACTTCAGTCCCTCATGACATGACTGACTAGAGAGATGAGAGACAGATGGGTGCCCCTCTTACTACTGACGCCCCCTGAATAAAATATCTCACTAATGATTAATTTATATTTCATCTGCACAGAGAAAAGCATTTTTTGTTTAAGATGGTATTCAGTTGGCCATTGTTGTTGATTTATCTTTACATACAATATCCATTTTAATGTATATATATTTTATATCCTTTACACAGAAACATGGCATTGTCATGAATTTGGTTACTTGCTGATAATCTGATCATGATGTCTGGTCAGCATCATAACATATACTCCATTCTTTTGTTTTGTTTTCTTTTTTTTAATCAACCACCACCACTACTCCTCTTTTGGGGACGACTTTATTTTTAATTAGAACTTGTGCTTAACAAGTAACAAGTAATAATTTACCAGTTTTACGATCATATTGTCATCCATTCTTTGAACCTCATAACATCGACCAACCTTAACCCTTTACTAGGTCTGATCAGTGTTAGATTTAGGCTTGTAATACAAAAAGTACTAAGGCAACATTCATATATTAGGCAAATTTGAAATGAAATGGCTTGTAGTTTCTTTAAGATGTGGATGTAACTGTAGCTGCAATGCCATTACCCTTGAAAATTCGGAAAATGTAAATAGCGCTATAAAAAACTGGTAATGGAAACACCTGAATTTCTAAAAAAACAAACAAACATTCAAATATCGCAAAAAAGTTTTTATGCTTTCATGAGGTGGTTCACAGATGTTTTGATATTCAAATTTATCGCAAAAGCGCAATGGAAACACTTTTTCTGCAATTATACATCACAGGACATTATGTACATGGTCACATGACCACTTTGGTTGGGGTGAAAATGATGTGATACACATGGACAAAATAAATCTCGTGAAAAATTTAACTGCGATTTTAGACTGCGAACAGCAGAGAAATGCAGCGTCCTATCAAGACATCAAAAAGTCCATCTTCCAGCAGTGAAATCTCGCTGTATGTTTTGTTGTACAATTGTATAATGACAAATAAAGTACTTTCTTTACTACTACTACTACTACTAATAATAATAATAATAATAATAATAATACAAAAAAAAAATCACGGTACGGTGGCTGAGTGGTTAGCGCTCTTGGTTCACAGCAAGAAGACCTGGGTTCGATTCCCGGACCGTGCAGGCCTTTCTGTGTGGAGTCTGCATGTTTCTCTCCCTGTGTCTGGATGGGTGTCCTTTGGGTGCTCTGGTTTCGTAACCTGACTTACATCATCTGGCTGCGTTATGCTACATCTGAGTAGCGATGGACTCCCTTAAAGTAGGCTAGTTGTTGACCATCGGTCTCCTGCTGGTATTTAGCCTCAGTTTACCACCCGCTGCTACATTCCCGAACAACCCGAGTCCGAGAAGACCGGACCCCAGCACGACGGGGGCCGTTATGCCATCCACGAGCTGAGCTGAGCCTCAAACAGAAGGACTCAGGCCCCCTAGTGACATTGGGTAAGCGTTCTTCCTTACGCCACCTTTCAAGCCACGTCTGAATCCTGCAGGACTGAAAATCCTAATTCTTTGTGGGAGGGGGACTGGAAATTGTGTCCCGCGCAGACCTCTAGGCTGAAGTGTCAATCCATTTACCAGACTACATTATGCCATTGTACATTTAGGAGAAGCATGGATAGGTAAAGCCTTAAGGTTTCTGAATCAAAAATATGTTTCATATCAATATTTTTGGATATATATCAAAATGATATGGTTTCCCATCAAAAGGATCTCCAACTTGTTCAGCAGAATGAGGTGGTTGTAACAGCAGCATTATAAAAACCTTAGACATCAAAAGCATTTAGTTAGTGTTTATGACTGGGGTGTCAAATATGTGGTCAGGGGGCCAAATCGGATCCCGAAAGGATCCAGTCCAGTCCCTGGAATAAATTTGTGAAATACAAAAATGATTTTAAATATGCTGATAATTTTATTTTAGGTTCCACATACAGATCAAATCGGGTTGGATCAGTAAAATACTATTATAATAACCTATATATATTCACAACTGCTTTAAAACATGGAGGAACATTTGGAGTTGACATTAATTATATGTTATTATTTTAGTGGTAAAGCTCACTTCACATCAGATTTGGTTAAATGTGGGCCCTGAACTAAAATAAGTCCGACACCCCTGGTTTAGGAGATCGACCAGGCCTTGGTCCACCATGATGCACATACTTGAAACCACAACTCTTTCCACATGACTTTCCACAGCTACTCCCTGGTAGTGATGGGTGATTCACGAACGAGTCATTCAAAAGAATCAATTCATTTAAGTGAATGACTTGAATCAATTAGCGAACGCAATTGAATCGATTCAGCAGCACTTTGTTAATGTTTTGTTTATTGTCACATAAACTAGTCAGAATCACTCTTTAAGTCAGTGACAGAAGTGCTGTGTGACTCAAAATGTACCAGGTGGTCTCCATGGCAACATCTCTGAGACCAGAGGCGGGAAGTAATTAAGTACTGTATAAGTACTTCGTTACTGCACTTAAGTAGATTTTTTTTTTTTTTTTTACAAAATCTACAAATACTTGATCATTTATTTTTCTGGAAACCTTTTACTTTTACTCCCTATCTGTACTTTATACTCTTTACATTTATATAAATATCTGTACTTTATACTCTTTACATTTATATAAATATCTGTACTTTATACTCTTTACATTTATATAAATATATGTACTTTATACTCCTTACATTTATATAAATATCTGTACTTTATACTCCTTACATTTATATAAATATCTGTACTTTATACTCCTTACATTTATATAAATATCTGTACTTTATACTCCTTACATTTATATAAATATCTGTACTTTATACTACTTACATTCTCAGAATAGACATGTTACTTTTTCAAACTAAACAGATGTGACAGTACGAAAAATAAGTCACTTCAGAGGAACTGTGACTTTATATACTGTATTATAATTGTGACTTTTATCTCATGATTGTGACTATTTCTCTTATAATTTTGTACTTTCTAATCTCATAATTTTAACTTTTTATCTCATGATTGTTTTAAATCTGGTATTTATGCCTTTAAAAACAATCTCACGAGGACTTTTTTTAATCTCAATTGTGACCTTTTTCAATTTTTCCTACATTTCCTGCCCATACCCACTAAACTAAGTACTGTGACCTGATCAAACACATTTTCTACACAGTAACTCACTTTTAAAGGCTTTATTACCTCTGCCAAGGAGGTTATGTTCTTACCAGAGTTTGTCTGTCTGTCAGTCTGTCTGTTAGTTAGCTAGATAACTCAAAAAGTTATGGATGGATCTTGATTAAACTTCAGGGTAGTTTGCTAATGGGCAGATGTAGGGGGTCTGGGGGGGGGGCAGATTTTGATTCTGAATCACTTTGAAATGTATTCTCCATTTCCCACAATGTAAAATTTCAAAAAGATCCAGAATCCAGTTTCTCTTCTGGATCATCGCCAAAATTTAATGATTTGTTGAAACAAACAAACAAACAAACATGAGATAAAAACTAAAAATTATGAGATTAAAAAGTCATACATATGAGACAAGAAATGCATAATTATGTGAAAAAGACTCAAAATTATTACATTAAAAATCATATTTATGAGATAAATAACCATTTAATTATGAGATTATAAAGTAAAATGAAAATAATTGGACCTATGATGTAACTATTGCATACACATACATTACAATGTCAATGCTCAAACAACACATAGTGCATCTCTAATAAATACATAATAAACAGTGAACAATAAAACACAATAACAGTTATTCAACCATAATGGCATCTAGAAAAATAGTCTATAAAAGATAATAATAATCTTCTAGTCATTGAAGAAATTAAGAAAAAAATATGCAGAAATGTATATTTAAAAAAAATAAACATATAATTGTAACACATGGTGATAAAATACTGCACTTATATAAGATCTTCCATGTCAGGATTTTTTTCATACCATGGAATATATAGTAGTGTTTCAGTGTGTATAGGTATGTGCAAATGAGCACGCATGTTTGTGTTGTCTCCAAGGCTGCATCTATGTGCATCTGTCTGACAGGGGCAAAGAAGCAGCTGTGAGTAGCCTGGAAGGTGCCCCAAACTCTGGCCCTCACCTGTGTCACATGTGCCTGCTAGTGCCATCAGAGTGCGTCAGTCTTCCACCTTGGCATCTCTTTACCTGTGGCGCTGTAGTGCACCTCGATGGCTAGCATGCGTCTCCACCCACCTACTTCTTATTCCTCAAGGCATCTGTCACTTCTGTCATTTCTTTCATCAGCACATGTGGTTCAAACTATCTGCTTGTATCTGTAAAGGATGGAAGGTAACTATTGGAGCGAAAATAGTCACCATTTTGTTCAAGATTCAGTTTTTTTTTTTTTCTGTGAAGTATGACACTTTGGTAAAGTGTTGAATGACAGGTGGATTACACTAAACAAGGTCAATCTGTTTATCATTCATTCATTTGTTTTTCAAAATGAAACCAAAAAAGAAGACAATGAAAAAACTACATGTTTCTTCATTATTTTGTTTCCAAAACCAAAATGAAAAAATGGATAATGATGTGTTTAAATGATTTCCCGTTTTATCCAATTTTGACCTAAAGCAAGTTGAGTAAACCAGAAATGTTTCTTAACAACTGAAAGAAACATGGCCACCGGACTTGAAGATCATTATGGTATGATTAAACAGCTTTTTGACAATGGAAAAACCCATGCTGAGATTTCTAAGGTGCTGCGGCAGTTAGGTTTTCAAAGATCCTCGGAAATGTCAGTGAGAAGATTCTGTCCTCAACACCAACTCAGGTGTAAAAGACATATGTCAGATGCAGAACTGGAAACTGTTATCCTGTCATTAATACATAAGATAAGTACAAGCTGTACGCATATGAAACATATACATATACACTTGTCATACTGTATAAACATTTTTTGTGTGTTATTATAAAAAGAACACTAATTTTCTCCATGGTCATATCTTCAGGTTTTAGGGTGACCCTCTTAGTTTCCGGAAATAGGATGTAGGTTTCTATCCTTGTCACTGCGGGTCACAGTCATTTCTGATTTACTCAAGTTGCTTCATGTCAAAATTACCTTTATCGGTTTTTTCATTTTAGTTTTGGAAACAAATACTGAAGAAACAAGTTGTTTTTTTTCGTTGTCTTATTTTTGGTTTCATTTTGAAAAACAAATGGTACACGGATTAAGGTCCTTCATCTGTAAATGTTGAATGTTAGATTGGAAACAATATACTGTAAGTTTTATGAATATCAATGTAGTATTGTGTTGAGTGAATCTCAAATTGTACTATTTCAAAAGTAGGTTATTATTGACTTTAGATGCAGTTCGAGATGAATATTTAAATTCTATCACATACAAAAAAAATGTCTTCACACAGCTGTTGAAAATATGTGTATCACTAGCTGCAGTTCCATTACCCTTGGAAATTAGCAAAATGTAAATAGTGCTATAAAAAAACTACAGTGGACGACGGGGGTAAAAGCACCATGTCGACAAAATGCTGCAAATACTAGAAAGACGCAACAACCAAAAACACAAACACATAAAACAAATGCAACAGAAGTAAAGCTGCGAGAAAAAAAATGATGCAATAACAGAAATGATGCAGAAGCAAAAACAAACAAACCTTTAAAACAAATGTAAAAGAAAAATGCTGCAAATACCAAAACACACAAACACCAAAAACTACAAGAGAGAAACACTGCAAAGACACTCCACAACAAAATGGAAGTTCACCAAAATAAAACAGAAGAAGGTGGATGAAGATGAAGTTCATCACTTTAAGAGATTAGCGTGAAAAGCTTTGTTTTTCCTTCATCTTATTTAAACACTTGACCATAATCTGCTACCATATAATAGAAGAGCAGCAGAAGTGCGGCACTAAAGTTAGCTACAGTACATACCTCTGCTGCTCTACACTTTTTCACATTAACTTCTTAAATTCATGAACTTCATCTTCATCCAGCGTCCAGGACCAGGATTGGACCCCACTGCCCTAGTTAATCTTTTATCACTCTTTTCCTCCTCTTATCCTTTTGTCCTCCATCTTTAACTGTTGTTCTTGCCCTGTAGTCTTTGTTTCAACACTTTAGTCTTATTCCATGATGGTCATTTTTTAATGGGGGGTGGGGGGCTCAAAATAAAATTCTGCTTAGGGCCCTGGTTTGGCCAGGTGTGGCCCTGATGCTGTAAATGTATTAAAGTCACTTTGTTACTGTGAAGGAGTCAATGGCAGACTACTGTGCAGGTAGTCTCAGGTCTGAAATGGGCACTGCTGGAACGGAATCGACAAAGACCCCCCCGCACATGTGGGTCATGCCCCCTGCCCCACCTCAATCTCACTCCAAGCTGTCTTGTAAACTTGATAGCCCTGATAATTATCTATCTGAGATCATATCATTTTACATTTAACAGTCATTTTGAATGATAATGTGTTTTTGTACAGATAAGCTTAGATCAGTTTTATATTAAGTTGTGCTGCTTCCTATGGCAGTGCTGTCAATTGATTAAATATTTAATGGTGATTAATCGCATAAATGCAATTTTTAACGATTAATAACTATTATATAATGATAATTAATAATTAATCACAGTTTAATCAAACAGTTTTGTATCTTTGAAATTCATTGTAATACTCTTATCAATGTAGAAAAATAAATAGACTTGGTTTGTACAAATGTTTGTTTTTTATTAAACACTGCTGGGAAAACAAAAAAATAATAATAATGAAGGCTCAAAAGCAGCCCCTGAAAATAGGCTGTTACAAAATATTTTGTCTTCCTTAACATAATGTGATACTGAGGTGTAAAATAATATGTATTTGTAAAATGACAAAATGCTTGAGAACTGATGATTAAATAATATTTAATCGTGATTTATTCTATTAATTGTGACATACACACACACACACATATATATATATATATATATATATATATATATATATATATATATATATATATATATATATATATATATATATATATATGTATATGCGCATACCTATCAATGTATTATTCTAACTGATTTCCTTAAATATTTCTTGAAGGTCATCTCTGATGTGTTATTTCCAAGAACATGTGAAAATTGGCTCAACAGAACCTGATAGAAAACTGAGCCCCTGATGTGACACATTTGAGCAAATGAAAATATTGATTTAGACGAGTATTATATCTATTAAAATTTTTCTGAAACCCCATTTAAACCTGAGGACCCTGAGCTTTAGTGACCAGCAGCGAAATGAAAATGTCATCAGTCGTGTGTGTTTTTTCTCATAGATGTAATGTATAAAAGATAGCTATATTGATTTTTACGTTTGTTTTCAATAGATTTTTGAGCTACAGAGGCTCATTGAGGAGGTCACAGGTGTAGGAGTGCAAATAAAGAGAGGGGACTTAAGACTCTTGGACTTTAGAATGTTATATCCCCACAGGTAAGATGGTCAATCTATTTGAGGTTGGTAAATGAAAGGAACTTTTGGGGTTATTGTGGTCAATATTTTATTCCTTTGGAGAAGACAAAACAAACAAATAAAAAAACAGACCAGAAACGAACCAGTGTACTCTCTAGAGCACAACAAGGTCGGAATTTTTCAGATGCTGATCATAATCTTCTGTTATTCATTCATTCTAATATATATGTTATACATCCATTTATTGTTAGTTATTTGTATATTGTTCATCAGGACATGAAATTATGTGATTACAAGCCTGATTTTCACTGGTGAGCTCAGCACAACCATCCCTATTAAAAATGTGATTGGCGAAAATATACATTAATGGCAGTAAGTGACATACGCTAGGTCTCTGCTAGCTTTATAAGTAGCATGGAGGAAGAAGAGGAGCATATAACCTAGCTAGAAGGGTTCATAAACTAAGCTAACCTAGACTAGGCCTAAAGAGGAGGCTCATAATACAGTTTTTGATGAACTTACTAACCTAGCCTAGTCTATTTTAGGCAAGGAAGCAACAAACTTACGCTAGCAAATTATAGTCTTCGGCCTCTTCCAACCATTAACACTTGTCTCACCGCGATATTTCTAACCTATCTGGATACAAAGAACTGTGAACCTCCATACTCTTATAGGCTGTCATCTTTTGGCCTGTAACAAAACTGGAGGTAAACACCAAATAATTCACGATAAGTGACCGGCGGCGACAAAAACACATCATCCTCGAACTATACAGATGAGTTTTATAGCCACAAACACATTTTTTTCTTTTTCTTTGTATAGCGCTGCCTCCAGGTGGACATGTGTAATTTTTTTGCATCTCCAGTGGTCTGGACTAGACCCCCAAAGGATTTCTTCAAACAACGCATGGTATGGCCTGCAGTAACAGTTTTATTAATGGAAAAATAAAAATAATAATAAAAAGCGGAACAATTACAATAGAGTTCCACAGCACCACTGGACCTGTGGAACACGAATGCTTGCATTTCACATCCCACAGTTTGACCCCCCTAAAAAACACACTTGTGGATGAGTGGCCCAGATGTAGAGAAAATATCCATTTTTACAAAGTATCTACATTGGCGACATGGTGGTGCTGTGGTTAGCACTGTCACCTCAGGGTCCTGGTCCAAGAAGGTCCTGGACTTGAGTCCAACCAGGGACTTTTCTGTGTAAAGCTTGCATGTTCTCTCCGGTGCTGTGTTCCAATACACATACTGTCAATAGTACACTTACAAACAGTACATTTTAAATACTTACAAAGAACACATTCTTTAACGGGTTAGTGCTGTTTCAATTCCAATACTGATCTGATTCTGTCTGCAGCACTTACCGGAAATAGCATCAGAAACTGCGAAAAATCCATATTTTTTCTTACCAAAATAGATGCTATTGGAAAATGTATTTTGCGACACAACTTTCAATACAAACCACCACTAATGTTTTCACACTGAACTTACATCTGTAGGTTGTAGGGGTTGATTGGCTCACTTCATCCACCATGTTTTTATTTTCTGAGTTTCCGCAGTTCGTGGGGCAGTTTCTTACGTCACTTCTGCTACGTAGGTAATACGTAGACAATATGGCAGCCATAGAGTACGAAAAGTGTACATAACTCTATACTTAAAAAATGGCGGCTTTTGAGGGCGCCATCGGCAGTATAGTTAACTCGCCAGGATAATAAATGGGAAGCCCTCTGTACCCAAAGACAGGGCAGAAAGGGCAGTAAGTATGGATATTGGAACACAGCCCAGATACTCCAGCTTCCTGCCACCATCCAAAGACATGCACCGATAGCTTAATTGATTAATCTAAATTGTCAATGTGAGAGTGATTGGTTCATCTCTATATGTCAGACCTGCGATGAACTGGCGACTCGTCCAGTGTGTACTATGCCTTTCCCACACACACACACACACACACACACACACACACACACACACACACACACAATTTTTGTGAGGATAAAATGTGTTCATAAGATGAATGAATGAAAATATCTATTTTAATGTGAACAGGGCATGAATTAAAACAAATACTTATTATGACTCAGTAGTTAAAAGAAATCTAATTTGTATATATACCTCTGCAGCAAAATGAGAAAGGGACACAGCTGAATGTATTTTTTTTTACCGAAAATCATGAAAATGTATTAAGTATTTTTTTCTTTTGCCACAACTGAAATTCGGCAGTTTAAAAATTAATGCTATTTGAAAACATTTTAGCAAATTATTTTGTTAATATTCTTATGCTCCTTGAAGAGTGAAAGCCAAATGTTCACTTGGAGACACATAATTAAATCATCTAGGTCATACTCCATGTGTCTTGTCATGTTGTCCACATCATTCTGTCACAGTGACAAAAAACAATCTATCATGTTTTTCTTTATTTTCTTTTTTGTCCGCAAACCTGTAACTATACCTCTGGATATTATATTGAATGGTACCATTTGTCTCAACTTTACTCTTGCAAACACATTTAATTTTACCTCACCCAACAGCTGTAAACATACAAGTTAGTTTTCTAAAATTCACTGGTGGTCATCTTGTCTTTCTACCATTTAAATTGATCAAAGCAATGCAAGATCTGAACACATTACTGGGACCCAGTTTTCTTTCTCTTGGGCTGCTACACAATTTTAAATTACTGACAACTTCAGTTAAATTCCAGTCCTTCCATGGAAAGACCTCACAGGTGAATCTATGATTGAGAGGCTTTCCTAAAAACTAACATGTCTTGGGGCACTGAAGAGGGAATAGCAACTTCCGAACACGTTTTTCTTTTCCATTGTAGTCTCTTTAGAGCTGCAAATCTCACATGAACTCTATAAAGGCTATTTCAGGCTTCTCTCTCTGGCATCTACAGACCCAATGTGAGTACTGTCTGAAATATTGGACAAATAATGATCAAAGCAGCTCCCTGCATTGGCTTGGCCCTGGACAGTAAATTCAGCCTGGTGAGGGCCAGACAGTGATTTTGTTTCACATTTCCGCTCAAGACACAGGCACATGCAAGAAACAAGAGAATAAAATAGATCAAAAAGAGCCCCCGGCTGTGGCCCAAACTCTGGCCATATCAGTTAGGCTTTGCTGCCACGTGGCATATGGTACAAGACAAACTGTCAGCCTTTTTCCCTCTTGTCTGTGCTTGCTTAAAGATGACAGGAGCAAGAGCATGTTGTTGTCCTAGCAGCAGGCATCAGCCAGGCATAGCAGTGATTTGGGGGGAAAAGGGGAGAAAGGCAAGGCATCTTGCTGTGATGCGTCTGTGTGATTGTGTGTTGGGGGGGGGGGGGGGGGGTAGCTGCGGGGGACAAGCGCGGTGGCTGCGATTGTGAGGAAACTGCAAATTGATCAAATTGTGGAGGCAAGACTTTAGGCCTATTATCTGGGTCATGTCAATGTCTCTCTGGTCTCCAGTTGGTCACCCCAGTAAGTAGAATGTGTCCATGTTTGTGTATCAAGAGTTGAAGCTTTTAGAGCCAAAACTAAGTTGTTGTAGACTGCCTTCTGTGTGACCAGTCAATCTGTGTGCATGTGTTGTTTACACCCATGCCTGTGCAACAAATAAATCGCACAAACACCAAGCACAAACAGTTTGCATTAGCACCAGTGTGAGATCCTTCTTAATACTTAGCGGTGAAGGTTAAACTAAGTTCATATCCTATTGAGCACTAGTTGTAACCTTTCAGGATTCCACTCTTTTCATGGGCTGGGGTTGGGGGTGGGGAGTGAAACATGGTGCTCATTTATCCCTTCCCCACCTTCTGAAGCTTTGCAAACTTTCATTTGGTCGAGCAAGACCTTCAACTGCTAAACCTTAGCAGCATAAATACTGCATTGTTACCACTAACTCACTCCATAGGTTTTCAAGGTGCAGGAATTAATTTTAGATGTACATTCATTTGGGGGGGGGGGCTTATCTGCCTCAGTGGAGGTCTGTGCTCTGTGAGTATTTTTGTTTTGTTATTTAGCCACATGCTGCATTAAGGCTGTGCGATATATTGCTATTTTTCAATTAATTTGAGTTGTTTTTTGGGTTTTTTTGCAGACGATTTAAATAATCATGAAAAGATTAAACTAAATTCTCCTCTTCCTACGGTGCTCAGGAGCTTCCAGAGCACCCCCCGTCTTCCTCCCCACACTTCCAGAATACTGGCACGAGCAACATCCTAAGGATTCACATATGTAGCACAGCAATAATTCACCTATTTCTGTTTCGAGCTCCGGTTCAGGCTCCTGATACTGACTTGGGCTCCTACTCCTCCAGCTCGGGTACCTCCACACTCCCACCCCCATTCTTATAGAACAGCCCCAGGTCATACCTATCTGATTAATGTTACATTTACTACTGATTTATGTTAGTGACTAAACAGTTTTACTCTGAACTTTGCATCCTAATATTGCTAATATAACTAGGCTAAATTGAACTTTATTTCAGGCTCTGAAAACACACCAATCACTCAGAGGAGGAGGGACAAAGGACAGTTTAGTGTGATAGACCGATCATTTCATATATACAGTAGAACAGACAGAGTTTATCCACTAGGTATGTGTTAAAACTATAGCCTCTAGGTATGTGCTACCGAGCCACAAGTATTTATCAGAATTAGATTTGTCCCACCTGTACAACTGGAGATGATCGTGTTTTATTCTGCAACAACAGATTTGTGGTCCAGTCAAACCAATTTTTCTCTCTGTTTGTTTTGTTTGTTTTTAATTTAAACCAAGGGGAAAGAAATCCTTTAATGGAACAAGTGAAAATTATCTTGGTAATAATTCTTGAAATCACATTTTCCAGATCTACATTGTCTATAAATCAGTTCATATATCTCACTGAAAAGTTCCTCTTTAAGTCATTCTTTCTTATTTTAAGTGTGATGAGATATTTTGACTGGAAATGAAAAAATACACATGGTAAGATTTAGATGTTTGTAGTGCAAAGTGTATTTGCTTTTGTTAAGGTATGATGAAAGCAACGCTTGATTTGAGCATTCTTTGTCATTTGTATTCATTGTTTTCTTTAAAAAGGGTGTGTGTGTGTGTGTGTGTGTGTGTGTGTGTGTGTGTGTGTGTGTATGTGTGTATGTGTGTGTGTATGTGTGTGTGTGTGTGTGTGTAGGGGGGGTGTTCGGAAAAAATTGTAAATTGACTTATTTGTGAAAAAATATGGAGATTTTATTTTTAGGCCATTTTGCCCAGAAATGGCCTAAAGAATAGGTTATAGAAAAGTCTTTCAGTTTAATTAATATATTATGGTTTGGAAAATGCTTTTGGAAAAGTCTTTTGCATATAGCTAAATCACAACCCAAATCCAAAATGGATCAACTGTCCCACTTGTCTCAACACCCAATCCAGAAATGGGTTACTGAAAACAACATACACATCTTAAGTTTTTAAAACTACACAGACGATGCAGAAGATGAGTGAAGTTGTCATTTCCACATATGCAATCCGACATATCTGAGTCACGTTGTTGCCCTATCAGCAGTGATCACAGAGACAGCGCTCTATCAGAGTTGACTTCAGCAGAGCATATCATGGCTATTAGCCTAGCATGGTGCGTGATCTCTGTGTTGTCTTGTTGCTGAGGGTGCTGTCCTGTGGAGTGTGGGGACACATGCACAAGGGAGGGCGTCATCGTCACTTGTCACCATGCTTCTGTCATACTCTCCAGAGTTGCAGTGGCTCCCTCAGGTCCACTGTCACTCTGCCTAGCTGCAAACAGCTGGTAACCAGAGCTCGTGCCTTGCTAGCTAATATAGATGGGTTGGTATAGAGCACATTCTGACACTATGTGCAGCACACATATTAACTATTCTAACCTAGTATCAATTGAATGTGAATGTTTTATTCTGAGCATTTACTGGAGGTCATGTCAGACACAGTTGGTGTAAATGACCTCATAGTCCAGCAACCCAACAGCACAATTCCTTGTAAATCAGCAGCGCTGATATTAGCTGTTGAAGGCTAAATGGCCATTATGGATCCTCAACACTCTGACATGTTGTGACCTGCCTCCTCTGGTGAGGTATGTGGCGATGTGTGTGGGAAACACACACACACACACACACACACACACACATATACATGCATAGCTGCTCACTTCTCTGTGTGTGGGCGATGTTTGCCACCACTTAGTGACAGGCCTGACTCCCATGGTGTGATCAAACAGCAGTCACAACTCTATCGAGTTCCCACAACCCACCGCCTGGTGGAGAGTGGGCAATAAAAACAAGAGTGGTGGGCTTTCATCACAGGCTTTACCAAAGCCTGGGCTACTCTTGGTCCCTTTTTTGGCCTAAGATTAGTTGAAAAAAAAAAACCCTGATAATGATTGATGTGATTTGCTTCTAATAGCTGTAGTCAATATAGAATAATTGCTATACCTACAATATTAATAAGTATAGTTTACCATGACAGCTGTATTTTAATTTTGCCTGTAAATATTGTGATTTTACTATTTTACTGAAGAAACAAAATAAAAACTCAATACATTTAGGCAGTAGTAGAAGTCTTGGACAAGCAAACATTTTAGAGAGATTAAAACAAATATGAGAAAAAAAATTGAGAAGCAGAGAAGTGTAACAATGCACATAAAAAGATTCCAACACAATCGTCAACTACAAACTCAGTCTGTATATTTGGAACAATTTTTACAACACTGATTTACAAAAGGCAGCTTAAATAATCAATTCACTAGACACATTTTATGCTTGAAATTAAAGTTGAACTTGTTTTTTCATGTTTTTAGAGCATGTGTTGTCTTATTTTTTGTTGCACTGCTGCATATGTTGTTCTTTTTTTATTGCCAATGATATATCACCACATTAAATTTGAAGAAATCTATTAAAACAATGTTTCTCCTGCAGAATTAACTAGTATTGATGAGGCCAAAACTATGTCAGGGGGAGTTTTAAGTAGCTCTCTGATACAGGTCTTGTTTGGTGTCTACTGCTCAGAAACAACGCTGATTAGTTCCATAAAACTTCAGGCTAAAGAAGATGATAGCCAGTCAGCCAAGTACAGTTTCTTAGAAGGGGGCCCTATCTGCAGGGCTATCAGCTCCAACCCTGGTCCTCCACTAATGGTGTCATGACCTCCGTTCCAGTGACCTTTCCCCCAATTTTCCACACTCACCTGGTCCTGCACTGCGCAGCTGCAAGCCGTTCCTAATCGGTGACTATTTAAGCGGTGAGGCTTGTAGCTGCCAGTGCAGGACCATTCATCTATGTCACCTCCATAACCCGGTCGATGTCTTCCATCTCCCCAATCACCATAACCCGGACACTCATCATCACCACGGACTCTGGCCGTTTACTCCCAGGTTGTGTCTGTCTTGTCTTTATGTTGTACTTTTGTTATTAAATTATTTTGCCCTTCAGTACTGTGCAATGGAGTCCTCCTTCACCTCACCCCGATCCGTGACAGAATGGTCCTGCCACCATCTGGACTCCGCCAGTGCTGAAGGGACCCTTTTTGTTTTAGTTTTCCCCTGTCTGTTCCGTCTAAAGTCTGTCCAGTCTTGCGTTCTGTCCCGTTCAGTGTTTCTGGCTTAAGCGTTCAGTGTTTCTGGCTTAAGCGTTCAGTGTTTCTGGCTTAAGCGTTTCTGAGTTTCTGGCTTAAGCGTCTCTGTGTTTCTGCCTTAAGCGTTCTGTGTTTCTGCCTTAAGCGATCTGTGTTTCTGCCTTAAGCGTTCTGTGTTCCTGGCTTAAGCGTTCTGTGTATCTGGCTTAAGCGTTCTGTGTATCTGGTTTAAGCGTTCTGTGTATCTGGTTTAAGCGTTCTGTGTATCTGGTTTAAGCGTTCTGTGTATCTGGTTTAAGCGTTCTGTGTATCTGGTTTAAGCGTTCTGTGTATCTGGTTTAAGCGTTCTGTGTATCTGGTTTAAGCGTTCTGTGTATCTGGTTTAAGCGTTCTGTGTATCTGGTTTAAGCGTTCTGTGTATCTGGTTTAAGCGTTCTGTGTATCTGGTTTAAGCGTTCTGTGTATCTGGTTTAAGCGTTCTGTGTATCTGGTTTAAGCGTTCTGTGTATCTGGTTTAAGCGTTCTGTGTATCTGGTTTAAGCGTTCTGTGTATCTGGTTTAAGCGTTCTGTGTATCTGGTTTAAGCGTTCTGTGTATCTGGTTTAAGCGTTCTGTGTATCTGGTTTAAGCGTTCTGTGTATTTGGCTAGCGTTCTGTGTTTTTGGCTAGCGTTCTGTGTTTTTGGCTAGCGTTCCGAGTTTCTGGCTAGCGTTCCGAGTTTCTGGCTAGCGTTCCGAGTTTCTGGCTAGCGTTCCGTGTTTCTGGCTAGCGTTCCGTGTTTCTGGCTAGCGTTCCGTGTTTCTGGCTAGCGTTCCGTGTTTCTGGCTAGCGTTCCGTGTTTCTGGCTAGCGTTCCGTGTTTCTGGCTAGCGTTCCGTGTTTCTGGCTAGCGTTCCGTGTTTCTGGCTAGCGTTCCGTGTTTCTGGCTAGCGTTCCGAGTTTCTGGCTAGCGTTCCGAGTTTCTGGCTAGCGTTCCGAGTTTCTGGCTAGCGTTCCGAGTTTCTGGCTAGCGTTCCGAGTTTCTGGCTAGCGTTCCGAGTTTCTGGCTAGCGTTCCGAGTTTCTGGCTAGCGTTCCGAGTTTCTGGCTAGCGTTCCGAGTTTCTGGCTAGCGTTCCGAGTTTCTGGCTAGCGTTCCGAGTTTCTGGCTAGCGTTCCGTGTTTCTGGCTAGCGTTCCGTGTTTCTGGCTAGCGTTCCGTGTTTCTGGCTTTTTGTCTTGTCTTCTGGCTTTTTGTCTTGTCTTCTGGCTTTTTGTCTTGTCTTCTGGCTTTTTGTCTTGTCTTCTGGCTTTTTGTCTTGTCTTCTGGCTTTTTGTCTTGTCTTCTGGCTTTTTGTCTTGTCTTCTGGCTTTTTGTCTTGTCTTCTGGCTTTTTGTCTTGTCTTCTGGCTTTTTGTCTTGTCTTCTGGCTTTTTGTCTCGTCTTCTGGCTTTTTGTCTTGTCTTCTGGCTTTTTGTCTTGTCTTCTGGCTTTTTGTCTCGTCTTCTGGCTTTTTGTCTCGTCTTCTGGCTTTTTGTCTCGTCTTCTGGCTTTTTGTCTCGTCTTCTGGCTTTTTGTCTCGTCTTCTGGCTTTTTGTCTCGTCTTCTGGCTTTTTGTCTCGTCTTCTGGCTTTTTGTCTCGTCTTCTGGCTTTTTGTCTCGTCTTCTGGCTTCTTGTCTCGTCTTCTGGCTTCTTGTCTCGTCTTCTGGCTTCTTGTCTCGTCTTCTGGCTTTTTGTCTCGTCTTCTGGCTTTTTGTCTCGTCTTCTGGCTTTTTGTCTCGTCTTCTGGCTTTTTGTCTCGTCTTCTGGCTTTTTGTCTTGTCTTCTGGCTTCTTGTCTTGTCTTCTGGCTTTTTGTCTTGTCTTCTGGCTTTTTGTCTTGTCTTCTGGCTTTTTGTCTTGTCTTCTGGCTTGTTGTCTTGTCTTCTGGCTTGTTGTCTTGTCTTCTGGCTTGTTGTCTTGTCTTCTGGCTTGTTGTCTTGTCTTCTGGCTTGTGTCTTGTCTTCTGGCTTGTTGTCTTGTCTTCTGGCTAGTTGTCTTGTCTTCTGGCTAGTTGTCTTGTCTTCTGGCTAGTTGTCTTGTCTTCTGGCTAGTTGTCTTGTCTTCTGGCTAGTTGTCTTGTCTTCTGGCTAGTTGTCTTGTCTTCTGGCTAGTTGTCCTGTCGCCTGGCGTTGTGTCTTTTGGTCTGTCGTTGGTTATTTCTGTCTGTTCCTGTCCCTGACTCTTGCTCGTTGCTCGCTTCTGTCCCTGACTCTTGCCCGTTGCTCGCTTCTGTCCCCTGTCCCTGCCTGTTGCCCGTTGCTCGCTTCTGTCCCCTGTCCCTGCCTGTTGCCCGTGGTTGGCTTCTGTCCCCTGTCCCTGCCTGTTGCCCGTGGTTGGCTTCTATTCCCTGTCCCTGCCTGTTGCCCGTTGCTGGCTTCTGTCCCCTGTCCCTGCCTGTTGCCCGTTGCTGGTTTCCGTCCCTTGTCCCTGCCTGTTGCCCGTCGCTGGCTTCTGTCCCCTGTCCTTGCTTGTTGTTCGTTTCTGCCTGCCTGTTTCCTGTCCCTGCCTGTTGCCCGTTTCTTCGTTTTGTCTTGTTCCTGTCTCAGCCAGAGTCCGTGGTGACCCCACCAATCAGTCTCCTTGGTCCTCAGTCAGACCAGTCATGTTGCTCCTGCTACCGCTCTGCCCAGAGGGTACTCCGCCCAGGGGGTTTCCACACCGCCCTGCCCAGAAGGATGCCACACCGCTCTGCCCAGAGGGTACTCCGCCAGGGGGTTTCCACACCGCCCTGCCCAGAAGGGATTCCACACCGCTCTGCCCAGAGGGTACTCCGCCCAGGGGGTTTCCACACCGCCCTGCCCAGAAGGATGCCACACCGCTCTGCCCAGAGGGTACTCCGCCAGGGGGTTTCCACACCGCCCTGCCCAGAAGGGATTCCACACCGCTCTGCCCAGAGGGTACTCCGCCCAGGGGGTTTCCACACCGCCCTGCCCAGAAGGATGCCACACCGCTCTGCCCAGAGGGTACTCCGCCAGGGGGTTTCCACACCGCCCTGCCCAGAAGGGATTCCACACCGCTCTGCCCAGAGGGTACTCCGCCCAGGGGGTTTCTACACCGCCCTGCCCAGAAGGATGCCACACCGCTCTGCCCAGAGGGTACTCCACCAGGGGGTTTCCACACCGCCCTGCCCAGAAGGGATTCCACACCGCTCCGCCCAGAGGGTACTCCGCCCAGGGGGTTTCCACACCGCCCTGCCCAGAAGGATGCCACACCGCTCTGCCCAGAGGGTACTCCGACCAGGAGGTTACCATGCCGCCCTGCTCGGAGAAGCTCTGGACAACGGGGGGGGGGTTGTGTTTTGTTTTTTTTTGTTTTTTAGGGGCTTCAGGAGCCGCCCCTTAGGGGGGGGGTACTGTCATGACCTCCGTTCCAGTGACCTTTCCCCCAATTTTCCACACTCACCTGGTCCTGCACTGCGCAGCTGCAAGCCGTTCCTAATCGGTGACTATTTAAGCGGTGAGGCTTGTAGCTGCCAGTGCAGGACCATTCATCTATGTCACCTCCATAACCCGGTCGATGTCTTCCATCTCCCCAATCACCATAACCCGGACACTCATCATCACCACGGACTCTGGCCGTTTACTCCCAGGTTGTGTCTGTCTTGTCTTTATGTTGTACTTTTGTTATTAAATTATTTTGCCCTTCAGTACTGTGCAATGGAGTCCTCCTTCACCTCACCCCGATCCGTGACAAATGGAATTGTCTTCCACCCGAGGCTGTGTATTACCATAGATCTGCAGCATAGTCTCCCTCTAGCAGGAGAGCCCAGTGATTTAATAAAGGGGCCCCTTTCTGACTCACTTTTAACACAATAGCATCAGGAAAGGCAAGTACAAACATATCGCAAATAAATAAATACAGGCTGCCTTTAGAAATGGGATGTGAAACTCAAAAAATCTGTGTGTACAGGTATCTTTGTATGACTAATCTGTTTATTAAAATAAGATGGACATTTATTTGAAGAAACAGGAAATGGTGACAAATTCATGACTGGTGGTTAGTCCTCATCTTTCCACATGCATTTTTCTCATTTTTCAAATCTGATGGATGCAAATGTCGTTTTAAATTTTATCAGTTGACATATTTCCGCTTGTGTTTGCAATAGAATGCACTGGGGACTGTTGTTCATCATATTTCTTATTCTTTTTATTCTTATTTTGACTTATACAACAACGTTTGGGGAAAAATGTAGCCTACACCAAAATATTTAAATGTAAAAATGTGCAGTCCGGTCTTGAAAGATGTGCTGTTTGTCTAGATTGACATTCTGATGCACGTATTATATATAAAATGTGAAACAAACAGTCAAAAATGTAAAATACATTGGGCCATGTTTACAACTCGCAAGGGAGGGTCTTCTCAGTTGAATAGAGGCCCACACAGTCTGTAGAGATTGCGGGCAGCCATGGCTCAGTTGGTAGAACGAGTTGTTCATTGTTCATTGGCTGACATGTGCTGTTGTGTCCTTGGGCAAGACACTTCACCCTCTTTACGTCCTGTGGTGCTACTCACACTGGTGTATGGATGTGTTTGAATGGTCAGTGGTAGTCGGAGGGGATGTAGGTGCAAAATGGTAGCCATGCTTCTGTCAGTCTGCCCCAGGGCAACTGTGGCCACATATGTAGTTTACCACCACCAGAGGGAGAATGTGAAAGTGAATGAATAATGGATCCACTGTGTGCTTTGAATATGCATTCCATATAAAAGAGCTATATAAATGTAATCCATTATTATTTTATTGTCATTATTATGTCAGTCCACAAATACTGATGCAGAGATTTAACATATGAAGTGAACAACAGATATTTCTTCCTTTTATGTCACATCTAGCCACGACTCCAATTCACCGAAGAGACAAGCACACGGGTTAAATTTTTTCAGGAAACATATGGACGTCTAGTTTCGACTAACATTAATCACAAATTTTTCATCAAGTCTGTATAACTCATAGCCTAGCCGACACCCCTAATTTGCTACCGCAGTAGTCAAGTTATTCTCAATGTAACTTTTGGCTACATTTCCCTTGGAACTGGCCAACGAATCACGGTCAAGTATAGAGTCAGAGGGCGGGCTTAACAAAGTGATGCTGCAACAATTCGGATAATAACCACAGAAGAAGAACAACAATGACAATAGATGGTTACTGACTGGGTGGTGAGTTCCTTTTATCAAAGATGAGTGAAGGATGTGAGAAAACATCAGCAATCTTTACATTCTTTTTACAGAAGCAACAATAGTCGTTAAGCTTCATAATCCACTATTTTGTTGAGTCATTTGTAACTTTCTTTGGACTCCTCCATGAATTTATATCATATCATCCTAAAGATTACACTGATTGGTTATAGTACCATCCTATTGTATAGAGAGGGATTTGAAAGAAAACATTTTAGCCCCGCCTCCCCTGCCTATGACGCACAACTAGACCCATACATGTAATGAATGGGGATAGTACGGCTAGGCTATATAACCCAAGTAATTGCCTAAGTATCACAAATCTATTAGTCTTTCAGTGATTAGACGCCTGAATCATTTCTCCCATGGTGAACAACTTTGAACAAGCAGTCATTCAAACGGCCCTTTTTAGTATTCCACACAGCCTCAGCAGCAAGAAGCAATGAAGCCTTTTCAGTGTTTGTGGCATATTGATATGGCGTATAAACAACCAGACTGCTTGCGATGGAGTCAACTGTTCACTGTGAAGGAAGTGATTCAGGTACATAATCATGGGAAGGTTAAAGGATTTGTGATACTTAGGCTAAAACTTGGGCTTTACAGATATGATGGAAAATTGGTGATGAACATCATATGCTGCTTTAAAGGTAAGAAAATATTCTTACCTTTAAAGCAGCATATGATGTTCATCACCATAAAACTGATGGGTTGAGGTTGTGTCTTTAACTGCATCTTAAAAACTAGATGATGGTCCCTTTCAAATGAAATGCAATACATGTAATAATCTAACACATTGCACCTAACTAACAATGATATAAAATATTCATGGAGAAAAAAAGAAAACAGCAGTAATTTAATCCAAGCAGGAAATAGTTGAAACAAAAAAACGTTAAAACCAGCCTTTGTACAGTGTACTGTGTATCTGTACAACTTCAATAAGGTATGTGGAAATGCTTTCTCCTTTCTGAATTTGTGCTCAGCTGGCTGACTGCCAAGGCTGAGTGACAACTAACAAAACAATAGGCTACAGACAATGACATAACGCAATTTAATCCTTTCCACTTGGAATCGATTGTTACACCTAGGGGTGCAACATTTTACGATTATGTTGCTTTATCCAGGAGTTTAATATATAATTTTTGAAGAAGCAGCAAATTTTTTGCTCATTCTCTCATTGACTTCAACAAAGGAGAAACCACAATCTGGCCGTCAGCAAAATTTGGACTGCATTTGGACCAGCTTTATTACATCACTGGTGTGAAAGGTATGGATTTAGAATCAATGACTTTCTTCAGTCTACATTTGCCCCTAGTATGTATTCACATTGCCTGCAAAATTCTACACATTTAATGATAATTAATCAACTTATTTAATTCCCATTGTTGTTAAAAAAAAATTCCACTCGCTTGAAGTTATAAGCACAGTATCATATTAGCTTACAGTGGCTCCTCAATAAACACTAATTCTTCCCATATAGCACAGAGGCATACCAGTGTAGTATCTGTGTGGGCTGGGCTGTCGGACACCCAACAGGCCTCTGGCTCCATGTTACGAGCTCCTGGACCTTGGTGCCATTACCTCCACACACACCTAATGAAGTTATGGCAGGGCCAAGGCTATAGGGCAACGACTCCCTGTAGATTGCTGGGTCTGGGCCTGTCGCAGCCCACACACACAGAAACACATTCACAGAAAAGTATAAACACATATACTGAACTGAGACACACACTTGCTCTGTCACGGTGTGTATAAAACTGTACTGTAGAGTGGACGTAAGCTTTGCTCATTCTTCAAAGAGCCCGTCCTCTACTTCCCATCTTCCCTAAATTGGAGTGGTGAAGTAGTTTGATGTCTTATCTGCAGTCTAGTGGGTGGTTAGGTACAGTCTCACTGTCTCTGTGTCACGGTAAAACACACATTAAGTCTCCTTGACCACCCTGGAGCACTTGTTGGCCAACTCTTAAAAAGCCCAGGCAATGCAATTATCTTTTATGACCTGCCAGAAAACACTGGCTGTGGGGAGGCAGTGGAGGTCCACAGTCAGGTCTTCTAGAAATGGGATGCAAGTTGTCACCTGAGTAGTTCTGTCTTGCTGTTACTAGACCAAGCAATCTATCTTTAGTCTGTGTTACTCACCATTTTTAAGTTTCTTTTACTTTTTAAGCAGTGATTTTGTACACTGTTGATGGAGCATTTAGTCCTGTTTATAAAAATAGCAACACTAGATGGAGGAGGGGCTCAAAACTCAGCATACAATGTTAAAGTGCAGTATGTGTATTCATTTGGTTTTCCTGTGAGTGCAGCATCTTACATTGTCAGTATTACCATTTTAACCATGTATTGTTTGATGGGTAGCACCTGGAGCTGACTGATTAAAACCAACTTCATTACTGCAATATACGGAGCAGTTTTTCTTTTGTCTTTAGAGTCAACTTGCAAAAATATAGTGTTTTAAAATACCATATGTCCCCAGAAATATTACAATGAGACTTTCTGAAATGATAACTTTGACAAAAATAAATAAAATGAATCAATGAAAATGCAATTTCAGGGCATGAAACGATAACTTATTACCTACATGTTGCAGAAAAAACCTTCTTTGATTTGCTTCAGTGGTCACAGAGAAAATGGGATCTTTGTAAAGCATGTCAGAAGTCCCTTTGCTCCAAGTTTTGTAAGGAGACATTGTGTTCATGTCTTACAAATACAAAGTTGTTTTTTGTATTCTCACACAAAACTATCTCTTTAAAAACAAACTTGTTTCTTTTTATTTTCAACTAACAAAATTAATGAGTTACATCAAGAAAGAAACAGTTTTTTGAGTTTTGCAAGTATTGGTAAGGTGTGAAAATGAATGATTAAAGAAAAATATTAAATTATTAACTCATGGAATGCACTCTAAGCACAAGTTAGTTGCTGATCAACAATATCGAATTTGCATTTTGAGAATTGAATAGGTAAGAATCAAAGTGAAATGCTTATCAACAGATGTTAACTTCTTAGGGAACAATGCTAAATGGTAAATGAGAGATCAATACATCTTTGAATAACAAAACCTCATACGAGTGTACATCATTGATTTAATGTTATGCACATAATTTGAATTAATTTGTTTTTTCTCTGTAACTTGTGAGCAAAATATTTTCATTCATGTGCATTCCAAGTATCCAAACTTGGAAGAAACAAACATGACATGCTTTAACAAAAATCCACATTTCTTTTGATCACTGAACTAAATTTAATTGGGTTTTCTGCAAGATGCAGGTAATGAGTTACAGTTTCATACCCTGAAATAGCATTTAGATTGTTTAATTATTTTGAAATTAATCAATGTGGAAAGTCACATTGTAATTTGTTTTGCAGTTAGTGAATTCACATTCTAGTGAATGCATGTTCTGCTGCTTGGTCAACAGCTTTACCATACATTCAAATGTGTTTCTTCAATTTTCAGTCAGTGCAAACTTGGAAAAAATATATATAATTTGTTATGATAGTTGATATTGACCAATAGGATTTTTTTTTTATCATGATAATATATTTGTCTGTATTTCTTTTTCTGTTTCTGAATTCAGTATTTTAATCTAATCTGTCTCTGTGCTCCATTTATAGCACTTTGTCTTCATTTGTACATTTAACTTAGTTTGCACTAATTGGTGTTAGGAAAGTAGAGCTGAGACTCATTATGTTTAATTGAACATGAGTGGTCTGACTCAATAACCATTTTTAATATCTGCATTTTTTCCCTCCTCCATCTCCTACAGAGACAGCTTCATCATAAAACCAACTGCAGAATGGTGACAGCCAGTCCATGCGATCTCTTAGTCCCTTCATTACTCTGTGAAGGGGCTATTGTCTCTGCTGTAAGGGCGTGTCAGGGGTCATCACTGTAAATCACTACACTGGAGCTGGTCATTATATATGGCCTTTAGCCCTGCTAACTGTTGTACAGGGGCAGGAGCAGGAGGGAACCAACAACACTGTTAGCTATCAATTCCTGAAGCCCTCCCTGCTGCCCATCTCATTAAAGGACAGATAGACAGACCTGCTGGCCCCAGCAAATCCATCAGAAAAATCACATAGACTGCAAGACATTGGGTTGGTTTAACACAATATAAGATAGAGTAGAGTAAGATATTGTAATTGTCTTTAATTTATTATCTTTCATGCAAGCTACCTATTTTCTTAAAACACATTATGCTACTCTTAGCAACAACAACCACAACAAGAACTGGGCAATAAATAATAATAATAATAATAATAATAATAATAATAATAATAATAATAATAATAATAATAATAATAATAATAATAATAATAATAATAATAATAATAATAATAATAAATAGAGGAAGAAAAAGATAAATCAGACCTATTAGATGAGGAAGACAAAACATAATCAGAATAGAACATCACAAACAACAGTGCAGATAATACACCTAACAAAACCACACACCAGCAGCTGCTCATATTAATCTGTTGCACCAGAGCGACTGTACGAGAGTAAAGAAAAGAGATGAGACCAAGGCAGACTGACTGGGGTGACCTGAGTGATGACCAGAGCCATGCAACCACAGCCCCCCCCAAGGACCAGGAGCCAACAAAGAAGGACCTACGTAGGGCCCGGCAAACCAGCGGACACAGATGGGGGGTCCAAACTTCCCCCCAGAGTTGACAATGAGCCAGTCCTGAAGGTGACCAAGGCAGGTCCCAGTGCCCACCCACCGATCCCCTACTGGGGTCAGCCCCCTGAAGGCACATGGGTTGGGGAGCAGTCTGTACTGGTGAACATTTGTAGTTCATAGCATGGACATATTCTTCATATCGCTGATCTTCTCCAAATACCTTTGCAGTCAGTCACGTTGAGCTTCTCCTGATGGGGCCATCTTGCTTTCGTGGTTTTTTAAAATCTTAAATCTTGATTTATTCAGCTCTTTCCTGCACGTAGATACGATACCGTTACCCTGATAGCTTCTAAAGCTTCCAGATATATCATGTCAAATGACATATTTACTCATTCTTAATCACATCAGAGCCTCTTTTGAGCATGTGGGTCACTTCTGGGTCACATTCTATTCACACCAGACTGATAGAAGTTATATTTAATGTGTAATTTTAGGGACATGCAAAAAAAAAAAAATCTGATTTATCAAAAAAATGTGAATTGTACATTAAGACCTGCAGTCTGAAAGTAGCCTAATTGTTCTATGAAAGCTTTTTTAAAAAGAAAAAATCAAACGTTTTCCATTGTGAAATATTAATTTCCTGTCTGAAAGCATATACTACTCAAACAGTTGATTGATGTGGGAATTAATTGTATGGCGGGAAAAAAAGAAAAAGTGAAAAAAAAAAACCACCCTTAACATGTAAAAGCTGTTATGGACTATGTTATGATGTGTGTGTGTGTGTGTGTGTGTGTGTGTGTGTGTGTGTGTGTGTGTGTGTGTGTGTGTGCATATGTTTTGTTATGGTTCCGGTGATCACCTGCAGGACCAGCGGAGGAGCAACCATGTGACGTCATCTGGGATTCCCTCGAATGCGCTCTGCCTACACCAACCAATCGGCACGACATAGCTACAGCCTACGCGCTGATCACCTGCCTCATTCGTGGCAGACTGTGGTTGTGGTGCAGTTCTGCTTAGCGCTGTTTCTTCCATGATTGTGTCTAAAGACTGTGGTCTGTTTATGTGGTAGCATTATTCCTGTGTTTTTCCTCCTTTATTTATTTAGTGATGATTGTTCTTTATTTTCCAGTGTGTTTTGGAGGCCTGTTGGATTTGTGTTTGTGCAGTATGTGAGCCAAATTTAGTTACCATTTTGTCCTTTTCTTAATAAATTACTACATAGTCAAAATTACAAGTTCTTTGTTACTTCCCTTATTTCTCCCTGGGTCGTAATAACAAAGCTTTTCCATTGGAATGACTAGATAATTGGCCTTGGTCTATGCCACTCCACTGATCATTATTTGCATTAATGTGTTAATGACCTGATAGTAATTTAATTTCATTTACAACAACCACCTTAGTGAGATCATACTCCAAAACACAGATATTCAGTTTATTACTGGAAGCTGATAATAAAAGCGTACAGGGCAACCACTTAGAAGTACTTAAAGAAGCAAAGGTGTATAAAATGAAATAAAAGAGCAATATTTCTTACAAAAGCTTTTTTGATTGTAGATTCTGGACTTTCACAAGGTCATTTCATCTTGACTAGTTAGTTCTGAAGATCCAAGGACATTAATAGTATAATGCCTCACATTGTATAAGATGTATAATTTGTTAAGAGGACCATGATATATCATGTTTAAAATACTTCTGACGGAAGCACCCTTGAATGATTACCTATATAATTACTAATTCACAATATAAGTTATTTATTTCCCAGGATCTCTTGGACAATGAAACTCCATACCATACACAGTATTCTGCTATCATGCAGCATTGTGTTTATCATGGTCAGGATCAGTCAATGCTTTTCTGACCTTTTGTTGTTGTCCACTGGCAACGATCTTTCCAGATAATATCCCTGGTACCAGGGGAGTTGGGGCCTTCACTGAAGGACCCTCATTGTAGTGATGTGTGCATATGGAGGCCGTACAACCGCAGGGGAGGAGCTGGGTGCCTGTGTTGGTGTATCATATGGGACAGGCGGTGTCACACCAGGGCCTAAACAGGCCTACTGATCGTCCCTGTAGAGAATAAGGATGAGGGGAAGGTCTGACTCCCATGTGTCCTCAGGCTTTGAGTACAATCTGGTAGCCTGCCTGCAGAGGCTGGTGTGCCTGTTTACCATCTTACCAGGGGTCCCCAGTCAGCAGTAGCGCCTCATCTCCACGGACTAGAAATGTCTTGTGAGTATAAGCAAACACGCTTTGAAGACAAGAATATGGAAGCTGACAGAAATAAAAGCGGGTAGGGGGAAAAGCAAGAGGGAAAGAGAGACACAGTGAGCGATGGTGGTCCCAAAGTGGTGAAGAGATTATGCTGGCATGGTGGCCAGAGGCCTTTCAGCTGAGCGAGCACCACTACCTCCGCTTCCTCCCTCTGTGTGCTGGTGCTCAGATGCCACATAGTGTGTGACACACAGAAACACATTTACACAGAGACACAGTGAGACACCACTGTGGTCTCCCTGCCTACACTTACTTGGTGTGTTTAGTGTTTATCTTTGGCCATGTGTGCCTATGACTGTCTTTGTGTTTGCATGACATTTCCACTTTAAATCACAGACATCAATCTGTGACGTGACAGTGGAGGCACAATGGATGTATTATTTGTTGTTACATGGTTTTGATTTGACTATTTCAGATTTTGAACATTTCAGCTTTTTTTTGTGAGGAGGGGTTAAACATATTCCTGTTACTCAGTCTTCAAAGTAAATGTAGAGTTAAATCTATTTGTAGGCCGGTCTTTATGTAGTGTACTGTGAGACATTTAATTTAAAACTGGAAGTGGAAGTGCTTCAAGCTCAAATAAAATAACACATCCTATATTAAATAATGTATTAAGCCACAGGGGAATCGATTTCAACAACATGACTCATGCTGGTGAATTTGATGATTCCTACTCCATTTTTTTTCTCTTGTTGTATTTAGCCTGGAACTAAAATTTTGCACTTCATTTAAATCATCTGTTACCTTTATATTACACACCAAAAGGTTGAAGAAAGGGAGGTGGAGACCATGAGATGAATGGAAGGAGGGGAGAAGTATTACTGTAGTTTCCATACTATAAGGCGTACATAAAAGACATAACTTTGGCTTTTTATTTAATGATTTAGATTTTTTATCTCATTATTTGGTCTTCACTTAATGCACCTTATAGTCCAGTGCGTCTTATATATGAAAAAACATGAAAAAATAAACCATTCATTGACAGTGTGCTTTATAGTCAAGTGTGCCTTATAGTGTAGAAAATTCATAATTCTATTATATTTTTCCAATAATCTACACATCAGGAATGGATAAAAAATAACTCATGTCTAATGTTCATCTTGTTTTTTTCTTTCTTCTTTGCTCTGTTGATCCTTCTTGCCTACCTGTTTTTCCTGATGTCACTCCCAACATCTCACCCTCAGTTTTAGGGGCATTGCATGGCAGGGCAGAGGTATGGGGTTAGGGAAAGTGTAGCGGTGCCGGGGTGCTGCCGATGCAGTTAAGCGATTCTGATTTGTGCCTACAGCCATCAGCGTCACTCTGCTTGGCTTGTCAGTCTGTAGGAGCATCAAAGCCTGCTGAACAGGACTGCTGTCACTAAGAGTAATAGATATCATTTCAAAACAATCGGTCATGCTCATTGTGTCTGGCTCAAACCACTGGCTGGGGCCCACCTTGGCTATGGTTGGATGGGCCTACACCGCACACGGCACACAGGGGCCCTGGCGCCGGGCTTAACTGTTGGGTCATGGTCTGATATGTAGACATTCATGGATGGTTAACTCAGTAAATGTGTTAATATGGTCGGAGAGTTGAGTGTATGCTTGAGAACATGGTCAGGCATAAGTACTGTCATGTGAGGTTGTACTACATATGTGGACAAGATTTAGGAAATTTTGGAGGGTCATTTGGGTCACACAACAAGTCAACACATGGATCTGTCAGAGATGTATATGTGCAGAAACACATAGACACAGAAGCCAATGTTATTTAGGCCACATTGTCCTTCTAAACCAATCAGGGTCTCTGTAGAGCATCTAATGACGATTAACTCTCCAGCCGGTGGTGTAAAGAATCTGACATCACAAATGTCTCTCTGCATTAGGAACACATCATTTCAAGACTCCCTTCAAGATAACCAGTGTGTTAGTGTGTTTTTGTGTATGTGGGATTTTAAACAGGCATATGTATTCACATGCTTTATGATATAGACTGTGTGTACATATTGAACTATTAATGATGTGTGTGTGTGAGCATGCTTGTGTTCCCACCTTTATGGGGACATTGATATGTTTACACAGTCACCTCATGGGGACCTCTGACAATATGGGGACCAAAAATCAGGTCCCCACAAGGGTTAAATATAAATATAAGTCTCGTCTCATCTCATTATCTGAACCCGTTTTACCCTCACTAGGGTTGTGGGGGTCACTGCGGCCTTAATCCAGCTATAATGGGCAAAGGCAGGTTACAACCCTGAATGAATTAAATTTAGGTCCCCTCTAGTAAAATTTGTTTTTTTTCTGGAAGTCCTCATAAAGTATGGGGGAAGAAGGCACTAAGTGAATCATGTATTTTCCTATTTCCATTTTTTTATGTATTTATTTTACTATATTTCTTAAAATATTTATTTGTTTATAATTTTCTAAATGTATTTTTTAAATTAGTATTATTCTGTATTTATGTATTTAAATGTTTTAAAAATATTATTGTTTATTTATGTATTAATTCTTTTTTTTATTAAATTTTCCTTTCTTTTGTATTTTCTATATAAAAAGATGTGTAGATAGATAGATAGATAGATAGATAGATAGATAGATAGATAGATAGATAGATAGATAGATAGATAGATAGATAGATAGATAGATAGATAGATAGATAGATAGATAGATAGATAGATAGATAGATAGACAGTGTAGTAGCAACATAGCACATATTCAATAGCAATAATAGGTCATAGCAACCTGATTTTAAAAAGAAATATAACTTCACTGCAAAAGTCAAAACCTTGTCAAGTTTATTTTTCTCATTACATTTAAAATAATAACCACCTAAAGAGTAATATGTAAGTGATATATAATGACTTATTTAGAAACAATAGATCTTGCTAATCTTATTGTTGTTGTTATATTTCACTGAGAAGTTACTCTCGAGGTGATTGTCTTATAGATATTTGGATTACGAATGAGAAAAAAAACATGTGGTGAGATTTAGATTCATTTCCAGTGTGTAGACTGTACACTAAATTAGAAGTATGAAAGTATTAAATATCTGTGTAGTATGTGGATAATAACTATAATGTTCTGAATAGAGCTAAATTGTATGGCATAAAACAAGTCAACATTTTCCACCTGGGAATGTGCAAATAAAATTTAATTGCACATGATTTTATGATCAAACATCTCTGACAGAGGTGCATTTATTGTAATTTATTGTCCCGCCTTTAACCTAAATGTTGCTCTCTGATTGGCTCTGTCGGGTTCTGGCTAAAGCATGTGATTGGCTGTCACTTTTTCTGCTAATAAAAGTTACTGGTAAGCGTTAGTTGAACAGGAGGCAGTGCATGTGTCTGCAACCACCAGTGTATTGTAGGTCATTAACATTAACATTAGCATTTCTTCTGCCTGGGTCACATCAGTTAGATGGAGGTTAATATCAGTGATGTCATTTACATTCACATTTGTATTAGGACATTGATATGTTTACAGTCACACTATGGGGACCTCTGACACCATGGGGAACAAAATTCATATCCCCATGGCTTAAATATAAATGTAAGTCCCCACTAGTAAAAGATACATCTGTGTCAAGTATGCAAATGATGTCCCCATAAAGCACGAGGGACACATGTGTAGTAATACTACTACTACTACTACTACTACTACTACTACTACTAATAATAATAATAATAATAATAATAATAATAATAATAATAATAATATTTTTATTTCAGGACTTTTTTGTCTTTTTAAATTTTGTTTCTTTATTAATTTATAGTTTTCTTTTTCATTTTTGTAAATTTCTTTTTTTTGGGGAAAAAAGAAGATATGTTTACTTTTTTATTATTACTATTTTTATGTATTTATTTGATTTAAATTTTAATGTATTTATGCAGTGGTTAGCACTCATACCTCACAGACAGAAGGACCCTGGTTCGATTCCCACACCAGACCTTTCTGTGTGGAGTTTACATGTTCTCCCCGTGTTCGTGTGGGTTTTCTCCAGTTTCCTCCCACCATCCAAACACATGCACTGATAGGTTAATTGGTTAATCTAAATCACCCATAGGTGTGAATGTGACAGTGATTGTTTGTCTATATATGTTCAGCCCTGAGATGAACTGGAGACTCATACAGGGTGTACCCCGCCTTCGCCCATTGTAGCTGGATTAGGCCCCCAGTGACCCCCGTGGCCCTAGTGAGGATAAAGCGGGTTCAGATGATGAGTGAGTGAGTTTATTTAATTCTTCTTTATGTTTTAATCTTTTTAAATGTAAATTAATTTTTATTAATTTTCTATATTTTTCAATAACATTTTTTACGTATTCATTTGTGGGAAATGGATAATTTACCTACAAGTGATGATTACAAACTTGGTCCTCAAAAGACATGGAAACCAGTGTGTGTGTGTGTGTGTGTGTGTGTGTGTGTGTGTGTGTGTGCATGCTTGGTAAGTAGGATTTGAAGGGCATCAAAGAAAAGAAAACACTTCTTTAGTAGTCAAAATGTAAGTCACTCTTAAGGGCACAGAACTGTAGAGGCTCAATGATACCGTTATTGAATAAAAAGTTATATTTAATGCTAAAGAGATACACTATTTAAAAGATATTTTTTTGTATCTGTGTGGAAGAGAGCAATTGTTTATAAAACACAAATAAAGAAAATGTCGGGGAAAAAATTCAATGAAACCTCATATTTTTATATATCAATATTTATAGCCAAACATCCATATGTCTGTATTTGTATTTAGTACATTTTAACACCATCACAACATCAAATATCAAGCAAATCTGGATGATTAGAAATTAAATAATGTAGAGATGCACCAGTACATCAGCTGAATGTTGGTAGTAACCAATTTTTTTTCATGAAATTGGTCAATGTCTTGGGCTTACATAGCCCTTTCTAGCCAGGAGTAAGGAGGTGCGCTCGACCCAACGCGTAAAGCAAGGCTTGGGGGGGGTCCAGAGGGGTGGCAGGAAGCCCCTCTGGAGGAGGAAGCTCTTTTGACAGTTTGCAAATTGTGGCCTTTTAAATACTGGGACAGTTTTCACCAATAATAGTGCTTTATGGAGAGGGTAAGTGACTCCCTTCTACTTCCGGCCCATGGGTGCTTAGCTCGCAAAAAATTTGAATGGGAGTGAATGGAGAGAGTTAAGCTTTATTCCGATTCTGTTTGACAAGTGCTCTGAAATTCACATATGATAGCGGTTAATAAGAAATATTTGATGTGGCATGGGCAGACCACCTGTTTTGATGGGAAGCAAATGTGACGTTATGTTTTATGTGGGCTTAGTTTAGGTTAGGTTTTATGTGTCGCGTATGTGACGTCACACTCCGCTCAGCTGTGGTGTGGAGTCTGTGGTGACGTCACATACGCGCCAGGCGTATAGTCGAAATTATTAATGGGTTTTACTTGCAAATGAATCAGCCGTTGTTTAACAGAAGCAGTTGAAACACACATGAATGATTATCATTTATTATGAGGTACAACATGTGTGTGATTCTAACACATGACAAACCAGATACGATGTTAGCATTTTATTTCCCATTGAATACCATTCATTAATTTTCCGATCTCAGGCCCCATGAGCCTCCTGGAAGGGGCGAAGACGAAAGCTCACCATTTATTAATGTCATATTTAACTGACCGATGAGATGCAAGTCTCACACTTTCAAACATTTTGAGAGTCCGTTAGCACAATGGCTACATAAGGAAAATGATCAGCAGAGGGTTGAAAAATGGCAAATTTGATGAGGAGGTGCTCAGATTGTTGCCCTTATGTTAGTGGCTGGGGAGGGCCCTGCCTATAAGGTCATTTTACCAATTGCAGTAGACAACATTTATCTAAGGCGGCTGTGGCTCAGTTAGTAGAGTGGGTTGTCCTATGACTGAAGGGTCAGCGGTTTGAATCATGGCTCCGACTGTCCACATGTCCACATGTCCTTAGGCAATACACTGAACCCTAAATTGCTCCCAGTAGGTCTGGCAGCTCCTTGCATAGCAGCAGACGCCTACTGGTGTGTGTGTGTGTGTGTGTGTGAATGAATGAATGCGTGGTGTGTGTAAACTGCTCTGAACACTGTGAAGGTGGAAAAGCAATATGTAAGTGCAGTCCATTTATCTGGGATATGTATGTATATAAAATTTAAGCTCACTTAATCATAATGTAATGTGGGGATTAAAGACAGTTAAAGACATGTTTTACACTTCACAAAAAGTCAAGTTTGATCAGTTTCCGAAGTGTGAATAAGGTCAGATAGAAAGAATTTGGGCTGAAATTATTAATTGATGATTGTGTTACAATTTTCTTGAATCTAAGCGTAGTTTCCTTAATTTTGCTAAACATTCATTGCCTTTCACATTTGTTTTGACACACGTGACACTATGATCGGCACAAACAACTTGGAATGTCACTCAGAAAAGATGAGGACAAAAAGGTAATAAATGTTTATTCATATATATATATATATATATATATATATATATATATATATATATATATATATATATATATATATATATATATATATATATATATATATATATATATATATATATATATATAAAATGTATTTAAATGTTTTGTGTGCATGTGTGTGTACAGATAGTTATGTCTACAGAGTGTCCCATATGTCTCCATGCCTAGAAAAAAATAAACTTTTTTTTTTTTTTTTTTTACATCAAACAATTTTTCTTTATATAATATTCTCTGGATGACTGCCAATTCAAGTCATTGCTCTTTATTCAAATGTATTCTTTGGGTTATCTGAAATATAAATAAATACATGTTAGAACCATATATGTATGGAATGTATTATGTCTCCTATGCATGGGACACCCTGTATACTTTTATGCTTCCTTTTATTTTTATATTATACGTTTTGTGCTTCTGGAATAAAGGACAAGTTGTTTGTCATTTTCACAGACATTTGTTTTTCAAATAATTCAAATAATCAATAGATGAATTGATTTCAAAATAATCGATAACTGCATTTGTACAAAGACAGACATAGAGAGAATGAGGACTAGAGATGGATGAATAGATGAGAGAAAGACAGTGAAAGAGAATAGAGATCAACACTAAGTTGATAGAAAGTGCTTACGACGCATTGCCACTTCGCCTCAACTCCTCCAGCCACCACCCCCTCCTCCCCCATCCCTCCCCTCTGCTCTCGTCAGCTAATTATCCAGAATTAGAATCTTCTTTCACACCAGTGGTGTCAGGGTGCCTTAGCTTGATCTGTCAAATCTCCTCATGACTGGGTGCTAAATTCACGACAGTTGATGAGTGCGAAGCCCGCCACAGCTAATCCTAAGTGAAAAGCTGGACGGGACTGACAGTGCAGGATGAAAAAAAAAAAAAAAAAAACATGGAGGAGGAGTCTTTGTTTGAGGACAGATGAAGGAGGTAGGTTTGGTTTGTGTTGTTCAGGTGGAAGAGGGTGGCATTATGTATGAGGTCATGCCTACTTTGAGAGGAAATTAGCACAGGGGGCGTGAGTTTAAGGCTCATGTCACATGACTTAGAAATTTCAGTAACACTTTATAATACCTACACACTATGTGACACTGTATTAACCATTTATTACCCATTTGTTCATTATGTATTAACCATTTGTTACATATTTGTTAATGTCTTGTAAAAGTTCATACTAGTGTAAATGTAAAATTATATTATTTTTAACCAACAGGTGCAGTGTTTACAACTGTTTCTTTGTTTACCTGTAAAGCAGATATACAAACACTGCACCTGTTGGTTAAAAAATAATCGAATTTTACATTTATCTTTGGAAGACACTAGTATGAACCTTTACAAGACATTAACAAATGGGTAATAAATGGTTAATACATAGTCAATTGTGTGTAGGTATTATAAAGTGTTACCTACATTTCTGCTAAGCTTGGAGGAAGAATGAATGGAAGGAAGGCTAGAAAGAATGTAAGTAAAAGGAGAAGAGGGAGCCGAGTGTAAAAACCAAATAGGTACAGTAGGTGTGTTAAAGGAGGACGCCAAAGTCTTTCTTTCCGGGAACGTCTGCCAATGTCTTGCTCATCAGCATGACAACACTGCACTCAGCACATTTGTATATGTGCATATTTCTACACCTATACATGTGTGTTGTCCTTACTATATATTAAACATTTTACAATTACAATACACTTATCTTTGCTTCTACTTACATTTGCGTGTAACTTCATCTGCCATAGCAGCAGATGTCGAACCATCTTATGTCTTTGTCAGCCAATGATTCTGATATGAATGTCTGTAGATTTCATTCTAGGTTAAATGCTTACTTGCCAGGGCCAATTAAATGTATCATCAGCAGAGGGAAGACGTGATGTGGCATGATGGGAGGTTGTCACCTGTCTCTTCAGGGCATCCAGGCTTCTGATGTCCTAGATGACTCTTAGTCCACTCTCCCTTCTTGTTGCAGTCTAAGGTTTGTTCACTAAAGAACATTTGGTTTGGTGTGAATATATTTACAAAATCTTGCAACTAACTTCACATTTTTCCACACATTTCACTTATTTTGCACCAGTATAAACACAATACTAGGTGAGTAAAATAAGTTATTGGTAACACTTTATAATACCGACACACAATTAACTATGTATTAACCATTTATTACCCATTTATTAATGGGTTGTTCATTATGTATTAACCATTTGTTACCTATTTGTTAATGTCTTGTAAAGGTTCATATTAGTGTAAATGTAAAATTTGATTATTTTTAACCAACAGGTGCAGTGTTTACAACTGTTTCTTTGTTTACCTGTAAAGCAGATATACAAACACTGCACCTGTTGATTAAAAATAATGTAATTTTACATTTATCTTTGGAAGAAACTAGTATGAACCTTTACAAGACATTAACAAATAGATAACAAATGGTTAATACATAATGAACAACCTATTTATAAATGGGTAATAAATGGTTAATACATAGTCAATTGTGTGTAGGTATTATAAAGTGTTACCAAGTTATTAAAAGGGAAATGTGTGTTTTTCTCTTGTGAAATTGATAGATTTGGTTGCCGCTCAACATCTACCAGATGAGTTGCAATCCAGTTTTAAGTTAGGGAAGTTTACATTGATGTCATGTCTTCATATGTGTGGTAATGAGAGGATGGTGAAGAAGGCTTTGCTGACATGACTTCATTTTTTAACATGATTTATTAAGAAAAATATCCTGATCATACAGGCATCATGGTCTGCCTGGTGAACTTCTTTGCCAATATGAAGCTTCCTCTTAGTATAGGTTTGGTTGTTTTCCATAAACATTTGATATCCACACAAAGACCATAGTTCATTCTCAGCTTCACACAACCCCCAATACTGTTGACCCAAAAATGATGATGATGATGATGATGATGATGATGATGATGATGATGATGATGATGATGATGATGATGATGATGATGGATTGGGTTTGTATAGCACTTTTTTGGCCATTCAAAGCGCTTTACCACTTTAAATTATTCATTCACTCTCATATTCTCTCTCTGGTGGTGGTAAACTACACTTGTATCCACAGTTGCCCTGGGTCAGACTGACAGAAGTGTGGCTGCCATTTTGTGCCTTCAGCTATGCTTTCAGCCATTTAGTAAACATTCAAGTGACATGTTTCCTGTGCAGGTTTGTTTGGCTTGGCTTTTTATTTTTCTTTCTCAATATCAATTTCACTGAGTACAGTCTTCCAAACTTGGTGAGTATGGTCTTTGTAAGAACAGCCCCAGAAGATGGACTTCCTCAGAATGCAAGGAACAGTTATGTCTGTGTTTGTCAACTTTCCAAACTACTTCTGGTATATATTCATGATCAGTAATCCAGCACAAAATGTCACGTGATTTGATTTCAATTAAGTTGTGGTACTAAAGGCTTAATCTTAGACTCCATATGTTTTTTATGATTCCACTTGAGGATATCATAAGGAGACATGACATTAATTTTCACTATGCTGATGACACTCAGTTGTACATTACCATGATGTCTCCTGAGGACAGTTGGTCAGTTGACAGCTTAAACTATATTTTCAGTTTTAAAACATGGCTCAACCAGGGCAAAACTGAAGTTCTCATAATTGTTCCTGAGAATTACCTGAGAAATATCTTCCAAAAATACAAGTGTGTTCTTTTAACCCATCAGAACAAGTTAGAAACTTGGCTTTTGGCTTCTGGGCTGACTTTTATTCCACATATTAGATCCACCAGCAGGTTTTTATCATCTAAAAAAATATAGCTAGAGTCTGTTCAGTTCTCTCTGAGCCAACACGGATGCACTAATGCATGCTTTTATCTCCAGTAGGATTGACTATTGTTAATGACCTGCTTTCTGGTCTATCCAAATATAGAATTTCACAATTCCAGCTTCTTCAAAACTCAGACACTCATTTGCTGACGAGGACCAGAACGCAGATTCACTTTAAACTGGTTTTAAAATCACTGCATTGGCTCCCTGTGTGCGTCAGGATTGATTTTAATGTCCTTTTAATGGTTTTAAAAATAGTTTTAATGGTCTCGCTCCTTCTTATCTTTTAACTTCCATCCATCAAAAGACATGCACTGATAGGGCAGGTCTCCCTTGAAAAAGAGGTCATTGATCTTAATGGGACACACCTGGGTAAATAAAGGTCAAATAAAATAAAAACTGGTGAACTCTCGCAGACTCTCACGTCCTCTGACACTATTAAAGCACTCTCACACACTATCAAACTCATCTCACACACTATCAAACCCCTCACACACACTATCAAACTCATCTCACACACTATCAAACTCTCACTCACACACGATCAAACCCCTCACACACACTATCAAACTCTCACTCACACACTATCAAACCCCTCACACACTATCAAACCCCTCACACACACTATCAAACTCTCACTCACACACTATCACACCCCTCACACACACTATCAAACTCTCACTCACACACTATCAAACCCCTCACACACTATCAAACTCACTCACACTATCATAGTCTCTCACACATACTATCACACTCTCTCACACTCTATCAAACTGTGTGAGAGTGGTTGAATAGTGTGTGAGAGTGTTTTAATAGTGAGTGAGAGTGGTTTGATAGCGTGAGATGAGTTTGATAGTGTGTGAGAGGGTTTTAATAGTGTGTGGCAGTGGTTTGATAGTGTGAGATGAGTTTGATAGTGTGTGAGAGTGTTTTAATAGTGAGTGACAGTGGTTTGATAGTGTGTGAGAGTGTTTTAATACTGAGTAAGAGTGGTTTGATAGTGTGTGAGATGAGTTTGATAGTGTGTGAGAGTGTTTTAATAGTGTGTGACAGTGGTTTGATAGTGTGTGAGATGAGTTTGATAGTGTGTGTGTGAGAGAGTAGCTGATATTTGTGGCCTATACAGCGTGTCATAGGGCTGTACTGATTTGATATGTAACGCACTTTGTGTTACATTTCATTGTATGAAATGTGCTACTGTATATAAACAATAATTGACTGATTGGTTGATTGACACATGTGTTTTATATTTTTAGTCATTTAGTAAAATCTTCAAAATTGAATATACACCTTTTTTGGTTTTATGGTCCATGGTTCTGGTGGAATTACATTTGATCTTCTATTGCTCTGAAATGTTGCCATTTCAGAGCAACATATTGACTGGAACATGGACATCATTAAAAATGCTCACGTCTGCAGTTCCTACTTTACATCAGGTAAGATTATCTGTTTACGTTTTGATTTCCTTTAAAACCCCGGTTTACATTACTGCAACTATAGACATGTACAACCATAGACACAACAGCCAAGCATTTTGGCATTTTGGTGTTGGAACAGTTTTCTTTTTCTCTCAGTGTGTAGTCTGAATAAATAGGAATGAATACAAGAACAATACCTCTTCTGTGGCCAAAATGTGCATGCAACCGTGCTAGGCCATTGTTTAAAAAGACAGAAGGGGTCTATAATGCATCCTAAAAACTGACTTGAATACTGCGCCCCACCAAAAAAATTATTTCATTAACTTCCACTGGGTCGAACAGATACATGCTTTAACCTTATTGTCGATCCAAAATTGAACTGTTCTTACAGTCGGGCTTCTGTGAGAGGAGTATAAGCTAAAAAAATATTTAGAATTGATTTAAAAATTAAGTTGTTGTCTGGAAATGGCAGGGAATTAAAAAAAGAAAAAAAGGTTCAAGTAGGCATTTATTTTCACTTGATTTTCCCCGTTTACCAGGGGAAGCAGAGCTCTGTAAAAAAAAAAAAAAAAGAAAAATAAGGAATAATATTTGTCCACTTACTGTATCTGTGCTTATAATGTAATGTTGGTGTAGTTCCTGTAAGTTTTTGATTATTTTAAGAGTCAGAATCGCTGAAATCCTGTATTTTCTATTCAAAAACAATAGGGATAAGAGAGTGAGGCAGTGACAAGTCATGCCCCTCCCCACATTACACAATCCCTCACTAACTGGAATGAGCATGTGCATTTGTCAGGTGCTTGTTGCCATTTCTCTGTACAGTGAAAAAAGTAAAACATTCAATCAACCCAAAAATTCTTCTTTAATAGGTCACACATAAAAACAATAACCCTAACCCTATGCAATTTAATTTGGTTCCCTCAACTAGATTTTAATGTGTGTTCATAAAAAGTCCACATTATGAGATAAAAGGTCAAAATTATGAAATAAAAAGTCAAAGTTGAAGAAGATTTTTTAAGTAGATTTTTTTTAAAGTGGATTTGACCTGCGCATGTTTGACAACTCTGAATTACATGGTGTCCCGCCAGTCTATTTATTTATAGATTATTTCTTCACCATGCAAACCTTCAAACAATATTTAAAATAAAATACTACAACGAATGACACAAAACTCACTAAAATGAAAATGATTTACATCTAAAATCAGCTATACATATCTTGTCTTTTAACAATCCCATTCAAATGTTCTGTTATTCAGTGCTTGTGGGGGGGGGGGGGGGGGGGTTATGTAGGAATGCCTGTCTGGTCCCTGCCATGATGGGTTTTTTTTCTTTCTAATAATTGGGTGGTCTGTTTAATGTGAAAATCAGACTGTTTATGTTATCTGCATTATAACATATATTATTTATTATTTTATTTATTTATTTTTGCCCATTTCTTGTTCTATCATGTTTGTAATGTTGATATTGTCTTGTGAGGGATTTTGGAACTCACCCCCCCCCCTCTCCCAATCAAAACCCATAATACAGTCAGTATTAAAGCAAGCTGATCCTCATACATGGTATTTGCTTTAGCACCAAAAACAGCCAGACTAACATTCTAAGACGAAGGACATGACAGGTTTAAAATAAATAATTAAATAAGTAAAGAAAATATATATATATTATTATTAGGAAAGGGAATATATATATACAACCCCCACCCCCCCACACACACACACAAAAAATCACACACACAAAAAAATAAAATTTAACCGGAGAGCTGCATTTAATTTCTTCTATATTGTTTTTACACGTGTGATGCATCCATATAGCCAGCCTACAGAGTGTTCAGGTTTGACATTTTAAATATCTGGTCACACTGCTCTGATATCCAGCACCTCTCCTAGAATTGACCTCACTGCATGTCACTGCGTTATTCATAGCCTATAAATATGTGAGGGGGGGGGGAAAAAAAGTATTGTAGGTGGTGATTATGTGATTGATGATTAGGTGACTTCTGAAAGTGTATAATAAAATACATCTTATTCGTTTATTTATAAGGTTAATTTTCTAGGATAATTTATTGTTGTGTTAATGATTGTAGCCTATCCATTATCATTTAAATCCAGAGAAGTTGTTGACCTTCCATTTATGTGTTTGCTCAAAAGCTAAACAGGCAGCCACCGAGATTCAGCAGTCAGCCAGCAGCCTCCACTCTAATAGTACTTTCAACCACTTGAAGACTGGAAACAGCTTTTCTCCAGCTAGTGTAGATTTGTGTGGATTAGGCCTCCGCTCTACAGCCAAGGACTTGGAGAGATTCTGGGCAGAATAGGCCAGGAAGCTGTTTGGAATTGGATGTTGTCCCCCCCCTCCTCTCATCATTACCCTCAAAACCTCACAAAGGGCCCAAATCTCCCAGTGCCTTTGAACCTGTGTCTCAAAATGAAAGACATGTCCAATGGAGAGTCTGTCTTATTCTTCGATTTAGTGAAAGGAGGAGAGAGACAGGAAGAAATAGAGGGGAAAAGAGCTTTAGAGCTTCATTTTCCCTCCAGCACTCTGTCCTTCATTTTCTTCCGGCTTTGAACCACTTGTTGGAGGAAAAGGCAAATTTAGGGGAAAAAAAATTCCTAGCATTTTCTTCTCCACAATCAAGCAGCACCCTCATCTCTTATTTTAAGGCAGAGAGAGAGAGAGAGAGAGAGGAGGGGGGGGGGTGGATGAGAAAGAGGGGATTCTGGAGACAGCTGCTGGAGAGGTTAGTTAAAAATTTCTAACCATTAACTTCAGTCCTAGCCAGCTCGCCCACTTGAAACAGACAAGAGCTGGTGCAGACTGGAGTCCCAGTATGAAAAGGGACAGGACTCAGCTTGATCTTGTGGAGAAATTGTTTACAAGTGGGGACCCTCAATTCCACAATAGAGTGGACCGCAAGAGAAGAGGACTGTAAGAGAAATAGAAAAAAAAGGACACAGGAATGAAGGAAATAGTTTTTTGAAAGAGTGAAACAAATCTGTCAAAGCACAGGAGTTTAAGTGAAAGAACATGGAGTGAAAGTGATTAAGAATGGACCAATGAAGGCCTTCCAAACAATGCTAACGGGGGTGGGGAGCCGCAGTTGTCGCACAATAAGTGACGGGCCTGGAGGGCAGCAGGTCTTTTTCTCTTTTCAAAGACAGGATAAACAAGGAAATGAGTCTCTAATCATTTCCAGAATTTGCCTTCCACTGTGCCTCTTTTCTCCTGGGTCATCCCCCTGCCTCTGTTCATTAACAGATTGATTAAAGACTTTCATTATCCCTAAGAGAGACAGAGGGAGCATCCTTGATCCACCGTCAGTCCAGCTCTTACTGTGAGGGGTACACTGGGCATCTGGGTATTGTTTCTGTTCCTGGGAACTATTTCATTTTTACACCATTTGATGCATTTAGATGATAGATAAATAGATTTATTGTCTGTTCTACATACAAAAACAGAAATTCTTCTTTAACACGGCTTCTCAAAAACACCCTACCCACCAAAAACACATTGCCACAATTAATAAACACACATAAAATAATTAAAAACCCTAAAAACGCAGAGATATTAAGAGAATTACATTCTGAAACAGTTGGTGGGGTGTGGAATGTAACTAAAAAAACTGCAAAAAATGTTTTGTAAATCACATAAAACAATATTGTATTCACAACAGACCAGAGTAAACACCACATTTTAAAATGAGATTTTTAAAGTATGTATATATATATATATATATATATATATATATATATATATATATATATATATATATATATATATAATCATGAATATGATGGCATCTAAAAAACATCTAAAAAAAACTTGGGTCAGTGTTAACAAAAGACTGGAAAAAATTAGCAATACTAAAAAGAAACAGCTACTGGAATATTTTTGATTGGCAACAGATCAGTTACAAACTGTGGAACCATTTCAGAATAATGTTTCTCAACATTATTAAACTGCAAACATTTTGCATATAGCATGTTCCATATAATAGAATAGAATAGAATACAATAGAATAGAATACAATAGGGGTGTGACGAGACACTAAACTCACGCGATTGAGATGGGATTACAAATGATATGAATGGACAAAGGACTTTTATTTAACTAAGTTGCACATGGACTTTATAACGCTATGAGTGTTAACTTTTAATGACTATCTTCCATTTAATGAACTTCTTCCTCTAAAAGTTTAGCTAAAATAAAATGTTATAAAAGTTTTTCCTTTTTTCAAAATCAAATCTCGTGGTTGACTGTGGAAGTTGAGGTGTGAATGTGTTTGTCAGCATTGTGTGGTTTGTTAGTGTTTTCTTAGCAGGTGCAGTAGTTGATTTGAGTACTGAGCTGTGGTGGTGCTGGAAATGTTTCTGCATTGTGCTTGTATTAGCCGCACTGTACGCCATTGTTTGTTGGCTTTGTTTGTGTCTCTTGCCATTCATCATTTCTGCTGGGAACCAAAAATTCTGCCAAACAAACCATCAGGGGCATCTGCAATAGTAAAACCTGGATTTTCCGATGTCATTCTGGCTGCTTGTTGGATATCAAATCTTTAACGTGATGACCAAATTAAATCTCGACAGATCTCGTCTCACCCCTATAATATAATATAATATAATATAATATAATATAATATAATATAATATAATATAATATAATATAATATAATATAATATAATATTGTTCCCTTATATTTGTGGGGTCTGACAACCTATTTCTAACTTTCACAATGTCAGTAATGACTTGGTTAAGATGTAAGACTTGATTTAAGGTTAAGCTTCCGTTTGGACAATTAAAGAAGGCCCTAGGGAATGCATTATGTGAATGACATATCCCCACAATGCTAGAAAGTCATAAATACCAACTACTCTATCCAGGCTTAGGGCACATTTCTTTACGGCAACAACAGTTAAAAGTCTAACAATCCTTCATGTGATATCTGCTCCTTTCTTGGACATGATGGATCCCTCAACAATGTTAGAGAGGAATAAATTATGAATATAATGATAAGGGGTCTGCAGACTTTATGTTTAACCCCTGTGTCACTAGATTGTATTGATTGATGCGTTGTATAAATTAGCTGAAGGTGATTGATATTCATAGTAAAATGAACTACTTCCACCAGGTCAACAGTGACATGTTTTAGGGTTAAAAGTGGGTTTTTGGTCTTATTTGAACTTTATTAAACTGACATGTTTAGACTTAGTTTCAGCCACATGTTGAACCCAAAGGGAGAAATGCTTCCTTCCAAATTAAGTCTAATATGGGCCCCATACTCAAGTTGTAATCTAAAGGTTTAGGTTAAACAAAAAGGGTTTAGGTATCTATAACCATAAGCTATTGTTAGAGTGACCTTTAGTGTTCTTCATTCCTCTTCCCTGCATTATTCTCATTACTCTTTTTGATATCTTACACCATGACTCAATGCTTACTCTCTGTCACAAATGTACAGTTGCTTGTGTTTGGGGGATTTATCACAACAGAGTGGAGAACAAGATAGCTGTCAAAAATAAACAAAAGCATAAAGAAAAAAATAAAATAAACAAAGGTCAGATAAAGGACCGAATAAAATTGAAAAGTGAAAAAGAAAAAGAAAAGAATATACCTGCTTTAAAACTGACGCAAGTGGTGCTGAGTTAAGAAGCTTGTACGTGCCTGGAAGGAAGTGTTTGGATTTTATTGGTTTCATATGACATGACAGAACCTTTTTAAGATGTTGTAGACGTGCTGGTAAAAAAGCAGTCTCCTCATCTCTGCATTAAGTGCCCCTGTGATCTCCACCATATTTATAGGTACTGTCTTGTATCACATGGCTTCGATTTCTTCACTTGTTGGGACCCCCTGTGGTTGGTTTTACAAGCACAGGTACGAAGAGGTCAAGAGCACCCTTGTCAGCGGCCTGGTCATGGAGAAGACAGAGAGGGTGAAACATTTAAAATCACTTTAATCTTAATCTTTTCGTGTTAAAAAAAACCCCAAAACAAACTCCGCTGTAATACTTAAATGCAGTTTAGAATGACTTCTTTTGAGGTTTGAAATTCTACAGATTAAATGAGAATACATGCAGCAGAGTAAGTGTTTAGGATCTTCCAAACTAATGCTTGTTAGCTTTGTCCAACAACGGGAAGAAAATAATTAACTGCTACAAAAACTTTAAGAGCAAGAGAACAGAAGGTTAGCAGATGTTATTGTTAACCTTCAAGCCGACTTCACAGTGAGTTTTTGATGACTTTTTTTTTTTTTTTACCTAACAAAGCTACTTACTCTCATTTAAATATGAAGAGTAGTTATGTCATACAACTAGAGTTACAGTATATGTTGTCAAAGTCCATAGTTCATCCATTATGTGGCTTTTGTGTTAGCGTCATAAACATTTGCATCATGATACCACCCATTTGTGACTCTCATTTTGTTCTCAGTAAGATCTCCACTTGATGATGACATTATGTAGACATTTCTAAAGCTACCCCTAAACTGTATTATTATAACACAATTAAAGTCAGCTCGTAAAACTTAAAAGAATTTTGGACTGAATCTAGTTTTTCTTAGTTCTTTAGTGACCATTTAGGTTGTTTATGGAATGTTTATTGTGACAGAAAAAGGTCAGTTAATCAGTTTGTGGACTATGTAAAAGTACAGGTTAAATGACCAGCATTAGTTAATCAAGAAATTTTTTTTCTGAAAAACAATGTATGGTTCAATATTTTTTTTACCAATTCAGATGTATATTTCTACAGAAATTATGTTAGGCTATAATAATTTAATTGCTAATTGTCAGATTTGGGGACATGGACTGTTTTTATGACTTCTAATTTTACAAAAAATAAATACTTGAAACTTGGAATTGTAATGCTCGGGACTTGACTTGACTTGCAACACATGTTTTCAGTTCGTATATAAAATGTGTAAATAATTTTTAAAAATAATGTTGATTATCTGGTAGTAGCACGGGCTGTTGTATCATGACTCGATCACTCCCCTGTCAATCAGTACCTTATGAAAACCCCACCCTCTTCTATCAGATATCACATCAACATGTCATCCAGAGGGATATGATAGCTACGTCCACACAGAAGGTCTTAATGCAACAATTCGGATTTTTTGGTGAAATCCGATTTTTTGTGTTTACTTGTTCATATTACACATTAAATGCGACTTTGATCAGTCCTCAGTGTGAACGGAGTGCACCCCTGAAGTGACCCTCATGCACAAAAGGCTCCGACATAATGACAAATGAGGAAATACATCATATTGCGTGACATAACTGGATGGCTAAGAAGCTAGCAGTTGCGATGGTATCGACATGCACAACAGAGCTATATAAACCAAGATTTAAGATTTGAAAAAGGAGATGATGGTGGAGAAAACAAGAGGTTCATATAGGGATTTGGAGAAGATTGGAGATATGAAGGATACGTTTATGCTACAAACTACTGGGGAACTGACTGGTCCCTGCTCCCTGGACCTGCATGCAGTTAGTTCACTGTCTGGTTTTAGGCATAAGTTACTACACAGTGGAAAAAGTCCTTTAAGAGCTATGAACAGTTTTACTGTGACTGGTTCAAGGTTTAGTGATCTACAGCCTGATGAGTGAAAACACTTGTAGTAAAGGTCAACCTGTTTACGTGTGTATGGGAATTGTAAATACATTAAACTAGTCGTAAACTCATTATATCAAACCTCTGGGTCTTTACCTTTGTTGTGTCAATCACAGGAGTAAGTGGAAAAGTTGGATAAATGCGACATGGGTATTTAGACTGAAGTCACATTACAAAATATCTGGTATGTGTCGGATACAAAAAAAAATTGGATTTGTGCCTTTAACAGGTCAGATAAAGGTCAAATGGCAACAAAAAGTCAGATTCGGCAGAAGTGATTTATAGATTGAAAGCCATGAACAAATCATTTTATTTAGTTATTACTATTTTGTTTGATTCCATGATCTATTTTACTGAACACGAATATTAACAATGCACATCCAAATTATTAGCACATGTTTTTAACAGGTTGGACACATTGGCATGTGATGTTTACTGACAGTTACTTAAATCTTGCCTTTTCACTTTATGAAGATAAGATTCGCAGTAAAATTACAATAATGAGACATGACTTGGACTTGCCTTCACTTGACAGCCTGTGACTTTACTTACTTGGGATTTGAAGATTAACACTTGAGAATTGGACATGTGTGGCTTGGTCACATTTCTGCTAATGGTCAACTGTGTTTCTAAATATTACATTCAAAATAACATTTATGCAACAAAAATTGTTGCATGGAAGAACTGTGTGCAAGAATTAAGTACAAACTACTACTGCAGTCAGGTTGAAAAGTAACACTTTATAATACTTACATACAATTTATTATGTATTAAGCATGTGTTATTTATTTGTAAATGTCTTGTAAAGGTTCATACTGTGTTCCAAAGATGAATCTAAAACACTTTTCACAGCCAGGTGGAGTCTTTACAACTGTTTATTTGCAAAGTAGGTAAACAAACAGTGCACCTGTCTGTTAAAAATAACCAAATTTTACAGCTATCTGTTAATAGTTTGTTAACAAATGGTTTGTTTTTGATACATTGTGTATGAACAATGAATTAACAAACCATTTACAAATAGGTAATAAATAGTTAATACATCGTGAATTGTGCGTAGGTACTATAATTTGTTACCAATAAATGTGATGACATTTATTGTGACACTGCATTCTTGACGGGATTTTGGTCTGGACCAATTTTCCTATTGATGGATCTTGCCAATTTCTGTCTTGGGAATTGTTGGCTTTCTCCAAACACACAAATATTTTTAGTTGTAAATATTGAACAAAGTTTAATATTTACGATTGTCGGCCCCGATCTTTTTTAGATCCGATTATCAGGACAAATTCCCTCCTAACACACCTCAAACTACAGGGTAATCTTATATGAGATAATCTGGTCTTTGTAGTCCTTGGTCAGAACAGGGAAAAATCAGGACAAAAACAGCTCATTTATCTTTAACACTCCATCTGCACAGAAACGAGTTCGCTTGTAACTGACGTACTTCCTTAACGGATTGTCCTTTTGTCAAAATGGGACCGGTCTCACAGATACCCCAAAACAAACTCTTTGGAAAACGGGTCCCAGAGTGGGAAGATCTGGATATGGTGTCATTTCTGCATCCACCATGACGAGTAATGGCAATGGGGAACAACAGAGTAGCAGTGGTGAATGGGTTAGTGTGTTAGCAGTGTTATTATTGTTGTTTGTGTCCAGTGTGTGTGTCGTGACGGTAGTAAAAGGGATGTGAGCACATGTGTACTACTTCTTCTATTGTTCTCTTGTATCCGGAGGGGCTGGCTTAGAGTGCAAATAGTGGTGTGGCATGTGAATTGCATCATTTTCAGCAAGTGTTTTGCCCCCATGCTGACGCGGATTTTTATGGAAACAGTTCCATTTTTACATAATATCTTTTTGACACGTTTTAAAAACTAAACCCTTATCCAACTCGTCCGGACGAAGCCTAAGTGTGTACCCTGCCTAAATTCAGTTCTGATGTCCTAAAAGAGCAGCATAACCTCTCCCCTACATTATCTATCTCTCCCCTTCATCTCACTCCCACCCTCGAGGATGCTGCATCTTTCAGTTTTGGCCATGTGGTGCAGTGTTGGTTTTAGAGGGCACTAAAAACACACTGTTAACTACACTTTTAAAAGTTCCTAAAAGCATTTTTCTCTCTGGGGTTTGTACTTTAATCTACTATCAGGTTTCACTTGCAATATGGGCACACCTGGGGAGGGGGATAAAATAAGGCTGAGTGAGAAGGCTCCCACACACTGTAGACTCCTTGTAGGAAAAAAAAAATGAAGGCGGCGAAGAATGATCACATTTATAGTTTTAATCATGCAGGGAGTTATTTTTCTGTGTTTGTGGAGATGACTTAATGACCTCTGACCTAACCTGGCTCAAGGACTTTGTTATTTAGATCTGACAGACCTGAAACAAAGAAATGAAATCCTTTGTTGCCCCGGTCCACCTCAGAGTCTGCTCTTTAAGGGTGTTGACATATTGTGTTATTCTTGGAAGTAACTAGCACTTATCTTTGCTTTATTGTGCTCACAGAAATCAGGTAGATTGGAAAATTTGAAGGAACATTGACCTAAGTGTTGAATGACATTGTGCTTTTGAATAAGGGTTAACTCACAATCACTGAAGTTTTCTTCTTGACATTCTCATTGTCAAGTAGCCATTGTCCATCCTTTTGATGCTCTCCTCTCTTGTTCAGAAAATAGAATGTGTAACGCATTGAACTCAAAACCTGACGAGGCTCACGGGGTGGGTGGGGGGGTCTCTCTCCTCCTTCTACCTTCTCATAAAACTGATTTTTATTTGCACTATTTCCACTTTTACAGTCTTTTCTGTGTGTGTGTGTGTGTGCACGCATGTGTACATGCAAGGATTTAAAAGGAAGAGGAAGGAGTAAAAGAAGCTCTTTTCTCTTCAGGGGATGGTAGACGGTGCTTTCAAGGGGAAGAGGTTGTGAGTGAGTTCAAGGAAGTTCAGAACTTCCAAGAGGCCAAAGGTCATGTTTAGAAGTGGATAGAAGAGAGCTGTCGGGATTTTTAAGGACTTCTTTTATCTGGTATTTAAGGCAGAGATACGTTGGGGTGTTAAGAGGGTCTGCAGTAATTTGTGGTCTTAGAAAAGAATGAAGTTAGTCAAAATAACGGAACAGCCTTTGCCTTGGATCACAATGGATGATGGGTAATCACTCCATCTGCCTCCATCACCGTGATTTGTCCAATACTCTGGAAGATGGATCACCTGAACTCATCAGACATAATTCCTTTTTTTCCAATGATACACAATCCAACAACGTCTTATTAGTAGAAAGAAAGAAAAAAGGAAAGTACTGCATTAATTAAAAGGTTTAATAGCTTGTTTCATCTGGAAATTATTCATCCTGACAGTAATTATCCAACGTAAGGTCAGCTATTGGCTTATATAAATTCAGGGGGACTTCTTTTTTTGTATGGGTAGTTTATAAATTACTAATTAGACAGTGAGTTTTCTCTTGATACGTTAATAATCCATTATCTATTCTTAGAAAAGATCAAACAGATGCTTTAGCTTTTCTCTGTAAAATGACCACAACAGTAACTACTGTAATTCTGTATTTTCAGTACATGGTACTGGTTTGATTGAACTCGACTGAGCCTTTTTGCATTTCCATTGAGTTAAAGGACATGGAATCTGGCCAGCAGGGTGGTAAAGGCAAGAATAGTCTGCATGACTTTAGAGGTAATAGGCTGCACCAAACAAGACCAAGAGAGGTTCAGGAGTAGGAGTAATATTATATATTGTGCAAAGAGTTTTGAAGATTTCGGACCAGTATGTGGCAAGCCTGGAACAGAACCAGAACATACGGGCATGGTCGGCCAGAGATTGTTTGCATCTATTACATGAGTCAGTTCCATCGGGGTAAAGCCTCAAATTAGTGTAGTGAGCTTTATGAACAATTTTTCATTGTAGGCGGCCATGCCTCGCACAGATTGAAGAGGAGTGAACCAACAATAACACTTACTGCTAATAGTCATCAGGCAACATGGTTCCAAGCTCTCACTCCCAAGTATCTTTGGGGCCTAGTGTTGGGTTGTCAACAGCAGAGTTGATGAGGATGTAAATGGAAGAAATTAGTTGTTGTTTTTTTTTTCAGAATCAAGGTTTTTTTTTATGGAATTGTAAACCAGATCACCTGGAGGAAATCCAGATGGCATGGAGACAACAGGTAAATTCAATATAGAACTGTTTCGGTTGAACCCAGAGTCTTCTTACTGTGAGGTGTAGGTGTGATCTACCACATCACTATGATGACCATAGTTGAAATATTTAATTTTTAGTAATATCTTCACACCTACCTATTTTATGTGACACTGTTGCTTGTAAGCAAACGCTCAAGCAACAGAACACCTGCTACTGGTCCCTTAAGGATGACTGGAGTCATTAAAATAACAATTGTTCCAAAGCTTCACAAAGCACCTTTAAACTCATCTAAACCTCAGACCATTCAAGAAACATTATAGAAGAGGCACAACTGAGAATTGTTTACTGGCCCCTGTATGCCATCATTGTCAATATTAAATATTACACAGTTTTTTTTAAAGACATTATCTCTTGAATATATGAAAATCTGAAAGCATTTTAATTTGGGTTGGACAAATTTCCAGAGAGACTTGAATGGATTATAGGTGTATGTTGCTAGTTGAGTTAAAGACCCTGGATCATGCAGCGCTTTTTAATATATTTTGGGAACTGTAACCAATACCAATCCAATCAAGTCCACATACAATTGCACTCTTTATTTGGTTTGTCTCAGATTTTAAAAGACAAGATTATTTCACTAGTCCAGAGTGGCCACATCTGTGTAATGAATAGCATCTCGTAACTGCTAAGCCTTTTTGATTGGATCTAGAAGTCCAGAATTATGAGGATATCACGGGTCTACAACAGTTGTACACACTGTACTGCACATTTAGTACATGTCCAACTGGCAGTTTTATTTAAATTGAAATGAGAAAACAATAGGATTAAACACAACAGGGAAATGATCATTTTCTAAACTCAGATGTCTGTCTGTGTTTGCTTGTCAGTAACGTTATGAAAAAAAATACTTGACCAATTTCAATGAAATTGTCAGGAAAGGTGCAAGTTGGTCCAGAGTAGATGCCATGTAGGTCAAAGGGTATGGTCAATGTGTTTTAATAAGAATAAGAAATAGTGATAAGAAATAGGGCAAATGAGGTAAAACATTTGTGAAGGGTGAGGTTTGTTTTGCCATAATAACACACGTTATTCATTCATTCAGTAATGCTGGTGACTATAGCCTGTCCCAGCTACTTATGGGTGAAAGTGGACTACACTGAACATGTCATCAGGGGTCTGTTTCACAAAGCAGGTGTAGTGAAAACTCTGAGTCTGTTAACCCTGAAATGATGAAAACTCAGATTTTTCCATTTCACAAACAGAGGTTACTCAAACCACAGGCTGAGGGGTAATTATAGTCTGTTTCACAGACAGGGGTAACTCAAAAAATCAGTCAGTAGGTCTAAATTAGAAGCCCATTAGATACAGTACTGTAGGTGGAGGCTGTTTTCATTAACACGGCATGTCCTTTTGACAGCATTAAAAAGACAATTACATATTTGTCGATGGATAGCTATCAGATTGTATAGATCAGGGGTGCCCAAATCCAGTCCTCGATGGCCAGTATCCTGCAGGTTTTAGATATTTCCTTCTTCCAACACGCCTGTTTAAATTAAAAATCAGCTCATCGTCACACTCTGCAGAAGCCTGATAATGATGTAATAGCGTCCGGGTGTGCTGGAGGAGGGACGGTCTGGTCCATGGGTGGCACCGCGACTATGGTGTCGTGGATCATCTGACTGGCCCAGATCTAGACAAACTGGACCCAAACACGCACCGGGGCTTTAAGACTCAGCACTCGGTCTACTTTGATTCTCTCCAGCTGATTTTATTTCATCTGTGTCTTTTTCTCGTTTCTCTGCTTCAACTTTTTCAGTTTAATTTTTTTCTTCTGTTCCTCTCGGTAGAATGTGGAAGAGAGGGGCGGAGTCCGCTGTGGCTCATCTGAATGAAAGCATGAGGCCCTAAAACAGAGTATTTTAAAAAGGGCTGTTTCTCCAGGTTGAAGTGGCTGCTGTAACTCTGCATCACTGTGGTATTTTGACCAAAGCATGTTACAAACAGGTAACTGTGTTCACTTGTGAAAAATGGGTATGATATGTGCCCTTTAATTTAAAAAAAAAAAAAAAAAAACACTCTATATAACCTCCAAAATGCTGTTGTCAATCAAAACCACCATAAGTTTGTTGTTGGTCTCCTCTGACCGTAAACATGAATTAAAATGAGCTGCTGTTATTCTTGCTAGGTATCTACTTCAATAATCGCATTGATCCCACCCCCAACCTTGTCAATCACTCCAAGTTCCCACCCCCCCATCAATATACCTTCAAATTAGTGTAATGGCATTGTTTGGGAAGTCAGAAAAAAAACTAGATTCATCATATTTATGCCAACCACTTCTCCAGTGATTGTTTCACAAACTAACGTCAGTTCACTGCAGGTTTTGCCAAAAAACTGACGCTGTGGTTGGACCTGTACCCAAAATGTAAAATGTAAAAAAATGTATGTTTGATTTCTTTGACAGATTGATGTACAAAACGGTACTTTAGATTTGAAGAGAAGAATTGAATAACTGATGTGAGTTAAAAATGGTTGAATGTAATCAATTGATGCCTTCATCAACTTCTCAACTAAGTCAATGGAAATGCATTTGTGTTAAAATAATATTTAGCAAATGATATTGGTCAACGGGGATGTGGTTATGCATGTGCTTTATGGTCTATAAGGTTTTGTCAGTACACTTACACTTACACACACACATACACACACATACACATATATATATATATATATATATATATATATATATATATATATATATATATATATATATATATATGTGGGTGTGGGTGTGGGTGTGGGTGTGTTTGTGCTGCCTTTTTAGCTGTTTTTGTACTTTTTATTTGATTGTTAACATAATTAAAAAGATTCATCAATGACTATACTACCACCTCTAAGTTGTGCTTGAGGATTTCTATTTCTAGATCTGGCCTCCTAATCTGGGGGTCCAACTATTTTCATTTCTTTGTCACTTTAAAAAAAATAATAACATTTAGGTAGTGAATTTTGTAAATCTCTTTCAGTGGTAACTGGGAATACATAAGTATGACATTAAATTATACGCCTTTCTAAAAACATGTTCTAACTTGCCATATGAGCTCATTAAGATGTCAATTTCTAGTGAGGTGAAAAACCATGTCTTCTACTTCCCCGTTGTCATGGTGACTCATTGACATGGGGCTCCATTGATAATGTCTTTTTATAGTTGTGGTGCATGTACTTAACTCCAGGTGAAGTTAATCAAACTGCCTGTTGTGGAACCAAAAATTCAGAGTTTATTATGTCAGAGTAGATTTACTCAGAGTTCAGGGTTAGAGTCAGAGTTTGTTGAACCTGCTTTGTGAAATGGGCCCCAGTTCATCATATAGACAATTCATCATTCTCACATTCACACCTACGGGAAAATTAGATTAACCAATTAACATATCAGTGGATGATATGGGTATTTACCCAGGCAGACACAAGGAGAATATGCAAATTCTACAAGGAAACCCATCTACCCCCATTGACCCCCATTGACTTGTATTGGAATCAAACCCAAGACCTTCTCGCTGTGAGGCACTAGTGCTGTCCACTGTATCCCATTGCATGCTACATTATAGTAATTGCATTCTATATGTATTCTAAGTAGACTGATTAGCTATGGTGCAGTGGCGTATTTACACTAATTCAACAGATTAAAAACTACGAATAAAATTAGGAGTCACTGAGTAACTGAACATTGAACTCCATCTACTGTCATTATGTCAATGTATGGGTTTTACTGGTGTTGTAGAAAATGACAGTGTTTCCACATTTATGACAGAGCCTCTGAACATCCAAATGGGTCATATCTGATAACCGTGAAAAGATGAAAATCTGTATTTTACTTCATTTATTTCTATATATTGATAGAATAGGTGGATCAACAGTTATTTAACATTTTAAGATGTCAACATCCTTTTGGTCAGCAGTAGATATTAATATGTATGTAGTATGTAAAGCATTTAAATGTAAATAATAAATTTTATACTAGGGGACTGATAGATTTTGACCCTTTTTATTACTATTTCTTCAAAATGTAAAATGTTGTTTTGTGACCATGTGTTTATAGATAAAATGCAAACATGTTTATTAATACGATGTCATACTTCATAATATTAAACCTGTTTTTGACTATTTCTGACTGAACCCCACAGTAATCAACAAAACAATGTTAAAAAACGACCCCTTCACCTCTGTCCGGTATTTTGGAGAGATGGTATTGGTGGTGTCATGGGAGGAACAGACCTCTCTGCTACTGAACACTGTGGATGAGATTAGATTAGGCCAGATCAGATTAAGGACTGTTTGGGAATAAACAGTCAATATGAGTCGGAAACTAATCCTTGCACAAGAGTGTCTGGACATTTCCAGGACTGAGAGAGGAAATGAGACTACAGTACTGTAATATCAGACCATAGGACACCAGTGCTATAATATCAGACCATAGGACACCAGTGCTATAATATCAGACCATAGGACACCAGTGCTATAATATCAGACCATAGGACACCAGTGCTATAATATCAGACCATAGGACACCAGTGCTATAATATCACACCATAGGACACCAGTGCTATAATATCAAACCATAGGACACCAGTGCTATAATATCAGACCATAGGACACCAGTACTATAATATCAGACCATAGGACACCAGTACTATAATATCAGACCATAGGACACAGTTATACAGTTAGCGTTGTTCATTGTTCTTTATCCCTTTGCCAAACATTGTCATATTTAGATACAATTTGCGAAACTCTTAAATTACTTTGTTTGGACCTAAATTTTTACCTTAATTTTCAGGGTCAAATTGGAATGGTTGAGGGGCTATAGCAGGGTTCCCCAATAGGCGGCCCACGGGCCATTTCTGGCCCGCGAGAGGACGCAGACTGGTCCACACCAACTTGTGAGCAAAAACAGTTAAAAAAATAAAAAAATAAAACAATTTATATATATATATATATATATATATATATATATATATATATATATATATATATATATACTGTGTGTGTGTGTGTGTGTGTGTACAACTGGCTGCTGTTACAGCTGTATTGCTGTTCAAACACACGAGTACAGTAAATTATTAAAATTATAGTTTGAGTTACAGTACCACTGGCTGCTGTTATAAATCTGGTAACTTTCCAAGCAGACTGTAATAACCAAATATTTATTTTGAATAAATGGTTGGTTCTCAACTTTTGTTTCCAGGGTGTAAGTTGTCTTTGTGTGACCACCAATAGTTTTCCTGAATCCCAGTGCACAACTAATAATAATGTTATAGTGCACTATAAGTGCAGTTTCAACATTGTTATCTCCACTGTCACTGGAGTGGGGGGTGTTGTGGCGCCCCCCTCCCTGCCACCATGTGCCCCACGGGTGCTGCGGTCCTCGGCTTGGAGCCCAGGTCAGAATTTGGCCCTTGGTGAAATATAATTGGGAAACCCTGGGCCCTTCATCATTACCATGATAAAGGCTATAACCTGACGAGATTGAATAATGTTCCCTATTATAAGTGCCATTGTCTGATTGAATGACTACAAGTACTTCCTGTTAGCCAGATGATAAGAATAATACATTTTATTTGAAAGTGCCTTTCAAGACACCCAAGGTCGCTATACAGGAATGTAAAACAAGATTTAAAAAAAACCAAAAAACAACAACAATATACAATACAATAAAAATGAGGTCAGCATTACAGATTTTATTGTGTAAAATATAAATATGCTAACATTTGGGTTTTTTGTTATGATAATTAGTCTCTAACATGACATCTATGCATGTACACAGCAGATGGGACAGCAATGTATGGATGTATACTATTGGTTCTTTTTGTGTGATTCTTTTCTATCAACCACAGGGGTATTATTATACTCTCCAACACTGTCAACACTACAGGAAATTAACCAAATCTTATTGGAGCCAAAGTTAATCATCCTGACAGATCAGGTGATGCCCTCATTCCAGATAATATTATATGTAGGAACTTTACTCAGATTGTAGGTGTTACTCTCAGATAACGTAGCTCACATATAATCAATGTAATATATCTGCTGGGTTAGACATAGAATTGCATTCTTTTAATTTAACAGGAATCATTCAAATATTTTAGAACTTAATTTGTGTATCAGAAATTATTCTTATTGTAGCAATTAAAGTAAAAGCTCAAATCCAACTACATTTACTGTACACAATTTACATTGTCCTAGATAACATGCTCTCAATGGTTAATACTTGAATAAAGAAATAACTGTGTCTGGGAATGTTATACAATCTAAAAGTGAAAAAATGAAGTAAACTAGACCATTCATTATTTTTAAAGCTATCCGTAAATTAATGCTGCAATTATGAATACACTGGTGAGAATAATAACAATAAAGTCACAAACTTAGGTTCTAATATGTATCACAATAATACAAAATCAAACGGAAAAAGGTGGAGCAGTGCTTCGTAACCTTATACGCCATAAATGGGCAATTATTCATGTTTGCCTTAGTTTAGGAAAAAAAAAATGTTTGGTTTCAAAGCTGTTATACCAGGTTTCACATGCTCCTATTAACTTACAAACTAGGAAATAAAATGAGCAAGTTGTGAATTAAAATGGACTGGCCGGATCACATTTTGAGGTTGCTCTCACAAACATGCACACATACCAAACCTAGACGCACACATCCATCTATGCATGCACACAAACACACACCCAAGCAAAGTGAATCAATTCCTGTCTCCGCTATCAATCCATATCTCGATCGTTTAGCCTCCTGATGTGAATAAACCAGGCTATAGACCTAACAGCAACCCAATACTTTATATATTTCACCGATGTCAAAGTGTCAGAATGAAGTGCTGCCTGCTGGCACTTGGCAAATTTCTCCTCTCCTTTCAGGTCAAGTATGGCTCAAGTTTCGTTTGTCTGTCAATGTACAAATGTGTGAGGATAAAAAGTTATCTGACCAGTCATATCTGATGCTATTTTCAACCATTCAGGAATCACTTCTTTCTTTCTTTCTTTTTTTTTTTTTCTTCCCCAATACAAAATCAGATTTCCTGGAAAAGAATGGGTAAAACAATTTGTCCCCTGCAAAATCACCTTTTGTTAGCTTCCTATAAAACGCTTTTTTGGTGACAGCAATGCATTCAGAGTAGGAAACAGTGGTCAGGTTCTCCTTCAAAATGCAACTGTGAAGAGGTAAGACTCAGGTAACCACCAAGTGTAATTACGAGTATGGCTGATCCTTGTGAAAGCCCTTCCCGGCCACTTTCTCTCCTGCACCATAGGCTTTGGCACGAGTAGCGGAGAGGGTCACTGTTTAATAATGAACAGGTCGAGCCAGCTGTAACGGATACATGCACCTGCTTTATACATCAGTCAATTACCTAATTAGAACTCTCCCTCTGGGGAAAGCTAATACCTCGTCCTGGAGCTGGGAGGACAACCCCTTCCATGTGAACAGAGGCGATCACAAGACAAACAGATACCTGTACGCGTGTGTGTGTGTGTGTGTGTGTGTGTGTGTGTGTGTGTGTATGTGTGTACTCTATGTGCATATGTGTGTGTGTGCATTCGCATCTAAGCGTGAGGAACAAAAGGAAAGGGGTCCAGTATTTCTTTGCACAGATCAGGTACCCAAGGACACTCATGGGAAATAGTGGTCTGTGTGACTGTGATCCAATAACAGTCCTACCTCTGCCCACCTCCTCACACACGCTGCCCTCAGCCCCTCTCCATTCATCCCTCCATGAGAAAGTGATCTATGTAAAGCCACCCGATGAGGCTTACCTGCTTCATTTAAGAGGGCATAGATTAAATGATCAGGGCAACCAACAGTCAGGTTTTCATTGGGACTTTCTTTGATAAGAAAAGAAAGACATATGTTTGAAAAGCATTTACTGAACTGTGGGGACTCTATAGGCAGCTCTTACATACAAGTGAATTATGACATAGATTTTAAAAGGATCCAATTTTTTGAATCCTAAAGGCAGAGAGTGCAAAATCTACACATTTTTACTCATAACTCATCACATACTGACCAGGGGACTCATGTACAAAGGGTGCACATCCCCATGCTCATTATCTATAAATAGTGTTGAGATTGAAAAGGTTTCAGCAATATTTTTTTGGGGGCGTAATACTGGATGATAAACTAACATGGAAATTGCATTTGTAAAAAAAAAGTATCCCAAAATATTTTGGTATAAAGCAAATTATATATTACATTATAAAGCAATGAACATTTTATATTGTTCACTTATTCTGCAATATTTAAGTTATTGTATAGAAGTATGGGGCAACATATACATAAGTAATACAATGCCATTATTTTTATTACAGAAAAGAGCAATAAGAATAATATATGTTAATTTTACAGAACATACAAATTAATTGTTTATTAAATCAGGATTGTTAAAGTTTAAAGAGTTCGCTGAATTAAGGACATTGTTGTTTGTGTTTAAAGCTAAAAATGGACTTGTACCTGTAAATTTACATTATTAGTTTTATTATTATTAGTTTTAGTACCACAGGATGAAAAAAATAGGTTTAATTTTAAACATCCAAAGGTGAGAACGAATGGAAAACAAATGTGTGCAGCTGAATGTGCCAATTTTGTCCTGAAGCAAGTTGAGTAAACCGGAAATGACCTTTGACCCACAGTGACAAGATGGAAACCTATGTCCTATTTTGGGAAACTAAGAGGGTCACCCTAAGACCTGAAGATATGACCACGGAGAAATATCATACCATAATGATCTTCAAGTCCAGTCGACATATTTCTTTCGGTTGTTAAAATTAATTTCCACTTTACTCAATTTGCTTCAGGTCAAAATTAGATAAAACAGGAAACCGTTTCTATTATTTATTTAAAAACATAAAGAAAAACTGAAAAAAAAATGCATCACTATCCATTCTTGTCATTTTCTTTTTGTAAACAAATAATGAAGAAACAAGTTGTTTTTTCATTGTCTTATATTTTATTTTATTTTGAAAAACTAATGAACTAATGATACTCAGATTGTCTTACACTACTTGTCACAAGAAAATAATTCACATTGCTGTACTTTATGCAATAATGCCGCAGACTGATCTCCTATCTCTGGAGGTAAATAAGGAGAAAGTTGAAGCGACCAATTTAAGTGGACGCTTTCACCAGGTGCATGCACTGGGGTCTGGTTGATTACTAATATGAGTAGACAGTCTGCTTGCATGGACACTATGACTTTTGCTTAGGCCACCACCTGCTCTGAGGCAATCAGGGACACTTCAGCTGTGATTAAGTCATATACTTAAGTCTCTGGAGGACAGTAGTGGCAGCGGTGGCGGTGGTTGTGGAAGATAACTAAAAGAATGAGTGAGTGATGAAGCTCTCATTTCACAAAGAGAGACTGAAGATTCAGGATCACTAATGTTAGTAATCTTCATCTAGGTTTCCCTCATGACCTTTGACCCTACCTCTCCATCAAGCAAATGCAAAACACCTGCCCACTTCCCTGACCTGTAGCCTATAAGCCTCGTCACCAATCCTACTATGGCTGCTCACATACCATTTTTTATTACGCAGCAAAATCAATTTCTCCTTATTAATAACAGCTACAGTGTAAATATCTGTATTGCGGGGAGATGGATGGAATTGGAAGAAGAAAAAAAGGACTGAGATTGTGATGGCCACGGCAGCAGGGTCGAGGATTGAGGTCACGGTACATGCTCCTAAAAATCAATTTTCACACAAGAGGACTATTAGGTTATTGAGAAGTGGGATGACTGATTGACAGCTATAATTTATGTGTGTGTGTGTGTGTGTGTGTGTGTATACGTGTACATACTTACTTAAACAAAATCACAAGTCTCTGGAATTATCTTTGATACAAAAACATGATGAATGTCTGTTATAATGCTGCAGTATACAGTAGTTAATATTCAAGATACCTTAGCAATGTTCTCAAACCCCCAGACTTAATTCTTAGTATATATTTCAGACATAATAAATGGTTTCTTTTGATCTGTTTGATGTTCTTTCTGTCCTTCCTTCCATTGATAAAGTCAGAGTCTGTGTCTCCTTCTGTGTAGTAACCAGAAGCAAAAGAGAGAAGAATGTGGCTTGCCTTAGCGAGAAATCCCAAAGTGCTTGCCGACTCGTAGCTGCTAATACAACTAATGCAGTAATGTAAGGGCCAAGGCGATTAATGAGAGCGCTCTGCCCCTGACATCTCAGACACCCTAATGTTGCTGCAGCGTCTCCCTAGCCGTGCTTTAATCCATCACTGGTCCCTGTAACCCAATTATGGCCTGACGCTTTACTTTTAGCTCCTCTGCTGGGTCCTTCACACACATCTATAAAAGGGCAAACACACACACACACACACACACACACTTAGATGAGTGTGTTAGGGCATCGTCAGACAAGCTCATTTTACAAAAAAATAAAACGTCTGATGGGATTTCTGTGGGTGCATGCACTGTCATACACACTCATAGTCTGGTTAGCTCATGTGAATAGCCACTCTGAATGCTTGTATTTCTGTCATTGAACGTGCGCTTTTGCTAAATCATCTTGTGTAACAACAATTGTGAACAAGCCAAGACTGAGGGTGTGATATTTACCAACATCTAGTAATGAATTTGTGGATACCAGGGGCTTTGTATAGGTATTAATTCTGATCCAGACTCAATTATATTAAGTGACGGTACCACCTAGACACTGACACCATCTATGGTACTGAAATAAGTACCTTACATTACAACTCTGTGACATGATGGAATTACTGACTTGTTTCCATTGCAGATATAAATGCCTTATTCTCAATTTGCCCTTTTTCACATGATTATTCCACGAAGGAAAACTTAATAATCAGTCCCATTTCTGTATTTAGAACTCCTTAAATCCTCCTAAAGCTTACACACCTGGTACAAACATGTGATCTGTATCCAGAAAAGGAAAAATTTCTGCTAATACAAGGTGCAAATGTGTCTTGATCACATTTTGATTGAGTTTGCCTGTCAACATCTGGAGGTACTCTGGCTTATGCATTAGATCGTAGGTGGGTATACATCCAAGTGTTTGCTTCAAGGATGTATTTCATTACTACATTTCCTCAAATATTGGTCTCCGGCCTTTATTTACCTCAGCTATAGAAGGTGCAAGGCCATTCTTTGAAGGAAGCTTGCATTAGAGTCAGTCCTTCATTTCTGATTTATTCTTAATTAGTAGAACAAACATTGTTAGAACCCTATTTACTCGGTTTCAGATTCAGAATGTATTTGTCATTCCAGTATTTATAGATATCAAATATGTTACTCACGTCCTGGGTTTTCAGCAACAATAAGATAAGATAAGATAGTCCTTTATTAGTCCCACTAGGGGAAATTCACACTAATAAAATATTCAAAATACTTAAAAGAAAAAAATAATAACTCCAACCCTTTAAAAAGTTACCATAAATAGTTAAAATATTTTTAAAATGCACAACAAATAAAGTGTGAAATAAAAGTGCCAATTAGTTGTGCCAATAACAAGTAAAAAGTGGCTCAGTTGGTAGAGTTGTCGTCCTATGACTGAAGGGTCAGTGCTTTGAATCCGGCTGGCTATATGTTGAAGTGTCCTTGGGCAAGGCACGGAACCCTCAATTGGCAGCACCTTGCATGGTAGCAGCAGTGTGTGTGTGTGTGTGTGTGTGAATGTGAGGCCTATGTAAAAGTGCTTTGAGCACTTTGAAGGTGGAAAAGCACCATATAAGTGTAGTCCATTGATATTAAAAGTGCATTCAAATATGTTCAAAGTGCACCACACTCACAAAAGTCTGACCATTGTCCACTTAAATAAATGATGGCAACAAACATATTTTAAGTATTTCAACTTTGATGAAAAAAATATAGATTTTTTTATTAAATAAATGTAAACATACTAATTAAACTTTTTAAAAAGTTGAATTATTTTGTATTCACCTAAGATTTAGCACATGTTGAGTTAATAGCATTTTAGTTATTTATCAATTGCATTTTATTCATTGTTGTTTGAATAATATCAGCTGAAAATCACTGAGTAGAAATTAATTATATTTTATCAGTAAAGCAGTCTAAATTAAGTAGTAAATTAAGTCTAAACTATTTTTTGCAGATATTTGGTATATCTGAATAATAGTAAATATTGTACAGTTTTCCCCCTAAAATCTATTTGTATTCACCATTAACTCAACATAACAATATACCAAACTGCTTCAAATCTTAGTTTTCATGTAGAGTTTAATAGAATTTATTTTGTTAATATCAATTAAGTCCAGTCACAGTTTTTAGAGTGTACAGTGCATCACCTATCATTTATCTAACAGCTCTGGATAAAAACTGTTCCTTAGTCTGGTGGTCTGAGCTTGGGTGGACCTCAGTCTCCTCGGTGGGACGGGTGTAGAGTCCATATGGAGGAATGATCCATGATGCTGAGGACTTCCTTCTGCTCAATTTGTTCTTATGATGTGTTGTGTGTTTGATATTTGTCAGAATAGAAACATTACATCAAAAAGTAAATGTTTGAAATGAAAATTTCAAGTACATTGTCTTCAGTAAGAATACGAATTTCTCAGAACGGAGAATATGGTGATAGGCATAACCCAGAATTGCACATTACATATTTTACTATATTTTTATCTTATTCTATCTTGGTGCATGCTTAGCATTTTTATTATATTTATATTTATTTATTACATTATATTTTTATATTATATGTATATATTTCCTCTTTTTTTTTTCTTTTTATTGATATACTATATGTTGAATGTTGCAGTGTTACACTGAGACAAATTCCTAGTTGTATACTACATGTGTACTATACGAACAATGGCAATAAAACTCTTTCTGAATTCTGATTTTGACCATGGATAGAGCCCACACTGTGCTATAAATCAAAGATTTTCCAGTACTTCTAGTAGTGAAGTGGTGATGGTTTGAATTCGATGTGTTTTCTATGTTCAATGGATGTTGCCTGTGACGTGATGACATATTTTTGTCCACTTTCTTCCATCTGAGAAATTCATATTTGTACTGAAGACAGTGTACTTGTAACTTTTCATTTCGCAAATGTCATTTTTGATGTCGTAACTTTTCAATTCCTATTCTGACAAATATCAAACACACACATTATACTGTAAGTACAAATGTTTATTTTATCCTCAACTACTAGCAAATATGCATGTATATCTCTAATATGGCCAGATTACTTTCTTGTGAATACGCTTAACTTTGTCTTAAAAATCACTCCATACATGGCTCCAATTCGATGCCCTCCTTTCTGTAGGCAGACTCACCATCTTCAATGATGAGCCAGAATTAATACAAAATTATGATCCCCCAGGTTTCATTCAGGAGGAAATACTTCTAACATCTATGAATGAGTGTAAAAGACACCAGGTGCGAACACAAAGGCAGATAAGATCGTGTATTATCTGGTATCTGCTCAAATACACACTGCATTTTTAATGCTGGGTAAATAGGGTCTCACACACTGGACATTTAAACCTTCATTTCACCTCTTTCTTTTTCTGTAAAGTTTCATAATTCTGTACATTTGTTTGAGGACTTTAGTATTTCGCTCTACTTAGCATTTAGCATAGCACTAATTAACTTCCTGTATTCCTGTTGTCATCTTCATAAAGCCCTTTTTTTTTGTTGTTGTTGTGCTTGTAACCTTAGCATGATACTACACTAATCTGCTCCATTCCCAGAGGTCCATCAGTGCTCTGTTTTAGCTAAGGGGGCATACATACTGCATTTTTCATGAGGTCCCCTGTGCAACATTTATGATTTGCCCTGAAGGCTTTAAAACAATACTTGACTGCTTGTCCCTCCCGGAAAACCCGAACATCTGGAACACACCATACACAAGGGTATCTTAATATAATGCAGAAATAAGAAGAGAGGTGCTCAAACTCCCAAACCCCCTAACCCCCCTTCCTTTCTTCTCTGTCCGTCAGTTATGTCACACACAGAGTAACAGCTCTGTCAATCAGGAGATCTATGTGCTTGCTTCCTCTAAATCAGGTGGATTGACTCCTTAAGAGTTACTGGAGGAGCCTACTTCCATTAGCCACTCCCAACGGCAAATTAACTTAAATGTACCCGCTCAATAAAGTTCAAGACAATCATTTGCATGTCAATGTTATTTTTTTTTTTTCCTCTCTCAAGGCCTTCCCAAACATACAGCTGACCTGAGCAAATCGTAAGATTCCATTGCACTAATGCCAATTAGCCAAAGAGCTAACTGGCAAGAGAAAATAGTGATCTAGGAGAGAAATGCTGCTCTGTGGTGTTAAAATTCCAGAAATCAACTTAACAAAACGGAATGAATCTCCTATAATGGAAATGATGGACATGGATGAATGTGGTAGAACTGCAGTTATAAAAAATACTTTTCATGCAAATACAGACAGAGGAGCCACAGCAGGCTGGGTTTAAAACCCCATTTGTTCAGGTCATTGTGAGTTAAAATGTGAAAGTTATTAAGGCTTTTGTTTTCATACAGGAGCTTCGTGATGTCAGATCAACTTGATCCTTCTCAGGTGATGAGATTGGAATATAAATCTGACATCGTAAACAATAAAATAACAGGAATTATGGATATGTTATGTATCATGGTTTTGGAAAAAGGGATTATCGCTGTTCCTCCTCAGTGCTGGGAATCTTCTTACAGAGGATTTGGATGATGATGATGATGACTCAATTTTACTGCCCTCTTTTTTCTCTATATTTGCTCCTTCAGTCTCTCTTTATTTAAATGTGTGCACGTTTCCTTTGTCATCTTCTTATGTCTTATTCTTATCTGTCCTCTCCTCTCATCTCCTTTCCTTGTTTGTCATCATCTTGGTTCTCCTCTCTTTGTTTGTCATCACCTCATTTCTCCCCTCCTCTTGTGTTTGCTCTTCTACACTTCTCTCCTCATTTCTCCTCACCTTGTTTCTCATCATCTTGTTTCTCCTCTTCTTGTTCCTCTCCTCTCCTAATTTCTCCCCTCCTCATTTCTCCTTGTTTCTCCTTTCCTTGTTCCTCCTCTCCTCTCCTTGTTTCTCATCACCTTGTTTCTCCTCTCCTCATTTCTCCTCTCTTCTCCTTACCTTGTCTCTACTCTCCTTCTTTCTCACCTAATTTCTCTTCTCCTCGTTTCTCCCCTCCTCATTTCTCCTTGTTTCTCCTCTCCTTGTTCCTCTCCTCCCATAATTTCTCCCCTCCTCATTTCTCCTTGTTTCTCCTTTCCTTGTTCCTCCTCTCCTCTCCTTGTTTCTCATCACCTTGTTTCTCCTCTCCTCATTTCTCCTCTCTTCTCCTCATTTCTCCTTACCTTGTCTCTACTCTCCTTCTTTCTCTCCTAATTTCTCTTCTCCTCGTTTCTCCCCTCCTCATTTCTCCTTGTTTCTCCTCTCCTTGTTCCTCCTCATTTCTCCTCACTGTGTCTCTCCTCTCCATGTTTCTCCTCTCTTCTCCTTGTTTCTCCTCTCTTCGTCTCTCCTCCCATAATTTCTCCTCTCCTCATTTCTCCATGCTTCTCCTCTCCTCATTTCTCCTCTCTTGTCCTTGTTTTTATTCTACTTGTTTCTCCTCACCTTGTCTGTCCTCTCCATGTTTCTCCTCCCCTAATTTCTCCTCTCCATGTTTCTCCTCTCCTCATTTCTCCTCCCCTAATTTCTCCTCTCCATGTTTCTCCTCTCCTCATTTCTCCTCTCCTGCCCCTGAGTGTGTTAAGCATCAGATGTCATCCTCCCAGAGACAAAGTAAGTCAGATGAACATGCAGGCTGGACCTCTGAGGAGAAGATTGCCGCATGCTCAAGTGCTATAAGTGCCCAGGAGTCATCTTACAAGAAACACTTATTGCATTTTGTATTGAGCATGATGTTATGAAAAATTAATACGGGCATGGCGTGCTTTCTTCATAGCCTGCGACTCTCTGTGTCCATCTGTATTCATGTTAAGGCACACGCACTTCTTTTTCATTTTCTCTTTCTGTTCAGGCTTCGTCACAGACACATATACCCATTTGTATTTGTAGTTATTGTACAGACATGAAACTGTAACTGTTTACAAGTCATAACTGTTTATTCATATGCACATCACAAAGGTTTTCATCTCAAGAGACCCGATGTTTTGGTCAAGAGACTCTGTGTCTGATTCCCAGCTGTACTATTGACAACAGTTACTGCACATTTACTTCTTCCATTTCCTGCATTTAGGCCTTTTATTTCCCCTGGTTAGAGCATATTGACTGCATTATTGGCAAAACAATAGTGGAAAAAATACTACCTTTAAGTAAACTGATATATATACAAAAACCTGAACAGCTGAAAAGGGCACAAAATCGAAGTGCTTTACAGTAGTTTATGTGAAACATATTGCGATATGGTTTCTATTATAATTTCACCCATGTTGTCAAGGAACCATTGAGGCCCTTTGAACTGAGCTCATTTTTGGAAAAATAGCTCCAACTAATTCAATCCCTTTCCTATCCCATCTTTATTTAATTTCATTTCCTATTAGAAATTAATGCAGCCAACCTGTACTTTTTGAATTGTGATGGATTATTTTGAGACGATCAAGGAAAATCTTATATAAAAAAAGGATTGAGCATGAAAACAATGAAATCAGTGCAATCATAACTTTCCAAATGCTCTGACATTGATAGTGAATGAGATTAAAGGGTCCTAAATCCTTTTGTTAAAGAGCATTTGTTGCTTAAATTTGGAATATGAATCTCCTGAAACTATTATCTGATTGTGGTGACTATGTGATACTTGTCCTACTTGATTTAACGGCCGCTTTTGATACAGTGGTCTTGTTGATACCAGCTTGTGGGTATTTGTGGCTCTGCTCTGGAATGGTTCTGGTCCTATTTAGCAGATAGAACTATATCTGTAAGACTGGGACTTTTGAGTTATTGTCTGCTCCACTACCTTGTGGGGTTCCACAAGGCTCAATCTTAGACCCCATGCTATATATATATATATATATATATATATATATATATATATATATATATATATATATATATATATATATATATATATATATATATATATATATATATATATATATATATATATATATATATTTAAAATTAAAGGACATCTTCTCCATTGCAGCCCTACTTGATGTTAAAGCGTGGATGGCCCTAAAATTTTTACAATTTTATGAGAAGACTGAAGTGTCTGTGTTTGTAATTTGTTCCTTGTGACACTCCCAACACGTCATGAAATTTTCATCAAGATCCATCCATAACTTTTTGAGTTATCTTACTAACTAACTGACAGACAGACAGACAGACAAACAAACTCCAACAAAAACATAACCTCCTTGGTGGAGGTAATAATAATACTAATAATAATAATAATAATAATAATAATAATAATAATAATAATAATAATAGACTCTATATATCAATCGACAGAACAAAGTAAAAACCTACATTGGTAGATTTGTTTGTCTATATATGTTCAGCCCTGAGATGAACTGGCGTCTCATACAGGGTGTACCCCGCCTTTGCCCATTGTAGCTGGATTAGGCCCCCAGTGACCCCAGTGACCCCCGTGACCCTAGTGAGGATAAAGCGGGTTCAGATGACGAGACGAGAAACATCTTAAAAATGGCATGAACACCAACCAGCCACTGTCCAAGAGAAACATCACATAACAATTCTATGTGACATGCCAATCCAAGCTTATAAAGCCAGACAAAGCCAATAAGCCAGATATTGTGATCAAAAAGAAGAAGGAAAATGCACATTGATTGATATCGCACATTAGTAAATTTTTGTGAAAAACTGTCAAAATACAAAGATCTGAAAATTTAAATTAGCAAAAGGCGGGGAATGAAAACACACAATATACTCATTGTCATTGAAGCGTTGCTTTGGACTTATTAAAAAAGACCTCAACAAACTCACAGACCAAATCCCAGGAAACAAAAATCTGATGCAGGTTCAGAAAATCAGTGTACTGGGAACAGCGCATATAGTGTACCGTTATTAAGACATATCATGTCTCTGAAATAGAACCTCTGACACTCAAGGTTTTTGTTCCCTTTATGCATGGTTTGCACCTGGGACTGCAAAAACACCAGCATTTAAATTAAAAAAAAAGTAATAATAATAATAATAATAATAATAATAGACAAATGTGAAATTCTATGAAACTAGATAATTATGTCTATGTTCACGTGTGGACCTAACACTGCAATGTTCATTGAATTAATATGAGAAACTAATCAAAATTACACATTACCTGTAAACAGGAATAAAATACTAGTATGTCATGCTAGAGACGCCAATGCTAGACAAAATTAGGGGACGTTAAAAGAGTATCAGGCTTCTTGAGAAAATATTTATTTCGTTGGTCAGTCCTCAATCAACAGCTCAGGTCATTATAAGCCATATTGTCTTAACCCTTTAAACTTCCAGTCATTCGTCATTTCTAAATGTCACCTAAATGTCTTAATGTTTTGTTTTTTTTTCTGAAATGAAGCAGCTGCTGCTGATAATGAACCAAATGCTTGCACTTGTATAACAGGATATAATATAGTAGGATATTCTCATCACTTTGCCCTTAAGGTAAACTGTAATCAAATTATAGGATGTCAAAGATATAACGCTTAACTAAACCACAGTCCAGTCTTTGTAGTGTTATGGTTTAATTTGTCATTTGTTTTGAGAAATTGACCAAAAGCTTGAGGCGCTTGCAATATCGCCTCCTGACCCCACCCACCCCCCCACCCCCACCCCACCCCACACACACACACACACACACACACACACACACACATTCTACAGCGATGATCGTAATGACCCTCTGCTCTGTTAGCTTTGCCATTTCCTCGCCTCCTCCAGCCCTGACCCCTCCCATCGCTCAGTCCATTTGTGCTATCCCCTATCCCAGGTTACTTCCGCCACAGTGGACACGACTAACGCACCCCTTTCCACTCCCAAACCATACACTTATACACACCCTAAGGGTTGACCCAATAGATCCCACTGCACATGAGTCGTAGCATCTCCCTTCTTAACTCTCCACCTCAGCATGTTTCTGCATCCTGCCTCTGGGGCTGGAACATGGACACTGCTCCCTTTTCCTTCTTTGTCCGGTCCAGATACCCTTATGTGTTGGACAGGCAGGATGGAGGGAAGCCCACACATAATAAGTATGTTCACCGTATGCGAAAGGACGATGGGCAGATCGCCTACTACTGGCATTATCTTGTGGATTTTCTTTGAGCCAAGAGATGATGAGGTGTTGGAGCAGTCTGGGGATGGCGTCAAAGTAGACCGAGGGTAAAGGAGAGGTTGAATGTATCACATATTCAGTGGTTGCATTCAAGTTATACACTGCTGCAAGGCAAAAAAACAAAGGTCAATACATAGAAACATAGCAGGACAGTCTAAACCCATATGCATTATATGTGTCTTAATGTTATATTTCATATTGTATAAATCAGAACATTTCAGTTCAGTTTATTTATTTGTTTTGAATATGCACAAACAAAACAATCCCAATCTGTCGCCACTGTTAAAAACAAGACAAAAACAAAAAATGAGGGGAAAAAAAGAACATGTACATGTACATGAAAAACAAAGTGAAAAATCTGGTAGTTAACTAAAAACGAGTGAAAGTGTTGAATTTGTGGAGTTCATTCTTTAACTCTAACTCTGTGTGTTGAGGAGTATATTTTAGGAATATCTATTTTTTGGGCAAAAAAACTGTAATGGAAACACAGCTAATGACTCTTCCAGGTATTGTAAAAACAAAAGCATAAACTGGGCTGGTGCATCATGCTAAGTTAACTTTCTACACAAGGTTCACCCATGCTACTGAACATTACTGACTGAGTTACACTATTGGGACCTTAAAGGTAGTTCAATTATAAAATAAAACCTTTAACACAATCAGTATATTGTGGAGTGGTATTTCTCCATGATAATAATAATAAAATGAGTCCAAAAACACATCCTTTAACACTGGATGAGTTCATATTTAAATTTAAATGAACTCAGTTTTAGTGTTACATATACTCTATATCAGATTAGAGCTTAAACACTTAAGGAGTACTCATAAAAAGCAGTTCAAGATCAAGTAAAAAAATAAATAAAAAATTTTACACATGTACACGAAAATGTAGTTGATTTTGACTAACAGGGAATTTTCAGTGTGGCTTCATTTGCACATTTGAAAAAGAATCGGAGGAAGTAAAACTCAATTAAATCCATACAGTCAATTAGATCTGCCAATTCAACGTAACCTGTTTTTCAAAGGCAGATGTTGTCATTCACAGAGGGAGAATGCTATGAAGTATTTTCTTTATTGATTCGACATCTCTGGCCCCTCAACATTCTCAAGGCCAACATTAAAATGTCTTGCTTCCTATCTCAATCTTTAATTGATGCTGGATATTGCTCTTATCCACAAGCTCCATTCTCCACTCTTCACTCCTTGATATTACAAGTGTGAATGTGGATGGAATATAATGGATGCTTTTGTACATTTTATTGGTTTCCCTCTTGGCCTGACATGAATTGGGTGGTTATGGCTTATGGAGCTTTAAGAGCTTATGGATTAAAAGGAGGATGTGTGCTGTGAGTGCAAGACAAGACATTAGGACCTCTTTATTAGCTAATCACAAAGACAAAGGGCATAAAGGCACTTATGTTAAACAATAAAATGACATGTAAGGTTATTTGCAAGGCCTGGTGTTTGTTGCTCCATTTGCATTAATTAAGTAAGAGGTTGGTGATCTGTATTACATCAATTAGGAGAGCACTGCTGATACATTTAGAGCAGAGGCCGAATTAACACACAGCACTGGGGAAATATGAGTAGTCAACAATCAGGGGTATGATTTTAGTTCAAGAATTAGAAAATGGTCAAATCAGATTGCTGAGGTGTTACTAAAATGTAGATTACAAAGATGTTTGTATTTTTTGATACAACACATTTAACTGATTTTTATTTTTAGGTAATACACATTGGAAAAAAAGGGAGAACAGTGGTTGTTATTTTGTTATTTATTTATTTACTAGATGAAATATAACAGTTTCATGTTCCTAGTCTTAACATGTATAAACTAGAAAGATAGTGTCAGTGGCCCTGTGCTCATCTGGACTTCACAGCTGTGATGTTTTGCTATCAACCAAAGAGAGGCATTCAATAGATGATAACATCACAATTGAAATCTGTTGAGAATTGAGAGATGAGGAGGGATTTTAGTACCAGACTGGAAAAATAAACAAAGTTGTGACAAATTGTTTACAAAGGCAAATTTCGACAAAGAAAGTGATCACTTTTGTGCCCAGTGCTTAGATCTATCTAATGAATCAATCAGAATTTAAATTTGATGAGAATTGAGGGAGGGGAAGTGATTTTAATGAATTGTGAATGATGACACCAACAATGGCTATTGCCATCGCGCTTCGTCCAGATGAGCTAAAAACACTCTCCGCAAACCTCCGCCAAGACAGACCTCCCCCCTCCGAATGAAGAGAGATCTGACAAAGAGGTTATGCTTTTGCTGGAGTTTGTCTGTCGGTCTGTTAGTTAACAAGATAACTCAAAAAGTTATGTACGGATCTTGATGAAAATGTCATGACGTGTTGGGGGTGTCACAAGGAACAAATGATTAGATTAAAAATTCAAAGTGATCCAGAATCCAGGATCTCTTCCGGATCATCACCAAAATGTAATCATTTGTTCCTTGTGACACCCCCAACACATCATGAAATCTTCAAGATCCGTCCATAACTTCTTGAGTTATCTTGTTAAATAACAGACAAACTCAGGCAAAAACATAACCTCCTTGGTGGAGGTAATCATGTAGAATTATAGTATTCTTGGGTGTGTACAATCTTTGAAATAAAGTCACGTTTAGCATAAATAAAATAAATAACATTTGAATCTCCGCCCACTGTGAACAGTTAAGAAGCAGCAGATGGCGGCCATCTTTCTTTTTCCTAGTCTGGAACCCCAACCCAGAGTCTGTTGCCACAACAATAATGGATTGGATTTATATAGTGCTTTTTTTGGCCACTCAAAGCACTTTACATTAATGACCCATTATTCATTCACTCTCACATTGTCCCTCTGGTTGTGTTGAACAACATTTGTATCCACAGTCGCCCTATGGCAGACTGACAGAAGGGTGGCTGTCATTGTGTGTCCACGGCCCCTCTGACCACCACCAAACATTCATACACCAGTGTGAGTGGCACTAGAGGCAAGGAAGGTGAAGTGCCTTGCCCAAGGACAGAGTGGGATTCAAAACTGCCAACCCTTTGGTTATTGGACGACCCTCTTTACCAACTGAGACTATAGACTATATTGTTTGAAACACATGCAACTCTTGTAGGTTATGTATCGTTCTAACACTTGTACTTTTAGGGACCATTTCTCCTGGGGTTTCGCTCCACAATTTAACAGTAAAAACAGTTTTGTACATGATCATATTTGTGTTAGAAGTTCTGTTGACATCTGCCTCCAACTTAAATAGAATACGCCAGGCATGTCCAAACTATTCCACAAAAGCCCAGTGTGGCTGCAGGTGTTTGTTCCAACCAAGCAGCAGAACACCAGACTTAATCAATTAATCAACTGATCTCAGTCTTCAGAGAGTCGATTGGTCAAACTATGGAACAAAAACCTGCAGCGACACCGGCCCTTTGTGGAATACTTTGGACATGCCTGGCATACGCTGTTACTGTGCTGTAGCTTTGGCAACTATGTTTTCATTTTGAAACAGCAATTAAAGTACTGACAATACTAACCCCCCTTACATTCCCTTTAAAATGTTTTTTAGGTAATGCTTTATGAAGTAATAAGTAATCATGTTGATGTACATTAGTGATGAAATTAATAAAAATAATGTTGGTTTATTATATATGTATGTACTAAGCATAAAATAAACATGGTAGATTTATATGAAAAAGTCATGTTTATTCAACAAAATAATTTTAACTAATGTTTTTAACATGTGCAACCGATGTGCATTTTTAAAAATTTTAATCTGAAAGACTTTGTTTTTCCAGTGTATAAGTATATGTGTGTATGTTAGCATGTGTCTGCACATATACAATAAGCATTTATCAAATGATGTGTTAATTAATACATCAAATTTGATTAAAAATCAAACAAGATGTTTAATTCTCCCAGTCACCTGTCAGTCTCTGAAAATGTTCCCCAGTCATCAGCTGTCCATCAGATGATGACAGCGTGTGGATGGGAGGAGGTGAGAGGTGAGCGGACAAATGTGTGGCCATTAAAGCTATCACTTGGGTTTTTGTCATCTTTCACTCCCCATCTGCATAGAAATGGTTACAGCCCTAGGAGGAAGTTTAGCACACAGCTGGAATGTGTGAAAGGCTGACAGGGCCTGCCTTTATCCACAGGCACAGACATTACATACAGGCCAATAGAAGTTAAAAAGTATTAACAGGGGGGGGGGGGGGGGGGGGTGTCATATTTTTATTTGTTAGGAAGTTTAGCATTTTATCACACTTATTGTTCATGTTTTGGCGTGTTTGCCACTGGAGAATACTCAGTTTATCAGCTTTTGTTTTACAGTGCCAGTAATAATTTAAATAATGTCTTCATATTATCCAGAGACAAAGCCATAAGTCCCCCATGAAGAAACACTTGGTGACATAGGGAATGGAAAATTTTATTTCAAGGGTGAGAAGCGAACTAAAACCTAAGGCTGAGGCCGCTTTAAGTGGTTGGAGAGCTGGAGGGAAATGGAGAACATCAAGAAGCAAAAAACAAAAACTGAGAAGGTCGGTGGATCCAGTGGCTGCACATACCTGAGATACTTAAAAAAACAAAAACAACAACAACCACAGTCATTAACATATAATTAACCCTTTGACATACACTGGGCACTACAGTGGACAGTTAAGCTGACTCCCATTTCACCCCTTACCCCTTCACCGCTGTTTTCCTCCATGTCTCAATTCACATTGAGACATGGAGGTTAAGGCAGAGGGGTATGGGGAGGGGAAGTAGGTTATACCCCTTCAAATAGAAATTTTCCAGAAGTAAACTACAAACAGAGGGGCACGAGAAATTTCCCAGAATACAATGCAAATTATTTTAAAAATGGCCGCATCTATGAAAGAAGTACACAGATGTAGTATTTTTGCTGTAATTAAGTGTTGTGATAACGTGTTGTAAAATGTTTGACATCATTCCAATGTGTCATGGTAATTTTCTCCATAAAATTCATGTGATAAAAATTACTATTTACGTAAATGGGGAGTAATCGGTCGTCACTTCTCCGATTCGATGCATATGGGCATATCCCAGGAGAACGCAACAACTACAGCTGTAAACATGATTATTTACCTCTGGTTAAAGCTGTCGTTTTTGGTTATGTAACAACTGGCAGAGGAAACTGATCATTTAGGTGAGTGTGGGACATAGGGGTTGCTTTTCAAGCCCTACCCCTAATAGCTCCGTTTGAAGGGGTAAGGGGTGGAATTGGATTCAACCTTATTCTACAGCTGTTGTCTTGTATATTCATGGAGTTTTGATGTTTTAGGTCCATATCAGTCAATTCCAATTGGCGGTTCTTAATACCTAATCTGCACTAACATGTTTATCATCATCGTCATCATCATCATCATCATCATCATCATCATCATCATCATCATCATCTTTATTTGCCAGACTTAAGGTCTAAAAACACATATATTGCATATGCCCTACAAAAAGAACACGCACAACAAACAAACAAATAAATAATAGACACCAAACAGAACAAATAAATTAAAAATATTTAATTGCTAACACCTGTGCACCTTAGCAAACTACTTTGATCAGTTGTTCGGCAGTGTTTGCGGCTGCTACGTGCAGGTGCACAGCTGTTAGCAGTGACAACACGCATTGATCCCTATTGAGAGAAAGTAACTCCAAGCAATTACGAGGTGTGAGTTTTTGTTCCGTGATGGTTTTGTTACGCAAATAAATGATTCATTCGACCACATACTGTTCTGAGAAGACACACATTTTATTTTCGTGACCCCAGGAAATCTGCCGGGACTACTTTCGCTTTGACCAAAACCAGACCAGAACTCAACTTACTGTCTGGGGTAAGTCACTGTGGGTGCACCCGAGTAAAGACACTGAAAAATAGTGAACTATCCCTTTAAGAAGCAATGTTCCTAAATGTTGTCTTACTGTACATTTACCTCTTGCTTATCTGAACTTGGTTTAAATGACTCAAGCTTCTGCTACTGTCTAATCAACTGTTTTGTATTAAGTTGAAATGATTCCCACTGGAAACAAATATCCTGTTTTAACAGATTAAAAGTAGAGAGAGCCTCTGACTCTGTAACCCTAAATAAAGATGTTGTTCCACAGAAGTATGCAATAATTAAATGCTGTTTCTATTCTACAGATACAGAACAGTGTTTAATCAATATGTCATTTGCTAAAGTGTTGTACAATCTTGTTGGTGAGAATGTTGCGATGAGTATAAGCTACTGTAAAATTTATTTTACCCAATTCAGAGTCCATCTCTCCACACATGCACCATCTTAATTCAGCAATGTAATGATCTGTGAATTCTTCTGAAATATATTTTACTCAGCTTCTATCATCAGATTTCATCTGTCTTCAGGTCCACCAGTCCACCTTTTTATCCAGATGCATTGTAGGATATTTGCATAAAGGACATTCTATTGAAATGGTTCAAATAGCAGTCCCACTATGAAGACCTAATTAATTTTTAAAATGTGTTTTTCAGACTTTACATGTGCACAACTATTATATTAAGGTCTAATTTAAAATTAAGTGAGATGATAAATAATGAAAAGTATTAAAAATGAGCCTTTATAGGTTACTTTCTACTGGAAGTTGTCTGTCCCTTTCATGATTTTTCGTGCTTTCCTAAATGCTGTTTTTGAATACATCCATTTGATTTTTTTTTTAAATAATCACAATGATTGTGTGAATATTTTTTATTATTAAAATAATTAATCTAAAATCTGCTGTCCCATTTTTTTTTAATTTTTCCAAAGCACAAAGCATTTTTGTCCATAGGCAGAGCTTGGTTTTAGCCACACCCTCAATATTTTATATTTTATTTTATTCATAAACTGGTGCATACCTGCTGATCCTCAGCGTCCACCTATTGAGCAATATGTTTACATCAACCTGCAGTAAATGTCTTCCAGAGTCTAACAATCAGCCTGTGTCACTACAGAGACCCATCAGTTTGGTAATTAATTAATTATTTTCTTTTTTAATGCCAATATTATGTTTTGATCTGTGTACATATACTCAGAACAGTCGTCATTTTGTAGCCGTTTTTAGCCTAGCATTGTTGAGTTAAGCTAATAATTAGCTAAAAATGTCAATACTGAAATGGTCACTACCAAAATATTTCGGTAGTGACATGATGGTTTCAGTACTGATAAAAAGGTATTAATTCTTTTGATGCATATTATTATTAGGTGGACAAGCTTGTGGGACTGTGGGACATGATATGCTGTGAGACTGTATTGTAAATGTTCCAAGTTTTGTTTTTTTATTTAAATTGAAATTTTTATTTGCAAATTCCTCAGCTAAAATTGTTGCTAAAATTGTTGCATTGTATAGTATAGCCATTTGGAGGTCTGGTCTAGAACCCTGCACATAACTCAGAAATATACAGAGGAAATATATTTCAATAGGGTCTCTTGTCTCGTCATCTGAACCCGCTTTATCCTCACTAGGGTCATGGGGATCACTGGGGGCATAATCCAGCTACAATGGGTGAAGGCGGGGTACACCCTGTATGAGTCTGAACATATATAGACAAACAATCACTCTCACATTCACACCTATGGACAATTGAGATTAACCAATTAACCTATCAATGTATGTGTTTGGATGGTGGGAGCAAACTCCACACAGAAAGGTCTGGTGTGGGAATTGAACCAGGGTCCTTCTTGCTTAGATGTGGTGCAACATGGCTGTAGTCAAAGTTTTTCCAAAATAGCATCAAAATTTCACATACTTTCCAACCCTGAATTTGAACCAAGTCAGTCGAGTGGCCCATATGGGCACCACATCTATGTCCCATACTGTATAAAAATGTTATCATGTCAAGCGATTCACAGACATCTGTATGTTGCATCAGGCCAGGGGAACGTCAGTTGTGTCTTTCATCAGTGCTGTTCGATAATAATTTGTCAAAATATAGATGCAGTTTTATAAAATTACAAAACACTCTGACGGCTTCAACCAATCACCTGTGGGTGGATCTGTCATAAATCTGACAAATGAATGAAATCAGGTCATTTAACTTGTTAATAAAGAGTTGTTATCAAGGGTGAATGTGAGTGTACATATGTGTTAGTATGGTACATTTTTACAGTGTCTGTGTGCCTTCCTCAAGGGCATGGCTGCGGTAATGATTTACTAAATGTCAAATGAACAGTAGTGGGGAGAAAACACCATACAGGCGTGTTGGCTGGAAGCTCTTTAGCATTTCACGCCCTGATTGTGAGACAGCTCCTTTGGTCAGCACACACCACTGAGGTAACAGCATGTTCTGAGAATTAGTCCCCAAGGATTTCAAACACAAAGTCATGGTCTCTTGAAGCACTATAGTAAAACATTTTGTTAGGTTTCAGAGCCATAAACAAACACACACTCTTGGTGTAAGATGATGATACGTTCAAAAATAACCTTTTGAACTTTTGAAAATATGAACATTCTACTTTATTCATAGGGATTCCTCATTTTCGCTGTTTTCCATTTTCTCTCAGGTTGCGACCAAATGCTAAGCTCCGTTACGGACAGTTTTTGAGATGGAAAAAAAAAAAAAAAGCACAAACCATCTGGGCAATAATAGCTTTTATGAGTTTGTTCCTTCTCTAAGAGAGCATGCTGGAGTCTCTTGGGTGGGCATCACAGTCAGTGACAGCCTGATGTGGGCTGAAAGGTTGCCATGTTGGCTGTCTACCCTCTCTAAGGCTCATCTCCATGGTCCACAGAGACTGTGAAGAGGCCTATCACCAGCGCCCCTGTTGCTTAATCACTCTCTTTTACCTCTCCTTCCCTTTCTGTTAGCATCTCAGGCTACCATTCCCATTTGCACTCTTTCCCCCACACCATAATTTATTTATTTATCCTCTTTTCACTGTTGCTTTTCTTTCAGCACTTTGATTTTCCTCTATTTGCCAGGAAAAGGACCCAGATGGCACCATAGGCGATGTCTCATACATGCAAAAATGAAAACATGTTCAAACTCAGAAATATTAAGAGCTCAGTAGGTATGATTGTGTCACATCACATCTTTACCCTTTAGTACTTCCCTTTTTCTTACCACCTCTGACAACCATTTGTCAACTACAGCTATGAATAGTGGATAGATTTGTTGACCCTTCAATCTGCCAACTGGGACTTGATGCAAATGTAGGTCACTATGCTTAGCACATGCAGTTGGTGTGAAGGGGTAACAAAAGAGAGGGGTACGGGGGGGGGGGGGGGGGGGGGGGGGGGGGGGGGGGGGGGGGGGTGCAGAACCAGATAGGAGCTGAGTGGTGCATTATTTGGCTTGCTAACCTGGTGCTGTATTGTAAAGAGTGGCATTTGCTATAATGAAAGTGACCTCTCACCCCTAACAATCTCTCAACCCAGGACATAGACGGAAACAAATGCATCATTTTGGGCTCTGTCTTAATGTACACAGACAGCTTGTCCAAAGGTTGAGTACATAGAGATGGGCGCAGGGAGAGGTGTGCAGTCTAAAATTCTGAGACAGGGGAAAATTATAATTAACACTGGAGCATAATTTTATTGATATCTGCAGCAAACGCCTAATATGCATTGAATGAATGATTGACATGCTGATACGTTCAGTCATTCATGGTCTAAGGTTAAACATCTTTTCAATCTCAGTAATGCTCTCTACTCCTTTACACACAATGTTAGACTTTGGAGAACTCCTGTCCAACAATCCATTTCAGATATTATATCAGTGACATTTTTCTTTCCTTTAATCTTTGAGTTGATTCCAGTGATAAACAGGAAACTGTAGGACACAAAGAACACTGCCATACTGGCCGCTTAAGCCTTGGAGCATGTTAGACACCCAATTAACTACAGTCTTAAGAGAAACCAGCGTGTCAGCACTTTATAGGTGGTGTCAAACAAATCCCATTGTCCTACCCCCCACCCCCCCTTTTGTGTATTAAACATTTGAATAAAAACAAGTTCAACAGCAAATGCTGCACTGATAGAAAGTAAATAAAGAGGCATCCAATGGAAAGTGATTTGGTAAATTATTGTGTTTTTATGTGTAAAGCAGGCAGGGCCAGTTCATGAATAATCATTGTCATTGTTAAGTTTAATGCTTTATTTACTGTATGTTCAACACTATAAGGTGCACTGTCAATAAATGGTTTATTTTTTCAATTCATTTTTGAAATTTTATTATTACAGGATAGTATAGAAGTGAGAATATTTTCACAGTTATGTTATTTGTTTGCACTAAAACAAAGACAAAAATTTGAAGTTGCCATTATTTATTGGCATAATATAATAGTATTATTTTCACATCAAACCAAGAATAAAATATGGAATCATTAATTTGTATGTATTATTTATTATTTGACTATAGATGTTGTTGGTCTGTATACGGAATCTGAACTAAAATCAGTTTGACGGCCTTTACTGTGGAATCTTTACACTTTACAATTTCATCCCAGGGGTTCAATTGAAACCTACGGTGGGGCTTATTTGGCCCCTGGACCGCATGTTTGAGGCTGGTATGAGAAAGCAATGGCATGCCAGCAATACATTTAACTGTGTTTTTTATTACAACAGATCTTACATTTAGTCGTATATGGTATGTGGTAGATCATATCATATGTGTTCCTCGGGTTATTTCTTAATGACCAATGATCTTAAAGCTGCATAACATTAAAATCACATATGAAAATGGACACAAATCACAGAAAGTATAACATATACATTATAGAACAATAATTTCTTTCATTTCTGGTTATTAATTGTTGAAGCAGTGTAGCTATAGCAACAACAGGAAGCCTTTTCTTTGCCAGATATGTGATGGGATGGAATGTCGTGCAGATATTTCAAATAAACAAAGGCTAAATCCCAACAAATCCTAGTCTTGATGACACAAAGATTTTCTTTAGCCAACTGAACCAAGGTTTTTATTGATTTATCCTGGAACTGAAGAGAAGGGTTTAGCTTTACTAACCCATGTAACACCAAGTTGAAAGCGAGTAGGAGTGGGAACAAAAGGAAGCTGATAAAAGGATGAAATTAATAAACCACCTGTGTAGGATGGAAGAGAATCAAAAGGAGATGAAAATGACATGTTGTGACCCATAAATAACATCCTTGGTAACAATAGTCTAATGTAAACTGTTGACATAGCTGGAATTTTTGATAATATTCCACACATTGAAAGACAAATGGAAGTGTGCCACCTGTGGATCGTTTTTCATTTAAGGGATAAAACATAATAGGGAATTTACAAAAATAGAACTCAACAGCTTGTTAGTCTAATGAATGACTAATGCTACTGAAGGCTATTTTTATCAAGTCATTTAGACTCATGTTAACAGCTTGGCCATCAGTGATTTTCTTGTATTTTACTATTTCTGTTATGTCATTAAAGGTTTTTTTTTTATGTAAAAATGTCCTCAAGCATAAAAAGCATCACAGAAAACTTTGACATTGTGATGGGAGGCAGATTGTATCACATTAAGCATGCTGTGTCTATGCTCGATTGCCTTGAATAAAAAACATACATGCATTGATCTTGACATGAGTTCACATCTTGTGTCAGAAGACCAACACACAACACTTAAATAGAGCTGTTAGATTTAAAGGCAAATTGAATTGAATTGAAAGAATAACTGTACCTTGTTTTGAGTCCAGTACAGTAATGTTCCCATTAACGAACAGATTCTCTTTCTTTCTACAACGCTCGTCGATATTCTGTATTACATACTTGTCTTCCCTGAGGAACTCCTCCTGTTGAGAAATAATGTCTTTATCCATTTACATTGATGAATGTGCAATAATCCATTTTTTTTCAACCTGCAAATCAGTCTTGCACATTTGTTCATTTTTCCTCTTTTGCCACCTCTTGTATATCTTGATTTCACTGCACAGAAGCAGACAGGTGTTCCCACTTGGTGTTGCTTTTCACCACTGAGAGTGGTAAGGCAACACCTTCAACTCAACATTTATCCATTTATCCAAAACAACTGTGCTATAGTCACATAACCACTGTCCTGTGCACTGTGTCCATGTGTGTGTGTGTGTGTGTGTGTACTGTCTGTCTGTATAAATGTGTTCTGATCTAGCGTTTGGGGGGCTGGGGTTTAGATTTCATCCTGATAGCAGGGGCAGCCGTGGAGGAGGGCCAAACATATGTTCCAAGGGCCAGGAACAAAAGCACTGACACGTTAGCCTTTTCACGGAGATGACCTTTCCACCGCTTCCCATCCTAGCCTCTCTGCCTGCCGCTGTCCTTTAGTCTGCCAGCTTGCCCCAGGCCCAGCTCAAGCCAAGCGCTAGAATTTCTCCTCGTCTCCCTAAATCTCCCTTGACTAAATGTCAGGATTACATATTTCTCTACTCACACTGAGGGCTTTAATTAGCACTACTGTGTGCACATAAGTGTGAGTTTTGTGTGCAAGCGTGTTTGTGCATGAGAGAGGATAAATAAATGTGCATACATCTGTGTCATTCTTCTGTCCTGCATTGTGTGTCATGTGTGCATTTTTGTAACCAAGAGCACTTCTCTATGTTTACCCGTGTCCTGAACAGATTTCCCCCCTCAGTACCCCCAAACCTCTACCACTCAGGGCCAGAGAAGGATCATGAGAGGAAGAAGGGAATGAGGGCGGAAAAGATAAGTGAGAAAAAGATGAGAGAATCACACTTTACTGTGAAAAATTGCTAATGAGCACAGACGTACAAACACACACACAGATATGAACACATGAAGCTCACTAGGCCACCAGAAGGAAACTCATGCAGATACTACCCTCAATACTTTCCCCTACTTTCCAAAAATGCAACAGACAACTCCTAGAATTGTATAAAAAGTCCTTTTTTCTTACTTTTTTCTTTAATTAAGTTTCAGTTCTTGTGACAAATAATAATTTATTAGATTTATATAGCGTTTTTCATAGTGCCCAAAGTGCTTTACATTATTGGCTCATTATTCATTCACTCTCACATTCTCCCTCTGGTGGGAGTAAACTACATTTATAGCTACAGTTGCCCTGGGGCAGACGGACAGAAATGTGGGTGCTAATTCACGCCTATGGTACTTCCAACCACCACCCAACATTCATATTCAATTAAATTCAGTTCAATTTTATTTATAGAGCCTCAAATCACAACAGTGTCGCCTCACAGGGCTCTCTCGTCTCATCATCTGAACCCGCTTTATCCTCACTAGGATTGTGCCGGTGGCTGGGGGCCTAATACAGCTACAACGGGTGAAGGCAGGGTACACCCTGTATGAGTGTCCAGTTCATTTCAGGGCTGAACATATATAGACAAACAATCACTGTCACATTCACACCTATGGGTAATTTAGATTAACCAGTTAACCTATCAGTGCATGTGTTTGGATGGTGGGAGGAAACTGGAGTACCTGGAGAAAATCCATGGAGAACATGCAAACTCCACACAGAAAAGTCTAGTGTAGGATTCGAACTTGGATCCTTCTTGCTGTGAGGACTGAGTGCTAACCACTGCACCACTGTGCCGCCCTCACAGAGCTTTACAAAGAAACAAAACAATCATATGCAGTGTGAGTGGCATTGGTGGCAAGGTGTGTGAAGTGTGTTGTCTAAGAACACAACAGACTGACTAGGACAGAGTGGGATTTGAACCACCAACCCATCGGTTAATGAATGACCCAGCCTAACATGAGTACCCTTAATACAATATTCTATGATTCAGACCATTTATTAAATTAATACTGTTTCTGAATTGACTTCAGGTTCCTTTTGGACCACTTCTCCTCAGTCATGACCAAACATCACGACTGAAAAAAGACAAGTTACTTCCTTAAATCAAGCTGATCAAAATGTTTATTTTTTCCAGATTAAACAAACTTGGATCGAAAAAAATATTACATATAAAATCGATAACCTATGCAAATACTCTGTGTGTAATACCAAATTTAGTTTAGGCCTGAGCCAGTGCTGGTGGGTTTTGATCAGCTGCTAATCTTTCCTTGTGTAAGTGGTCTGGCCTTGGGCAGGTTGTGCATGTGCTAATCGTTTTGCATTCATTTCTGTCCAGCGTGGTTTCTTTCATTGTGCGGTACAAATGTCCCTGCCTGATGTCATTCATTATCGTCAATCTATTTCACCTTTTTGATCTCCTCCCTTCTGCCTTTGCTTCAATTCTCAACAGTCATTCTGATCGAAAAACATGTCTAATCTAGTGGGCTTTTCTTTTTCTTTCTCACATGACATCGTAATGTTCTTCTTTCTCCTCCTCTTCTTAAGATCGCTTAATTTCTCACTATCTCTATCTAACTGATCTTTTCCATTATTTTCCATATCCACATTTCCAGACTTTTCAAATCGCTTGATCTTGACTTTCCTCAGTGTTCAGGGGAACACCCATATTAAGGTATTGACCGGTCTCTTCAGATTGAAGGTGTTAGTGAGTATCAACACTAGCATGAAGTACAATATTTTAACAAAATACAATTAGATAGGCAATGAGCTACATTCTACAGTATTTGTAGCAACTTAAGCAATTAAAATCATCAAGTTAATAATTATTTTAACAAAAATGATACAATAAAGTAACTGTACGGCACATATTATTACTGGATAATGTTGAGGTAAGTAAGTAAAGTGTTTTTATGAAGTAATCGGAAGGTAGTATACAGTCACAGTATATTTTGTAGTGTTAAATCAAATGATTAAATACTTTATAGAATGTATTTGGTCCCCTTGTCTTCAAATTAACACTTCAAAATTTACATTATACTTGACAAATAAAGGAAGAGCCTTTCTTTACAATCATACAATGGTTCTTTTCCATTTTTAATAATATTTCATGCACTTTCATGTACATATGCAATTTCAGCAACAGAATTTTCAATTAATCTCACCATCAAATAATGGCTTCACGATGAACATTTATGAGAAATGTGATGAAAAGCCAGGGATGAAAAGTTTAATGAAATAACATAATGAGAACTAATGCCCTAAAATAATTAATAACAAACTAAAATAAGGATAAAACCTCAAAGGGGTATTATGGGCATGAATACAAATTTAAGAACTCTATGGTTAATAAATGTTCTGGAGTTTGGTGAAATAATGTTTATACATGACCATAAAATCGGGGTACTCTTGTATTTCCTTACAGTGCAGACAATCAATAAGGAAATACAAAGTTATTCCTGTTATTTTAACAACTGTCCTTTGTTTCCTGTCTTGTATAAGTGATCATTATAACAAACAATGAAAATTCCACTTGTTCCGGACACAATTTTATTTCTATGGCTTGATGTTAATTAGGGAATAATGATTTGTTTATTCATTTATTTGTAATTTATGCTCTTCTACCCTCTGCACTGACACTGTTCTCAGCACTAAAGCTTTACCAGCTCAGCTTCAACAAAAAATTCACACTACAGTGACAATACATAACACCCCTGAAACAACTAATTTTCATTGTTCTGGGGTTCCTATAAATATCTAGACATTATGCTAATAGATATAGGACATTATTACTATCTGTGTGTGTGTGTGTCTGTACGCACGCACACACACATGCATGTGTGAGACTGTGTGAAGGCACGTCACATCACACTGTCAAGACAGGCCCTTCCTCTCTGTGGTGCACTTGGAAAGGCTGGCAGTTACCCAGTCCTACATGAGCGCACGCCTTGGACTGGTTCTGAACTGGTTTCCTCACTCGAGGCTAGCCTGGGACCAAACCCTGCGTCGCGTCTAATTAGGGGAGGCGCCCGGGCGCAGGCATAACGAGCTGATGAATAATTAGAATTGGAGGAAATTGTGCAGCCAGGGTGGCAAATCTGGAGGGACAAGTGCTGAAAACAAGGCAAGCGGCATTAAGTCCACAGTCAGTCAAATCTGTGAACTTGGCCAGCGGCGTTAACACTAGGCCTGTGTGAAGAGGAATAAAGCTCTGGCACTGGTGGCCAGCCAAGGGCATAGCCAGACCCTCAGGGCCGATTAAGATAAACAAATAAGATGTGGGTGATAAATGAATCCATAAATTACCAGCAGTGAATGTTAATTCTCTATTGCTTCAGTTTTACAGAAATGCTAAACCATGTGCGGTGTTGATACTGTGATTCAGTGTCAACATTTTCACATCTTCATGTCATAATCTCAAAAAATGATTGACGTACAATATTGGCTGCAAGTGCTAGGCTCCCATGCTTAGGGAAACATTGCTCAAACACATAGAGTAAAGTGTGTGACAAATGTCGAAATGTTGGTAACAACTGTGTTTTGTTTTTTTTATCACAAAACAGTGTGAGAATTATTTTTCAAAAAGTGGATAGAAAACATATTGTAGCTTTAGCTTCATATTTAGGACCTGAATCACTAATGTTTCAAGAGTATCCTAGCAGTAATGATAATGAGGTGTCATCAGGTCACCCTTTCTTTTGACTGTCACAGTTTCAGTTGGTCTTTTCCTCTCACAAACATACTCCTCTTTAACATGCATGTGGTCAAGGCTGGTGTGAGAGGGGGTAAACACTTCTGTTCTGAGGCTCTTTTGATTGGAGGATAGCAGAGGAATGACGAGGACATCCATGGGGGAGAATCCAAGGACTGTGCCCCTGTGAAGATCCCCTGACAGTCAACATGGCTGCTCAGCTTTAATTAGTGCTGGCCTTCCCAGTCACCAAGGTTGTTCATGCCCGTGGGTCATTTAACACGTTGCCTGCTTTCTGCTTGCTCTTTTCTCTGCCAGCTGTGCCACTTTGTCTGGTAGAGTGAAATCACGCCTGGTGATTCTGGGCATTAGATGTGTGACATTCATGTTTTCACCTAATGTTTGGTGGCCTGTTTGTTTTGTCATGTAGTGCTGATATATATACGAATGGCTGACATGATTGATTTTATCAAACGACTTTTATTTCATGGCTTAAAATGTCTTCAGACCTCATTTGCAGTTATTATAATGACCAAGGTTTTCTTTCATTGGGGTTTTGCCCTTGACAACACCTCTTTCATGCTGGCTGTATAAAAGTAATAAAGCTGCTGGCAAGGCAATCGATTATAATAAAACATAACATGAGGACTACACTTCATAATATTAGAGAAATGAATTTGTGTCCATGAAATTAAATAGGATTACAATAACAAAAGATCAAGCAAGCATTGCTTTAGAGGCAACTCTAGAAAGCTTTAAAAAAAGAAAGACTTCTAGCGATCACTGGAAACAAAGGTGATAAGGCATGTTTCTGTGTGTACAAGGTCAGAGAAGGGACAGTAGTCAGGAAATTGGATGTATCTAAGTCAGGGCATATATTGTAAAAATGTGATTCGCATTTTATTTAAAAGCAGCATTCTTCTTCTTTAAACTAATCATCTCTTCTTTGTGCATCTACCTTTTGCTTAAAATGATTTTTTCCTCAATTTGTCAAAGAATTCACATTAGGCTAACCTCTTTTTTTTGTATATTATAGTCTTATTACACAATTGCTGATATCTAAAAACATGTGGTTAAAGTAATAAGCAGTCCTCGTGCAATGTGAAGCAGAAAACAGGACCAAATCATGCAATGATAAACATGACTTTTCCCCCTTTCCCAATCTTCCAACTCATTTGAACTTAATCCTGCATTCATCATTTTGATAAGCATCAACATGCAGCCAATATGGTAGCTGAGGAAGGCGGATAGTGAGTGAGGCCAAAGCTCATTAGAGCCACCTATTATAACATTTAGGAGGGTTCTTAATAGAAACATGCCTCAGAGCTGATGGCTTTTTAAAAGAGGAGTTTTTGGTTTCCGTGCGGCACGTCATATCATTAGCCGTGAATGCAGGAGTGCAGAGTGTCTCACATCCCTGCATTCCGTCCCTCTTCCACATACATTAGTGTCCCCATGTCACATTTCATGTGTAGCGGAAGGGAAAATGCGTTGGTTCCAGAGCTGAATGTGGGCTAAGGGGAAAAAAGCTAAGCCTTGGGCAATCAGAGTAGGGGAAAGTCGTGGCATTAATGGTGATGAGTAGTGATCACAGACTCTGGTCATTAGACTAATAAGACTGTATTTAAATTAGCACGGGCTGTTTTTCTCTTTTTCCTCTACCCTTCTCCTCCTCCTGTAGCCCCCCCTTCTGTTATTTTCATGGTCATGCATTGGAAAACACATCCACAAATTTGGAATTTCCCTCCCTTCTTTTTCTTAACAAAAGGACTAATTAAGGGAGGCGCTCTCTCCTAATTAATCATTATTTTTCCGCTGTCAAGCGGAAGAATGTATTTTTTCCCCCCTCCCATCACTGAACATTTTAACTTTTTTATAGTTTCATTTTGATTTATCTTTTACATGTTGATAATATGCTATTCTTTAACATTCTATTTTCATCAAAATTTTGATATTCCCTTTTTGTTTTTTAAAAAAGCAATGTAATTTATTACTTATTTTGCATCAATAATGTCAGCTTTAAACTCTCCTCATTTTCTAAACAGACATAATCTGATGAATAACTTGGACAGCACAGATTCCACCAAGGCAGATCAGCCCCCACCTCCCCTAAATTACCTAAAAGAATGATAGATTTTACTTTGACTATCTATCTATCTATCTATCTATCTATCTATCTATCTATCTATCTATCTATCTATCTATCTATCTATCTATCTATCTATCTATCTATCTATCTATCTATCTATCTATCTATCTATCTATCTATCTATCTATCTATCTATCTATCTATCTATCTATCTACCATTGGTGGTGCTTTATCTTATCTATCTACAGAATAATTACTTAGTTATGTATTTGCCGAGGTTTATCTCTCTTTCTGTCTGTTTGTTCGTCTGACAATTAGATAACTCAAAAAGAGATAGATAGATAGATAGATAGATAGATAGATAGATAGATAGATAGATAGATAGATAGATAGATAGATAGATAGATAGATAGATAGATAGATAGATAGATAGATAGATAGATAGATAGATAGATAGATAGATAGATAGATAGATAGATAGATAGATAGATAGATAGATAGATAGATAGATAGATAGATAGGGTCATTGTACAATTGTGTTGGAAGAACTGGTAACATTGACTTTGACAGAAATAAATAAATCAATCAAATACAAAAATAAAATAAAGAAATAAAAATAAAGAAATTCATTGGAACACAGCCCACAATTACCTACATTTTGGACAGTTTTATGTTCAATTTCAGGTTTATTGAGACACTACGTTGAGTAAAGTATTTAATAATGCAGATTTCTTTGCTTCACTGATTAACTGGTTTAGGTATTTATTACCTTTATTATATGCTAGGTTTAACATTTGTCTCTTAATAGTTCTCATAGAGTCAAGAATAGTGAATAAAAAAACACATCAACTATGGATATTAATTTTAATACTCTACAGCACAGGGTTTTTTTTTTCTAACTAAACAGAGAATATTTTGGAAATGATTTTTATCTACTCTGTAATCCCATCACCTTCTATTATGGTTTATAATGCCACACATTTGACATATTACTGCAGGTAAAAGCCACATAAAGGTCTTGGCAGTCTGTCTGTGTTTAAACCTTGCTCAACCTTTGTATACTGTGATCATGACCGACAGTACCACCGGCTACAGAGTGGTCAACAGTCTGCCTCCGGCAATAGTTTGCGGCATAAGAGACATAGTCTTGCCCAATTTCAGACAATAGGCCCCTCTTTTAGTTCAACCTGCTTCAAAGATGAACAACCATGTGGGCGATGGCATAAGCTGTGGCCCCAGGTTGCCTGCTCTGCTCCCTTCAGCGAGCTGCTTCAGGCAATGGTGTGATTTTGCAGGCTGACAGTGACCCTGGTAGGGAGGGGGTAGGTCCTGTGCTTTCTGAAAATGTCCAGAGGGTGGGTGGCTGGATGGGCGTACTGGGGGGGAGTGGTTGCTGGGGGACATTTTTCTTTCTTTTTTTTTTTTTTGGTATTGTGTCTCCCTGTGCCTAATTCAGCTCTGTGGTGACCTTGCAAGGCTGCTCTGCCCATTGGGGAGAGCAGAGGAAGGGGAAGTGGAGGGTCACGATCCCTGCGGTGCACGTGTTGGACGCAGATGCTAACACAGCCTGACGAGGGTCTATTGGAAACATATTCTCCAGGCCCTCACCACTTTAGCCTTCACTTTTCTTCTATTTCCCTGTTTTTCTCTGACCTGATGGAGGCAAACAGCGATAGCTGACCTTTTCCCTGATACTGAATTGTTCTACCCAGCACCATAGGATCACTTTTAACACACCCTTGGCTTAACCCTCAGGCAGGAAAGTGTGCTGCCTACACCACAAAAGTACGCGCATATGCACACGCACATGCACGCACACACACACACACACACACACACATAGCCCTACAGGTCTGACCAAACTGCAGTCTGTGAGCACTTCACTTTTTCTGTGTACGTCTTTTGTTTCTGCAAATTGTTATTATGCAAGTTCACCCAGGAGATCACTATGGAGAAATGTCTGAATCTATAATGAACAATGTTGTATTGTACTGAATCAATGGGGAAACCTCATATATTCACAAACTGACACATGCTCAGGGTTTCAAGCGCTGCTGTCATTGTTTGTTGCGAACGTATATTAGGAACAGATATAACATCTAAACCAAATAACACAAATGTGCTTCATTGTTTGTGCCGTACCTCCCCAAAAGCCATCGTTAAAAATTTTCTTTGTGCTTTTGTTTATTTGTTAGAAAGCTCATAATCTTCACCACGAAGACAAGAGGGGTCTCCATCAAAGAGGAGCAGAGGAGTGGATAGAGGGAGTAGAGTGTGTGCGATGCTCCAGTGCTTCACCGCAGTCCTATAATCTCCCATCTGGAATGTGTAAATCAAGACTCTGTATATGCTCAACTCTGCAGTTCTGACAGATTTATACAGCACAAGCTTGTGTTTCTAGTCCTCCAGAGGCAAAGAAAACGTAAACTTTTTGAAATACTTTGTCACAGGGACTAGAGTTGTTTCAAAGGATGAATGTCATAATGCGCTTTAGGTGAGAGGTTGGTTGCTCTCAGGGCTCTGGATTCAACTTTATGGGCCAGGGGCATTTTTTTAGTGGTAGTTGTTACTACTTGACATGTAAGAGAGGTGAAACTGAAGTTTTTCAGTCATTTCAAATGGCAATCCTTCTGTCTGTTTTGATCCCAGTACAAATATAACATATGTTCTTTTCCTTACACATTTTCTAGTACAACTCATGTTAACGTGTAATTTCTCCGCTTTCTGACTTTTTTTTTTTTTTTTTTCTCTTCAAAGTCTTAGATCACAACTATAAACAGCACGTGTGTTGTGTTTGGTGTCAGGGTTGGGGCAATTGAATGGTGGCAGCAGAGAAGCTGACATCTAATATGAAGGTTAAGTGACAAACGGGGCACAATAAGGTCAGCATCGGCGTGACACCCTTCCAGACCTCTCAGGAACACAGCGGCAGGAAAAAGCCAAGTCAACTGCTTGCAGATGTGTCTGGACGCATGTTTCACTGACAAACACGAGGCAGGCGCCGCTCTCTTATGGTACCACTGGTCACTTCTAATCTCCATCTCGCTGGGAGAGAGCACAGCAAGCTCTAGTCAAGACTAATGTGTATAATCTTAGACAACCAGATCAAAAGTCAGCCCTAACAAGAGTTCAAGCTTGTCATAGGCATTAAAGGCTATTGCAAAGGAAATCCAGAGATTTGTGAGAAAATAATTGCTATAAATCTGTGAAAATAAGCTTTTTTCTATCACATTTTTGTTCAGGACTTTTTTGTGCTGGTCCAAAAAAGTATTCTGAAGTCAATGAAGTATGATCTGTCTCTTAAAATAAAGTTTAATAGCAACAACTAAATCTAAATCTACAACTATTTATTATTTTTTTCTAATTAATCTAAGATGAGTCTAATGGGCCGGTGAGGGAGTAACTGCTGTTACGGTTGCCTAGATGGTCACCAACGTTGTGTCTAATTTTGTTACCCATTTTTAGTTTTAGTCTTAGTCTTTTGTCAAAGTTTATCCTTAGTCTTAGTCATTTTTAGTCTTTAACAGATCATTTTGTTATGTCATATTTTAGTCGACTAAAAGTCTCAACATTTTAGTCTACTTTTAGTCAGAGGGTGACACAAGGTAATTTAGTCCAGTTTAAGTCAAAACATGTCAGACTATTTCTATTTATTTCAGGAATATTCTTGTGTATTAATTCCAGTTGAGTTGTGTTCTACCACTAACATATTGATCACATGTCTTGATTTAATTGACTTGAATGAATAAATCCTCAGTATTTCTTCAATTTATTAGAAATAGCAACATATACAAAACATTAAAATGTTACAGTTACCTTTATAACTGAGCAAACTAAGATAAAATAAAATTAAAATTGAAGATTGCAGTATATCAAATACTGTACAGATAAAATATTCTGAATAATAATACATCACAAAAACTAGTAGACCAATTCAAAAGAAAAATCCATTACCAGGTCCACAGTAAAAGAAAAAAAATAGTGTGAAAACATATATTCTGTGAATATGCTATAATGTATTCTAAATAATAAATCACAATAACCCAAATAGACCTGATTCAAAACAAACATGTAGATCTACAGTAGAAAAACAATATGAAGACATGTGAAATTTAATTAATAAATTAGTCATAATGTCTTCCAGGAGTTGAAGTTTATTGGTAGAACTGTGTGTTTCAATTCAGAATTAACATGTGTTTATGCTAAGCTACATTTATGGTATTACACGTAAGGACCTGTCTCCACTGGATGCGTTTTTAAAGAACACTTTCCCTCGAGTGAGTGTGTGTTGTTGCTAAGTTACACAAACATCACACACTTCCGTGTTTGATCAATTTTATGTGTAAACACTAACAACTTCCTTGTTATCAGCATACAAAATTACTTTTATACAATGGACAAGACTCATGCCTTCGCTTGTGGTGCCCCCTACAGTAAGTGACAGTTCATAAATAACGAGGTTGTCTGAAACTCAGCTGGTCCAAATACACCCCAATTCTTTTCAGTGGTTGTTAACTGTGGTTGTCCCGCCTCCTCCTTGCTTTTGATTGGTCAGTAGGGGAATTAAAAGTTGAGTTATTTCGAACTTGTAACTTGTTTTTATTCGTAGACAAACACGTACATTGGCACAGTTATCGTCAGTGTTTTTAGAACAGCTGTGGCTGCCCGGATCAAGCACAAGACCTTGACCCTTGTCTACAAAACCATCTCAGGACCAACCCCTGGTTATCTGAAGGATGTGCGGCTGCCAGAGATGTATGCTCCACCAACACAAACCAACTATCAGTACCCTTTGCTTGCTCTAAGCTATCCCAGGAAAAAAATTTTCTCTGTATTAGTCCCTCAGTGGTGGAACACACTCCCAGAAGCGAGAAGACTAGCATCTTCTCTCTCAACCTTCAAGAAACATGTGAAGACTCTCCTCTTTGGTGACTATCTACTGCACTGATGCCGGTGCTGGGCCAGACCCTGGGTAGACTCTCGGCATGCTAAATAGTGTGTGTGTGTCTGTCTGTGTTTATGTCTACTCCACTTGACCCTGTATCAAACTATTTTAAAAAACAAAACAAAAAAACCTTACTAACCCCAGAGAGCATTTGCACCTATTGTTCTGTATATTTCCTGTCTACCTTGTAACTGCTAGTGCTCTAGGCTATAATTATGTCCTCTATTGTAAAGTCGCTTGGGATAAAAGCTTCTGCCAAATGTAATGTAATGTAAATAATGTAATGTCTCATCATTGTTCTGTCTTCGTCATGGGAAAAAGGGTCATAGACGAACATATTTCATCTCATCTCGTCTGACAAAATTAACACTGGTCTAGTGGTCCACACCAGGGTGACTATTGGATTAGTTGGGTCGGTGGGCAGAGTTTAATCTGATTTACAGTGTCTTATAGGCTGGTGTGACGCAGTATGCCTGTCATTTTTTCCACTTCCACTAGAACATACCTTCAGTCAAAAACTTACGGTACATCCACAACTTCTCACCTGGGCCTCTCTGGTCAATCATTATATGCCTTTAGGGAACATCACATAGCCAAGTGACATGGAACACCCAATCATCACCCACGGTAGTTCAATCAGTCAGACGTAGCAGTGTGGCTGCAGGTGCTTAAAAGTAATTTCAGCTCTTTTACATTCATACTCACTGTTTACTTTGTAATGTTTAGGAACCGTTTACCATGAACAAAGATGTGACAAAGAGCACCTGTGTGAAATGGTTTGGTACTGAATCTATACTGTAGGTCGTTGTTGGTGTTAGCGTAGGCATAGCTCATTGGTTTATATGGAGCTGCTAAATTTGACAATATTGATGCTGTTTGTACAAAAATCTGACGTGTAAATAACATGTAATTCAAAAGTTAATGTCCATATTCCTTAGCTTTGAGTAAAGGCACTGACATTTTTATTGTGTCTATACTATTCACTGTTAATGATATAATGTATTGATTTCATTTGCTGAACAATATTGAAACACAATATTGAAACACAATATTGCAATATTTCAAATCTAATCCAATAATGTCATGTCAATCTGGCATGTAGATATAGATATACCACTTTAGTATACTGATGTATTGTTATTGAACAAATATATTACAGTATTTACTGAATCTTGAATAAGTATTCAATATAGCTAATATTGTTTATGTTATCATATGGTGATTAGATTTAGATTATTGGTGTGTTTAGTAATTTGGTCCTGTCCTCTTCACAGGCCAGATTTTACTCCACCAAGGAATGGTGGAGTTATGTTTTTGCAGAAGTTGATCTATTTGTTATTCTGTGTGCAACATAACTCAAAAAGTTATGGATGGATTTGGCTGAGAATTTCAGGAAATGTTGGGCCAGTCTGGGCTCAAATGTCCAGACTGATTTTTTTTTTGTCCCCGTCCACCCCTGGATTCCACAAAGATGATGTTGAGCAAAATAACAAGAGATGTAAAGTGTCACAGATCAGCTGATGTCGAATGGCAAACAGGTTTTGCTGTGGCAGTGGTCAGTAGAAGCAGAGAAGTTCCTGATGACTGCCGGATGATGCAGGAAGGCTACCGTCGCTGATATGGGCAGTAACTAGAAATCAAAAATAAAAACAGCAGGTGATGGTCACACATATGCACTAAATATTAAAATATTTGGCTGCAAGACTAAAAAATGCATTGATCTCAAACAATGTTGACACCCTCTCTGTGGTGTTAAACAATGAGAACAAATGTAGACAAAAAAAAAAAAAAAAAAAAAAACAGCAGAAGGAAGTAGCAGCAGTTCTAGGAGGCAGGTATCACTTGTTTAGCAAAAGATAAACACAATTGTCATCTGATCAAACTAATGTGATGGTGTATTATAGGGGCGCACAACTTGTATTTCTGTACTGACACTCATAAGCAGGAATGAATTGAATGCTGGCTGCCAATTGTACCACCTATAACCACATTAGCGTTAGCTGCCGAGTAGCACTCATTATAAAGTGAACCAGGAAATCCCCACTTACCAATGCCACAATATAACAGTGGATGAGACACACACTGCTTGAACCAGTCCTACAAGAAAAGGAATGCCACTAAACATAAGTGCTTGGAGCATAAACAGAAGTGAACAGTTAGCGAAATGCATGCCGCCATACTGTACCTGTTGGCAACCCCTGACCCGGAAGTGACACATGGTAGACAGAGAAAGAGAGAGAAAATGGTGGGTGGACTACCATTTTTATACTGAAGGAAAACATATTAACCAATAGTACACAAGTGAGGGCAGAAAGAACAGATCACACACTGCTACATCGGGCTTAAAACTCAAAAATTGCTGTAACATCTGCATTTTATCATTCATTTTTTTCCTTCACCCATCAAGTCAAACTCCTTTTTGAACTTACTTTGGTGAACCCAACAATTTAAAAACATGTGATCAATAGTGAGGTCATCACACAACATACACTACGGTGGCCGACAGGGGCAAAATGCTGCAAACACAAGAAAGATGGACAACCAAAAACACAAACATATAAAACAAATGCGACAGAAGTACAGCTGCAATAACAGAAATTAAGCAGAAGCAAAAACGTACAAACCCCCAAAACAAATGCGAAAGAAAAATGCTGCAAATACCAAAACATACAAACTCCCAAAACAACTGCAAGAGAGAAACACTGCAAATTCACTCCGCAACAAAATGGAAGTTTACCAAAATAAAATGGGTTCGCCAAAATAATACGGAAGAAGAAGATGGTGGGTAAAGATGAAGTTGAAGTTCATTAATTTAAGAGAGGTACGGTTAAGGTACGTTTCCCTTCGTCTTTTTTAAACACTTGGCCATAATCTGGTATGATATCATAGAGGAGCAACATAGGTACATTGCTAATTTTAGCACCTTTTCACACCAATTTCTTCTTCTGTTTTATTCTGATGAACCCATTTTATTTTGGTGAACTTCCGTTTGTTGTGGAGTGAATTTGCAGTGTTTCTCTCCTGCATTTGTGTTGGTATTTGCAGCATTTTTCTTTCTTTCTTTCTTTGAATTAGGACAGTGCATATTCATCAACATGTCAGCAGAAAGCATCAATGTAAATATGCCAGAGTTAGCAAAAAAACTAATTTACATCTGTTGTCCTGAGGCAGGTAAGAATAGTAAACAGAAAAAAGAAAAAGATAATAGAATGATAAAGTGTGTCGGATACGGGTTCGGGTCGGACGTGGGTGATCGCGGGTCTAATTTGCGGGTCATAGGCTAAAAACTGTTCTTTAGTTTGGACTTGTATAGCTGCCTCCTGTCGGCTTCCTTCTTGATGCGTTTTTCAGGCATGTGTGTGTGTGTGTGTGTGTGTGTGTGTGTGAGCTCACGGATAAAAATATTTTTTGAGTTTATTATTATGTCTGCTACTGTTTAACAACATTTTTGCACTAAATATTAAAATATTTGGCTGCAAGACTAAAAAATGCATTGATCTCAAACAATGTTGACACCCTCTCTGTGGTGTTAAACAATGAGAACAAATGCAGACAAAAAAAAATAGAAAAAGAAAAAAAACAAAACAAAAAAAACCATTTTTATTATTTAGCTCTGCCTTGGCTATGTCACTGTTCAGTATATTCGTGGCAATAAATGTTTGTATTTAAGTTTGGCTATCTGACATTTTCTTTCGGATATCGGGTTCATTTATAGCGGGTCGGTTCGGGTGCGGATTTTTTATTTATTTTTTCGTCGGAAAACGGGTCGGATACGGGTTTGAACATGACGGGTATGGGCGGTTGCGGTATGTCAAAATCAGAACCGTGCAGGACTCTGAAGTGGACAAAGGTAACATAAACATATATAACACAAGGAACAGTCATGAGGAGACTAATCAGTCATGTACTCACAGATCAGCTGAGTACATGACTGATTAGTTTTTAACCACTTCTTTAGAACGTTTTTTTTAAAAGACTTTCACATTTTTGGGGGTGTTTGTTCCTCTTTGCTTCTGCTTCGTTTTTGTTATTGCAGCATTTTTCTCTTGCAGTTTCACTTGTGTTGCATTTGTTTTATGTGTTTGTGTTTTTGGTAGTACATCTTGATGTTTTACTTTGCGTTTTCCTCTTTCTGCCACCGTAATAAACACTATGTTTCTTCAACCAAAGATCAGTGGTATGTTTTTGAGTTAAAGAGTCCAACAGAAAGGAATACATATTGACTATATTAATTAAAGAAACATATTTACCTGCCATAGTATTTTATGTATTACATGAAACAATAACAATGTGATTCTGACTGAATACAGGTGTACTGTAATATGTAGCTTCACAAGAGCATAGTATTAGCATTCTAAATCCGTAGCACATCTGCTGAAGTAGAACAAGGACCAGACTCAGTTTGACATTTGGGACATGTAGTTTTTTAAAGAGAAAATACTTATTTATCTACCTATTTGATTTGGGTGTTTTTGTATTAGAGGGCATATTCAAGGTAGAGCATTTTCATATTATATAATAAAGAAATATGTGCTAACTGATTACAGCATAGATGTTCAACTTAAGTTTACTGTAAATCATCTGCATCCACATGTCTCCTCATACTTCTCTAACCCCCCCACCCCTCCTTCCCAGTCCCTGTCTGTCTGTCTGTCTCTTTCTTTCTTTTTTTTTTATCCTCTTTCTTTTATTCCAGCTGGTCAAGGCAGATGGCCACCTTCCAGGAGCCAGGGTCTGCTTGAGGTTTCGGCCTGTTAAAGGAAGTTTTTCCTTGCCACTGTTACCAGTCACAAGTGTTTATTACGGGAGGATTCTGTTGGGTTTATGTAAATTAGAGTCAGTTTTCGAACCAGCTTTATATGTTAAGCGTAATGAGAAAACTACTGTTGTTGAATTGGCGCTATATAAATAAAATTTGATTTGATTTGAAGCACAATTGAGAATTAATTAGTTCTCCATATACTAAATGTAGGTCCCTCTGACAACATTTAAAAATGGCAAGGTATACATTTTTTGTAACAAATGAGCAAAACTTTAACAGTATAGTAATTGTACACCAGTTTTAGTTACTGTATGTCTGACTCTTCCTGGCACCTTTAATCATCCCTGAAAACTCAAACCTATACAGTAGTTCAAAAGACAAATGACAAATCAATGTCAGAGCTCAGCCTCAGGAGACAGGAGTAATAGGGCTGAGGTTTTATGGGCAATCAGACAAAAAGTAGAGAGCCATCAGGAAGGGTTGACTACATTAACGCAAGCACAATTGACTTTTTTTTTTTTTTTTAAACAACAGGAACCAACTTGGGTAGACACTCTGTCAAAACACACTAAGGATCTTTTGGACTAAGTCATTGCCTCATCAACAGAGGACACCAAAGTACATATGTAGATAACACTGAGGGCATCTGGTGGACAGGTAGAACAACACACTGACACCTGCCACACAGGAAAGCAACAGCCAGAGTAGTTCACTGCTGTGACGCTGTTGCTCGGTCATTACAACCTGTCGTTGTATAAAGAGACAACTTGACTGTATATACTGAGGAATCTTCAAACTCTTTTCCTTTCTGACACACTGATGTAAGTGTGAAAGATGAGTGCAAACCTTTCATGCATTTGCTGCCCATGGTATGTCCACACACACACACACACACACACACAAACACACACACACACACACACACACACTGGTCAAATGGTGACAGAATTATGTATTGATGAAGTCCTTGCACAAACACACACACACACACACAAACACACAGACACAATGGTCCTTCAACCCCTTGTTTTCTCAAGGCACTTAGTCATTTCCAAGCCACGTTTGCTAATTACCAACTAACAGTGTTTTTACATATTTGTGTGTGATTTTGCTATTTGTGTGAAAAAAAAGAACCCAAAGGTGAAAGTTAGGATTGCTTCACTAAAGAGAGAAAAAAAAAAAAACAGAAAATCTGTCAATATTTTCTGTCCTCTGTCATCGTCTCAATTTTTTTCCACCATTCCAAGTCTTGTTTTTGCCTGATTGTGTGCACCTATTGATTGACAACTGGCTCCAGAGCCACTCAGGCCTCTTAAAATACCAGGCCTAGGCTTCAGGTTTCAGGCCCCGGCCTCCGGCCCCGCTATTGTCTGCGTCTGGAAGGCTGGCTCCATTAGAGCCCAGCCCAGTCAGTCCCTTTCAGCCTGCATGCTTTGTGTACCTCAACCTCAGTCGCCTGCCTGCTACCCACAGGGCCCCAGCTAGGTGGGGCTGACAGGGTGTCAACACTGACAAGAACATGGCAGTTAGGAGGAGAGACAGGTAGACAGCACACAGGCCCAGGCGCCTATCATGGCAGCCATTCTCAAGAGTCTTCCCTTTCTGAAGCTGCTCACTCATCTTTTGTCCCCCATGGTGTTGGCATTCTGTTCTGCTTGTTACAGCTTCACAAGTTCCCCAGCTGTGTTTTTTGAGAGCATGATAGCTATCACTCTAAGTGTGTGAATGGCAGGAGCTCACATTACATATATTTCTCACAAGATGAATGGATATTTGGCAGATGCAACTAAATCTCCACTGCTAATGTTACTTTGTTACATCCACTATAGTTTTTTTTTTTTCAACTATTTATTTTTGCACAATAGGTTTCTTTCATCAATATCTTTTTTTCCCTTAAAAGTGTTCCTGGGAAAGATGTATGATGCATTCTTAAAGCAACAGTATGTCATATTTCTGAGCTTAAACTCACCACATTATATGTTTTTTTCACTTTTATGTTCATATGAAGTGGTTTAAACAATGTTCTAATTCGGAAAATGTTCAGTCTATGCAATTAAATTGACTTTCAAGGGCATTGATTTATTACAAACAAATACTAGTTGCTGTTTTGTCAGAAGGAAAAGGCATAGTATGGGTATATATCATTAACCACCATACAAATAAAAACATTTAATCAGATATGAAGGTGACACCAGCATTTGATTCAACCTTGCTTCATGTCATCAAATGTTTTGATTGGTAAATGATATACTAAACCTTTTCTTCCACCAGCCTTTTAAAAACAGTGATGATAATTACTACCAATATGATTGAGGTTCACATTGGAAAATAAATTACATAATTTGCACAAACATGCCATGAAAATAAGCAGCAAGTGAAAACTGTGTTCTTACCCTAGAGCTCTGTGGGTGAGAATGAGAATTATGTATCTGTGAATAATTATATTACACAGTCAATGTGAAAGTGTATGGTTAACATGATGAGAAAGATATCTGTTTCTCTGTTGACTTGTTCTAGTCTAACTGGCCTCACTCTGGTTTTTTTTTTTATAGATTTAACACTAATGTGGAAGTAGATTGGTTTCAAATGAAGATCTGTAGCTTTACTGACAATGTAAAGCAAGTTCTACCCAGTCGTCATTAGAATTATTGTGGTTCAGAACAAATCGCAAATTAAAAAAAAAGTCCTAGTGATTGTCAGGATCCCTAAAAGTAGACATTATAAGAGGACATTTCTTCTCGACAATGGTTTGTGAATGATATCCAGTGTTTATATTTAAAATAGTTAACACAATTGCCTACTACATATACTAATATGGAGTTAAATTGACTTCATAGTTACACTGCCATCATGCAAAAGATTGTCATACATCATATTACAACAACAATGACACCAGGGTTTTTCTTTCATCTCAGCTGTCGTCCCTACCTGACATTTTAATCAGACTGAGTTGCTGCAGTGCCACATCCTCTTAGCCAACAGTCTCATCCGGAGAATGCATGTAATGAAATTTGCCCTAAATCATGGACATCAGGCCAGAGGTCCAAAAGGTTAAGAGGAGCACAGGGTCAGGTCCCATATAATGCTCCCTGGGCAGAATTAAAAGGGAAAGGCTTCCTTTGTCCATGTCGCCCTGCAGGTCAAAGAGGTCAGGAGGTCACTGTCAGAGGGAAGGCTTGGCTCCTCGACCCTAAAAAAAATGACAACCCCCCCCCCCCACCAAAAAGGAGACACCTCCCCAAAAATTAGTGTTGATTTTTATGGTTTGGGTTCAGCGCCAGGGGCACTCTGACATGATTCGGCGTGCCTTAATTGCAAGAAAAGGAAGTGAGACTGTGCAAATACACACACTCTCGAGGTCAGAGGACAGAGCAAGCACCTGTGACATTATTGTCAGTGACCACTACGTGTTTGTGTATGAATGTAGATGACATAGGAACAAGAGGTTTCAAGGAGTAAATTGGATTTATGTCAGACCTCCTGCTTATTGATAAAGATGACAGATGCTTGCATCGTCATGACGGACCAGATTCAGACGTTAACACAGTTAACTGCTATTTGCTCACAACGCTATTATTCTAAATAGCATTACCATGAGATGTGTGGCTGCAAGACATGCTTGTGTGTGTGTGTGTGTGTGTGTGTGTGTCTACAAGTTTTATGTCTGTTTTGATATTGAATGTGAATAGAAGCCAAATGGAAACAGTGGCAGCTGATTGAGACAAATGGTGTTGAGGCCTGATGCAGCAACTAGGAGAGAGAAAGGCAGCAAAGGATGGACACACTCTGGGTAATGATATCACGCTGGATAAATATCACATTAGGGCTTTTGTTGTCTACACAATAAATACTGATACACACTCCAAATAGAAAAGTCATGAAAAGAGCAACAAATATTAAAGATCTTGAAAGTGTTGAATATACTTGCAGACTTGTTTGACCAGTGTAAATCCTCAGACAAACTAAGAGAACAGACATATTTAATACTTTGTGTCTGCTCCTGTGTCTTCAGGGCTGATCAAGAGATGTCTGCTGTGTTTATATGTACTGACCCTGAGTCATGTTGTTCATCCTAAAAGGCTCTCCCACTCTATCTCTGCCTCTGCCTTGTTCTGTCTTATCTGACATTCTGAGCTTGTTGACCCTACCTGAGCTGATTAGTCATCCTCTCCAGGCGTCACTAAGGCAATTTCAGGGACAATCATAAATCAGCTGGCAGGCTCCACTATCAGTGAATGACACATTCAACATCTAAGCAAAATTTAATGGTCAGCAATAAACATTTATGAGTATATCTTTCGTGTGCAACTCTCTGTTCAAGTATCTCTCTCGCCCCCTATTAACAACTCCCTGTCACATATAGAATGTCCCAGATACTGGGAATGGAGGTAAAATAGGCTGCTTTAGTCACCTGCATGAAAGGACCTTCATAACATGTTAATCAAGATACAGATATTTACAAGAAGTATAGGGTTTTTTTTTTTTCTACCGAGATGAGATACTTGTTGAAATGGCTCAGGTCAAATGGCTTGGTATGTGATAAGGAAAAAGAAAGGTGTGAAATGATTGCTTTGAAAAACAGAGACAGAGTTAATTAGTTATAAGAGGAATATAAAAAGTAATCTATCACCTGTGTTTGTACATCACTCCCACTTAGTAAACACTTAAATCAGATAAGAATATAGAAGAGTGGCGTCCCACACTGTCATAACTGATGATGTGGTGGACAATTGTTCAATTTGTACCAGTATAATGCAATATTGCAATATGTTAATTAATGATTATATTTTAAAAATGAGGAGGAAAAAAAGGAAGAAAATCAAGTTGTGTCAAACTAGCAAGACAATCTCATAAACTGTACAGTGCTAAAAAATTTAATACAGGGGTATCTTTATAGCTTCTAGAAAAAATATGTAGGTTAATTCTAATGATAAACAGTACAATTCTACTTCTCAATCAATCAATCAATCAATCAATAATGCCTTTTATTGTCATTTCACATTTGTAAAACGAAATTGTAGCGTCTCCTTTCAGTGCAAATATAAAATATAAAAGTAAAAACAATTAAATAAAAAAAGATAAAAAAGATACAGTATTTACAAGGTATTTTACACCAGCGTACTAAATATAGGAGATATGTATAAAAAGGTAAGTAATTTGACAGTATGTACAATAAAGTAAATATGGATGTGGATATGATTTATATGAATAAATAAATTGCATGTTATAAATATATTGCACATTTTGTGTTATAAATATATTGCAGACAGACCTGTCACTGCTTTATCTAGGATACAGTTTTTGTGTGGAAGCAGCACGCACCAGCATTGCATTATCTGTCTTTTAATACAATATATACTTGGGAAAGACAGGAAAAAGTTACAAAAAGCTGTGCAAACTTTTCCAGCTATGACTTTAACTCTACATCCACCAACTCTCCCTATATACAGTGCTATGCTAAAGTCTTATAATGTCCATCCATATACAGTCTCCACATTAAGATAAAGATAAATTGAATCAACAAGAAATGTGAACAGGACTGAAAAAAAAGAAACATTTTAGAGAAAATGTGCAGCTGTAGAGGCCCATCTGCACAGAGAAAATGTAAGACAGAACAATGTCTAGAGACGGAAGCTCGAAAGGAAGCATGTTAAAACTATTTGACAAGATGACCCAAGAAAACATCAACACCCATGAGAGACATCCAAAGTGCAAATAGAGGTCACACTAAATGCTGATTTTGCTTTCACGTAATTTAGTTTGGATCTTTTTAATATCGTGGGCATATGCTCCATATAAAACAGATACTATGAAATGTGTACAACTCTGGGCTCAGGAGGTCATTCGATAATTGAAGGGTCACTGGTTCCAATCTCGCTCTGCCCTATTTATGTGCTATTGTATCCTTAGCTAAGACACTTCACCCTACTGGCCATCAGTACTGCTACTCAGCACTGGGGGCACAGTCTGTATAAATGTCGGATGATGGTCGGAGGTGCGAATTGACAGTAACAGTTCCGTCAGCCTGCCCTGGGGAAGCTGTGGACACATATGTACGTTAGAACCACTAGAGTGAGACAGTGGTTGCACAATAATGCTAATTGTTTTGTACAAATCAGATTGAAATGTCATTGAAGAAGACATCTGAAATTGAAACTATTAACTTATTTCTCTTATTGATTGTATAATGTTGAATGATCATTGATCATTATGATCGGAATTCAGTTTAAAAACTGACAGAAAAAGATGTAGACTGGGAAGTAAAGTAAGCATCAAATGTATGAAAATGTGGTAGAGAATACATTCATCCAACCATCCAACTATACATCCATTAACCATCCAACTATCCATCCACCCATCCACCCATACAACCATCCATCCTTCCATCCATCCAATCATCCATCCATCCATCCATCCACCCAACTATACACCCATCCATCCATCCAGCCGACCACCCACCCACCAATCCATCCATCCATCCATCCATCCATCCATCCATCCATCCATCCATCCATCCATCCATCCATCCATCCATCCATCCATCCATTTTTCAAACCGCTTAGTCCTTGTGTGCTGCAGGAGATGCTGGAGCATATCCCAGCTGTGAACAGGTGAACTAGTCCAGGTACACCTTGGTCATGTGTTCACCAGGTCATCGCAGGGCTGCCATATACAGACAAACAACCATTTACTCTGACATTCACACCCATGACATTCATTATTTAGATCAGGGGTCTCAAACTCATTTTGTTCAGGGGCCACATTCAGCCTGATTTGATCTCCAATGGGACGGACAAGTAAAGTGAAAACATAATAACCTATAAATAATGACAACTTCAAATATTTGTCATTGTGTTAGTGCCAGAAAACCCCATTCAATTATGAAAATACTTTTATCAATTATCCAAATGCAAAAAAAGTTACATTTCATAAGGAAAATAAGGGCAAAGTTAACAATATTCTGCCTCAATTTATCAATTGACCATGTGTATTATGTATGGATCAGTTCTACAAAGACATTTCACACTTAGTAACAGAAGCAGAACATTTTGTGTAATTTTCTTTAGACATTCCAGGTTATTGCTGTGACAGGATAGTTTGTAAATGTAAATATTTTCACAATTCAAGGTTATTTTTTGCAGTCAAACAATTACAAAAATTTGAAGTTGTCAGCATTTATTGGCAAAGAAAAAAAGGCAAAGAAAATATGGGGTATCTTATTAGGTCATTATGCTCTTCATCCCACAGACCACATTGGAATTATTGGTGGGCCGCATTTGGCCCCAGGCTGCATGTTTGAGACCCCTGATTTAGATTGACACTTTAACCCAGTGATTCCCAACCTTTTCGTAACCCCATTTTGTTTCTGATCATGTAATCAGTCCCTCCAGGATTTCAAAGGCCTTGTTTGAGATTGTTTCATCCTAAAATGTTTGATGTTGCATGAGCCTTTCTGAAAAATTGTGATACAAGTTGGCTTTTGTTGCAGGAGGAAGTAAAAGTTGCAAAAAAAAAAATTGTGATCTTTCCCTTTTTGTAATCAAAATTAAGTAATATTTCAAATATTTAATTACTGGAAAATTAATTCAAAGTCATACTGATATGGTCCTCAAAACTACCTTTTACCGAGATGGCAAATAAATGATTATAAGAATTACAAAAATGCAACAAAATATGCATTTTTTTTCCAAATGCCCCTGGTAGTTCAAAGATTAAAGTTCTTTTGACCTACATGAAATTATAAAGCATAATATAAATGTCTCAATCAGTCAAAAAAAAAAATACTAGTACTGTGTACTGTGTAGTAGAGGCAGTTTCTTCTGACAACAATAGAACAAAGACACTGAGATATTAAGACAAACTTTCAAATATGGCAAATAAAATATTACCTGGATAACAAAAATCCAAATGCACCTGTTGGTACTAGTGCATCATTTTACTCGGCAAATGCAAACTGCTGACCGCAAACATATTGTTTCGTACTCTAAGGTAAACAGGAAAAGGCGGAATGCGCAGCTCAAGATGTCGCAAATGATTGGTCACATTTTGTGGGAAAGTTGTGATGATTGGTTAAAATTGCAACATCGTGCTGAATTCACAGGGATTGACTGAATTTGCGTTGAAGTTGTAAATCGTGAAATCCTGGAGGGTCTGTGAAATACTTTGCAATACTATCTTGCAAATAAAGGGTAATTTTAGAGGACATTTAATCTATATAATGTATATGATTATGGACAGAAGCAGAAAAGTCAGGTGGAGATTCCTGAAGAATTTGATCTTCCTTGGTCAAGATATGCACAGTCAGTCCATCTTACAATTAATACTGAACAAACAATAACTCAAAGTATGAATTATGAAAGAGATGCAGCATCTTCAACCAACCACAATGAACATTTCACAGATAAACAGTACCACAGTGCTTCATAGGTTATAACAATCACATATCTGTTTATGCTTTGTGATTGTCATTGTCAACTACAAATAAATATTATTAGTAGGTTTTATTTTTTTTATCAATTCCAGGCAATCCTACATGGGGTACTGACTCCAAGGTAATAAAAAAAACAAACAAAAAAACATTGATTCAACCAATTAAGGAGCATCTCTTTGGAGAGAACCTATGGAGACATGGGTGTTCTACGGAAGGGGAGAGATTTGGACTATATTTACCAATAAATAAATGTTACCCCTTGGTGGATATAGTAAAAATAAAGAAAGGTGCATGTAAAAAATATAAATATATATATATATCTCTTTGTATGTATACATTATCAAATATTTTAATGGTGTGTCAGCATGACTTGATCCATTTCTTTTTAATTGTAGTTATAGAGAATGTCAAGGAAAACATTTGCTGTGTTCTTTTGTCCACCACTGCACTGTGCAGTTGACAACTTGTAGGAGTTCAATGTTACAGATCAAAGATGGCGGCAGTGAGGGCAGGTGTGAGTGCGTGGGTTTAATTAAAGCGTCAACACCATCACACCGCACCAGCCAGCTGATAAGGAAAGCAGACAGATGACAGGAGGTGTGCGAGGCCGGTTGGAGACAGTCTTATCTCGGGGCGGAGAAAGACTACAGCCGCCCTGGCTCATACACGCAACCAAAGGAGGAAGATGGGGTAGAGGTTGCGATAGTCCAATTACCTGTGAGTCATCTGTCCCCTCTTCTCATGCTTTGCAGATAGCCAGGGAAAAGTTGGCACGTGTCACTTCCAAAGGTTTACTCAGTTACCTACAAGTCGTCAGTGCCACCTTGCGTTATTATGGAAATAGCCCTTTTATTTGATAATGATGGTTCCTCTGAATTTCACTCAAAATATCCTAAAAGTAAACACAAAGCTTCACCTTGCCCTCTAACAAGGATGGAATTTAATATATTACAAGGTCAACCATTTAAAAATGACTGACTCAATCAGCCAGGCTACGTTATTGACAAAGAACACGTTGAATTCAGAATGTAATTAGGTCTGCTGCCCTATAGTAATCATATGTTTTCAACCAAAAAGCTCTCAAAAGGGTGAAAGGGTTAATATGTTTAGGGAGTTTTGGTTGCACAAAATGACAGATGATTGTGAAATGTTTTTTTTTTTGTTTTGTTTTGTTTTGTTTTCCGGGACAAAAGAGAATGGACAAAGTGTCTGTAAACGGATGACCATTTATTACTGTTTGTGTATGCTAAAATTTATGAGGATAATAAGTCTGTGAGTGAGATATCCATAAAAGAGAAAAAAATCCATAGAGCCCTGCTATGGCTTTGTGTGTGTGTGTCTGTGTCTGTGTGTGTGTGAGTGTCAGTGTGTGTGTGTGTGTGTGTGTGTGTGTGTGTGTGTGTGTGAGGCTCTGGCTCCTAGCTGTCTGCGCCTTGCTCCCCACCGCTCACTGCACACCACATTATTTTTAACCCACTGCCTCCGAGAGGAAGCAGGAGACGCTTTGGCCTCTGAAGTCCAGCACAATGAGGAATATGCTCACACACATACACAGCCACTGAGCAGCACACGTGTGCCGAAACACCTAAACACATATACACACCATCTTTTGTCATGAACAGACAGCGCCACGCACACGCGCACACACACACACACACACACACACTAAACACACATTACACACTTATCTTACTCTCTTTTCCTTCAGCACCAGACGTTCATCCTCCCTTTGCTCGCAGCCGCACGCGACAATGCACTCTCACATGGACAGCATGCCTTACCTAACAACCCCACCCGTCTCCACTGTGGCGCTGGCTGTCCCTGTTGACCCAGATCCAGCAGGTCACCCTGGGTCAGTGGGCTGTAAATGAACTGATACTAATTACAGTAAACACCAGCATATCAGAGCATGTGCGCCTACATGTGTTTGCATGCATGCACGCAAGTAGTGAAACGGGCTTAATTCACGGAAAAGGGAGGTCCACACATGAGCCCCAAGCGGCAATCAGCAGTTGTTTAATTGTTAATGTTGATCGTCTTGGGTGGGAAGGTGTTTAGACTTGTAAGAACTGAGGCCTCTCATGTATTTTCTCACTTCCTCTTTTGAATACTTAATCATGTGCACGCTGATTGGTATTTGGATTCGGGTGTTGTGGACCAGCTTGGATAAATGAAATACTGTTTCAACACCCTATTTGATTTGTCTGCACGTCTCCTAAAATATATATCTCAATGAAACCAGTGAACCACCTGTTGATTTGACTTTAATTATATGATTTCTTCTCTTCTTCACCAGACTTCTCACATGACTCCACACTGACTAATTGACTCCACTCTCAGTAAGTCAACCAATCAAATGCTCCCATGATGCCTTGGTAGGAAAGCGACTGACTGACTGAGTGCCTTGTAAGTATTTAACCTCCTGCAGTGGAGACATACACACACACACGCACACACACACACACACAGACATCAACATAATCACTCAGTCAAGGCAGAAAATCAGATTGACTCAACCTCTAAAGGCAGTACCACAGAAATCAGATTACAGATGAGGGAGCCCACAGTTTCCAGAGCACAACATCTACCACAAATGCTTTGGCCTTGAAAACATATGGCTCCTGCTTTCTTGCTTTCTTCCTCCCTCTGACATACACTCATCCATCCAAGCACACACATACACATTAGAGGAAAAGTGATCAACAGGGAAAGTGATGGCTGGGGGAAAACTGATGGAAATTAAGTCCAGCCTTCCTTGTCCGAATCGATGAAATGAGGGGTCGCAGGCCCAGCTCACATTGCACATTCCTCTTAGACCCCCTTCTCAGCCCCTCCCTTTAGTCCTCTACTTTTTCTCTTTCTTGTATGTAGTGTGTTCAAATATCAACACTACAAATTCTCAACAAACGAGGTTTGATATAGCCCGAACTGTTGTTATTCCTATGACTTATTGTAACAGTGCTCAGTTTTCCTCATGAAGACTCATGTTGACTTCCTGTTTCACAGCCTGTCCAGCCGTCACAGTGTGTAGCCAAATGCCCTGAAAGTGTCTGCCACATTGTTCTCCCACTTGAAAGTCAGCAAAGCTTTGTCAGCGTCCTCTCATGTAGTCCTTTATCGTATTCACACGCTGTGCTGTATTTTTAGCCCATCCAAGTTCGTTCCCTTTGTTCCGGCAATTCTTGAGCAATCTTTCAGTCCCCCCCCCACCCTCGACTAGCTCCCCACAACACTCCACCTTCTCCATTGTATTTTTAGACAAAGGTGAAAAATGGCAGACCTGACTGGGAATTATTGGAGGCTCTGTTGGTGATGGGGGCTGAGTCTGTCTGAGGGAACGGGGGTAGAGGACCACCGCAACAAGCTGTTACATCACATTATTAAACCACATTCAGAGATGAATTGATAGAATTGATATATTAACCAAGATAAAGTTTCTTTTATTCTTGTAGTATTGTGGCATTTTATTGCCATTTTTCTTAAAGAAACACATCAACCTGATTTTTGGTACTATTAAAACTACAATCCAACTGTGTAATATCAATTTTAAAACTCAAGGAATAATATAACATTTCTCTGATCCACTCTTTTTATGTGGTCATGGTGCCACACATTGCAGATATTTGGTATGGAAAACTACATTTAATAAATTAACCCGAATAGTAACACATATATACACAGCCTGGCCAAAAACTGGCCTGACCAAAAAACAGCTCCCACCTTTAACCCAGTAAAATGTTCCTTCCGTTGGTTAATTAACTATGTTTCAGCTTTTTATTCTAACTCTAGCTGATGCAGATGTTTAATGAAGTTAGTGTGTGTTCAAGTGTTCATTCAATATGTGATCTTTGAAAAGTACCTAGGCATCAGCCATGTGTTAATCTCTTGTCATTTAGGCAAAATAACCACTGCACAGTTGTTAGATATGTTATAAACACTGTTCCCAGGATGGGAGACAGAGCTGTCTGCCAGACAGACCTTGCATTGTTTTTCTACAACTACAAGACTGAGACCTGAGCAGTCCCTTAAGTTTTGACTTGATAATTACAGCTGTATAATTTGCAATTCTTTGTTCTTTCTTGCAAGAATAAATGGTTTGATTTTAACATGTGGTTGAGGTTTTGGTACTTTTCTAAAATCATGCATGATGAATACTCGAGCACACTGTCTAACTTGATTCTCATGGAATTTTTCAAACTAAAAAGATCATTTGGTGTGATGAGTCTAAATTGACCTTGTCCCAGAGTGGGTGCAGTATTATAATTTGGGATTGCATCAGTTGATCAGGTCTAGTTTCAGTGATGTCACATGTACAAAAAACGAATCATCGGACTACCTTAATATATTTATAACACAGGCACTTTCGAAGATGACAATGCCAGGATTCATGAGGCTCAAAGCTTGTGAAAGAGTGTTTCAGGTTCATGAGACATTACTTTGACACACGGATTGGTCACTACAAAGTCCAGACCTGAACCCTAATGAGAATGTTTGGGATGTGCTTAAGAAAACTTTATGCAGTGTTCCAGCTTTCCAACACCAATACAAGATGTTGAAACAAAATGAAAACATCGCTGAATGAGTAACATTTCTGGAGAACTAAGTGGTATAAACGATGTCACGGGAAATGTGTCCCATAGACAGAGCTTGACCTACTGGGGACTGGGGGGCTGGGGGGTAGTGACCATTGATAATTGATTGTTTTAAGGTCTTTGTAATATTTAGTTATTATCATCAAAGAAGTGAGATGGAATTGACTGTGGTTCAGGAGACAGACTGGGTACAACAGTGTGATCAAGCGGTTATAAGTTCAGGTCAAAGAGTAGCAGAAAACCAGTTGTGTTCCATAGAAAGCATTTTTGCTCTAAGCCCTAATGAGTTTTTTTTTTTTTCTAGTGAACTGTGGCTCTTAGAAGTAAAAGCAGAAAGGGGGGTGTGGGGTACTGCGAGGGAGTCAAGCCACTATACTCTTAAGAATCCATGTTAAGGCGACCGTGTTTCATTTCCTGGTGCCTGCCTTAGTTCCCCTTAAATAGCATTACCTGTTGAAGCCAGTTAAATCACAGACAGTATGATTAGAAGGCCACTGAGGACCCAGAGTCTGGGTAACAAAGCACGGACTAGCCTTTAATTCAATTTATCTTTATAAACATACACATCTGCCTCTGATTTACCACAAATTTTTGAGATGTCTTTTACTGCTTTGACAGAAAAGTTTGGGATCAATTTACTTTCTAACTTAGAAACACTCCACTCTTTCCAGAACCATGTATATCTGGATATTGATAATTTCGGCTCATAATAAGGCCTAAGGTAGTGAGTGCTGCATAAAACAGTTCATAAAATATAGCTCTAATGGTACATTAGTTAGGATCAAAAGACAACTGTATTAGCCAGGACGATATAAATTTCCTGGGTCAATTCATGGTTAATGAGGATATATGTTTTTTGGATGAGTATGAACTTAATATAATTTTGATGAATGAGTGCATTTGTGTTCCATGTTGGTTTTAGAGAAGCTATAGGAGCCAAAGATTTTTTATATTTCCCCAACATACATTGAAGTTGTGTGTGCTTTTCACTTTTTTGTTCACACCTACAAGATATATTTACAGAATTTTACACTTAGTCTGCTTTGTCTAGAATTAATAATTACCCCACCTCCTGAAAGGGTATTGAGTATTGTATGTTTTTTTTTGTCTATCTGTCAACAACTATGCAAAAACTATTGGACCATTTTCCATGAAAATTTCAGGAAAGGTGCAAGGTGATCCAGAATGGATCCCATTAAATTTGTGTTAAAAAGTGTTTTTTCAATGAGGGCAAATCAGGTAAAATGTGCGTCAAGTTATATAATAAAATGTACACACACACACACACATTCACAAGCCCGGAGTATCAGTAAAGCTTTATTCAAATCAAAGGTAAATTTCTTCAAAGTGATACAAACATGCAAAGATGTAAAAAAATAAAAATAAAAATAAAATAACAAAAATAAAATCCAAATTCACAGCCCACAACAAAAATAAACATGTGCTTTGAAAATGTTTCAATTTAAGTGAAAAATTAGCTTGAAGCGGCTTTGTGAAAGACAATGTGAACTGAGGTCCTCCACCATGTAGAATTAAAAACAGATGATTAAGCCTTTGTGGGGAACAACAAGTGACTTTATTCATTTCATATTGTCTTTAATATATACACACCACCTTCCTATGCAATAAACAGTTGTTGCACAAAACAGGGACGATCATCAACCCTGTTTGCAACTTCCCTTAATTAGTAGTACAGTGTAGCTAAGCTCATATCTACTGATAAAACAGAAATTTAACTGAACATTTACCATAATCTGACAAAAAAGCATAAATAATTTGTGTAAAGATGTGACAAAAATATGAGGGGCAGTTGAGGAAAAAATTTTCATTACCCCCCACAGACTACTGAAATTACAGATATACCCACGGTTGCATGCAAATGTACTGGTATCCACCACTCACATATGGAAATGAAAAAACTCATATATACATACAGAATCCTGAAATTAGACATGCACCCATGTGAAAGTGTGCACACACATACATCACTATATCAAAGCATACAAACATATCACTAACACACTTACACATACTATTCACATTAAACATTTCATATTTATTCATACTAGTGCAGAGCCCATAGAAAATCTGAGGCATTTTGCTACTAATGTGTTGTAGAAGTGGGTGAAATGAGTTGAAAGAAGCAGAAAGAAAGACTATAATAATAATAATAATTTGTTGGGGCTGTTTTGGAAGTGTGTGCTGGAATCTGTGAGTGTGATAATGCTAATGGTGTAAGTTGTTACTGCTGGTGGAATTAGTAAAATGAAGCTTCAGGTGGAATAGACAGCCTATCACTGGAGTGGTTTGTGTCATGCTAACGAGACCAATCAACACACAGTAAGATATTTTATGGCCATGAAGTTAGCCGCCAGTCATTCATCTGACACCCAAATGTCACTGTCTACTTTCAGACTTGGATGGATGAAAAGCAGGAAACTGGGTAATGTGGCTCCGCCTACTAAACTATAGCTAACAACAAACAAACCAAAAATCAAAAGGCTCTAAAAGTGAAGTGATGAAGCTGAACGGTGGATGAGCGAGATAGTAATGTAGCCTGCAGTCATTAAGATTGATGCGATGTTGAGTTGAAAATGAATCAGATGTTCCACCTGTTAATTCAGTCAATTATGGACCTCGTGCGAATGCGCCATAATAATAGCCTCGGTCGCAACCGGACTTGCTGACCACCACGACGTGATCTCCTGTGAGAAGGCCGGGGATAAATGTGTTGCCACCAACACGGACAAAAATATCTAACGTGACTTTTAAACAGCTTGCAGCTGCGCAGTGCAGGGCCAGGTGAGTATGGAGAGCACTGAGGGGAAAGGTCCCAGGAGCAGAGGTCATGACATATTCAAGCAAATACTGTTATTTTACTTTGAACAAAGATAAAACTGGTGTTAGCTCTGATTGTTTGTTTAGAGAAAATATTCACATCTTAGTAACTACTCCAAATAGCAGTACTCTAATCCTAAACCTGCAGTACATATAGGAATGTTTTTTTTTTTTAAATATAACAGTTACTAGTTATCTCTTTACACTTTATGAGCACTGTAACCATCTCAATTGTTTTATTAGAATAATAGTAAAATAATATTATTCTATGTAACAAAAGTAATGTAAAGGATTAAAATCTGGAACTTCTACATGTTGCAAAATACTACACACTAAACCTTCACACTATGGACTTTATGTTCACCAATGTGAACACCAGAAGTAAAAAAAGATCATGAAAATAAAGGAAAGGGTTAACAATGAAAAGTAAAACCTTATCTGAAATAAGACGAGCAAGTTACCATTGCTTTGTTGTTGTTTCTCTAATTCTATATAATGACTTTTGCTATTTTATTCTAAGCAGCCATTGAACAAATATATATTTAATCTGACCTCTGAATAGAAATTTTTCATACCATGTCAATGAATCGATCAATTACTCAGTGTTGGCCAATGGCTGCTGTTACATTCTGGGTAACAACGACCATCACATTTTTCACTGGTATTACAAACATACGATGGAACTTTTGTAGTTTGGAGAATCTTATCGTGCAAAACGAACTTGAAATGGAATTAAATCATCTGTATACAAGTGGACACTAGAGGTATATTCTAGATAGAGATGGAAACATGGTAGTGCAGAGTGCTGTAGCTTTAAGACACTTTTACACAGATCCCTGAAAAATAGGTGAGATGGTGATTCCACCTTTTTTCCACCATTGAATGAGCTACAAAGCTAAAGAAGAGGTGAGACAGAGTTGACTTTTATACAGTGGACCTGGATTAGAGAAGGAGTGGTGGCAAAGTGCAGTGTACAGTATAATGTGACATATAACTTGTACATTGGAAATATCCTGAGCATAACTGTGTTGGCAACCTCTCCAGAGTCAGCCCATATTTTACTATTCCACAGCGGCACGGTGGCAGAGTGGTTAGCGCTCTTGCCTCACAGCAAGAAGACCTGGGATCAATTCCCAGACCATGTGGGCTTTTCTGTGTGGAGTTTACATGTTTCTCTCCCCGCATCTGGATAGGTTTTCCCCTATCACCCAAAAACATGTCTGTTAGGGTAAAATCCTCCATCCAGGTGATTCTGACCATTAGCCTGGCTCTACAGCAGGAGAAGGGTCCTAAGGGTGCCGCCCATGGCTGCCCACTGCTCCTTACAGGTGCCCCAATGGCATCAAAAAAGATGGGTTAAATGCAGAGGACAAATTTCATTGTACAGTGTATAATGACAAAATAATGTCCTTTATCTTTACAAACATTGATAGTTTCTCCAGTTGAAGTGATAGCATCTCAGAGATCTTGGCGATTCCCCAGTTTAATATCCTTCTGGTCACGTTGATATGTTTGTTTACTCTACATGGCTTGCACTCATTTTTAAAATCCCCCTGGCACAGATGTTGCACCCACAATGTCATTGAAACATCACACCTTAGTTGCAGATGACGATGTTCCTTTTACATGGTGTTCCAGAATCATGATTCCACCTTCACCACAGCTCTGTTACTGCTGCCAGAGGCGCTACAAAGCCACAATAAAGGTGGGATCAATGACCCCACCCTTGTGTTTGCACAGACTTAATCCCAGAATAAAGGCTATATTTCTATAACAGAAATGCTATGTAACAGAGGCAATAGTTCTGGGCAGGTCAAAATAAAACAGAACGAATAAAAACAAAAGAAAAAACTTAAGTCACAACATTCAAGCATGAATACAAATGCATAGTCTATTATACAAGACTATGTAATGTGTTGCCAGATACCTCCATATGACCTTGTTTCTTGGTCCAACCATATTCAACATATGAGCTTCATGGACTTGAACAGATGGTTGCTGGAAGACATCAGTTGTAGCCCGTTAGCCTGGTCACCCTGCCAGCCATTGTCACAAGCAGATTCAAGCTTCATGACTATATTCCCAGGTCATGTTCTGGAAGTGAGGGGTCATGGCCCTTCACCTCAACCCCCACCAATGACTAAGGAGCCAAACATGATGTAATTACACCCATTTCACTAGGGATTAGCTCCGGGACTGGCAAGTCTGTAGTAGCCAATGCTTGTCTCCTCAATAAAGTACCATGACCTATACCTTTGTAAAGCAGAGACGTCTGGGATCATCAGGCATTTAGAACAGACAGGCGATATAGCTATTTTGTTAGACGAACAGGCATTTATTTTATTGCCTAGCATCTTTGTCTCACTATTTTTCGTCAATGAACAATGTAGAAAACAAAGTATTCCAAGTGAAATTATGTTATACCATGCATGATAAGCCACAGCCACACCACCGATCATTAGGACGTTATCAGTGGCTGCATCAAAGTAGAGGCAGAAAGAGAAGTGTAACAAATCCTTGCTGCTTTGAGAATGATAAGCATCATTTATCACTGAGAGTGCTGCTTGCCCATTAACAACCACTGCTCCATTAGCACTATCAGCAGGGCTTTTATAATGCCTTATCTGCCCACATCTTTACGTTTGTATGAGGAAATCATTAAACATTGTTTGTGTGAGATGGATGCAGCTTTTAGACTGTCTAACAACAAGGCTATGTTCTCTGGGGTCCTGGTAGTTGGATATGTTGAATATGTTTCGATTTCCATTTCAGCCTTGAAATGAATTTTAAAATGTTACTAATTTCATGTTAGACATTTTCAAATGTTTTGTTTGTCTGTATGTATTTCAGTCTACTCTAGACAGGAAAGCAGTAAAATTCTGCTTTATCAAACCCAATTCTATAACAGATGGGAAAGTCTGTGATTTGTTAATTCACTTTAAAGGTGCTATATATAGAATTGTAGCAAAAACTGGGACTGCAACCACACCCAAAACATTGTAGAGTGTGGTGTCCCCTTTTCCTGCCCCTAGACTAGAGGTTACCACATCCAGCATGAGCATCTACTACAAGGAGCTACTGTACCCAGTGGTACAGGGATGAGTCGCACACTGGTATTTATACGGTCGCTTATAGTCTCTTGCCCCAGGCCACGGTCTCTTCACCTAAGCCCATGCCGGGAGACTAGACCACAGGTTCGCCTCAGAAACCACACCATGGCTCGGTTACAGAACATTACAAGGCAACGCAAATGTATTTGTATAGCACATTTCGTGTACAGGACAATTCAAAGAGCTTTACATAAAACATATAAGAAAGTTAAAATTAAAACACAATTAAAATAATTAATGTTTTCAGGCCTGATTTCAATGAACTGACAGTTTTTCTCAGACCTCAGGTATTCAGGTAGTTTGTTCCACAGGTGAGGAGCAGAACAACTGAATGATGCTTCACTTTGGTTCTGATTTTGGGAACACACAGTAAAATATGTTCCTGATGACCTTTGACCTCAGGGCTCTGGATGCTTCATAGGGAACCAGTAGGTTTAGGATGGATTTGGGTCCAAGGTCGTATAGTTCTTTATAGACCAGGAGGAAGATTTTGAATTCTATCCTTTGACCCACAGGAAGATAAGGTAAGGATTTGAGGACCGGTGTGATGTGGTCCAGTTTCCTGGTACTGGTCAGTATTTTGGATCAGCTGTAGCTGCCTGATTGATGTTTTTGTTTAGACCAGTGGAGACACCATGACAATAATTTTCTGTGTCTGGTTTGGACAGAAAACCCTTGATTCTAGCGATGTTCTTCAGGTGGTAATAGACAGACTGGGTAATAGATAAAAATGGTTGTTAAATTTCAGGTCTGAGTCAATCGAGATTTCTTGCCTTGGTTTGTTGAACGACTTCACAACCAATTTCAATTAGATTGAACACAAAATTTTACTGATCACAAACAATTCATAAAAACTGCAGTCGTCTGCTCAGTAATATAATGTCCTCTGATTCTAATGCTCATTTGTGACCCACCACCACGAAACCAGGCATAAGTGTCTGGAAATCCAAACTGAGTTATCTGTGTAGCTTGGTAGAGTGGAAACTAAGGTTTAAGAAATTATGTTTCTATCACAAGTTTGTAGAACCAAAGTTATGGTCATTTTAATATCCACATTTGGACATATTTTGCAATTTGCATTTTTGAGAAATTGGCCGTCAAAGGTAGGAAGTCCTTAGCAACGCATAATAATTTGTATCCGATTGACACAAATTGTTCACAGATGTTAAAGGACACTCTGATGGACATGTCACAGAAGTTTTATATATTATAATAATAGGACAGAAGTGCGACGTATTATAATCATTTGGCTTACACCATTGGACAGAGCATTCAATATAGGCTTTTACCTCGTACCAAACACTTGGGTGTTTACCCACGGAACGGAGATCGTTTTGTTCGGCGAAAAGAGGTGGAAGTCGTCTTTGTCTTTGCTCAGCAATACCTGAACTTTTGTCACTGCTTAAATAATTGACTCAATAAACACCTTTATTGATTGAATTTCAATGTAATGTCCACGGGAACTGAAAATAGAGGTGTTAAGGTACCGTTTTTTGATAATATGTAAAGACACATAAAGAATCGCCTTCCAGCCTAAATTTGGCTGTAGCTCTGAATGGCTCAGCGCGACTTATGCCTGATTTCGTGCTGAGCAGTCACATATTAATTTATCAGTACATCTTTCAGCCTTCTCTATTCATTAACACCATCAAAGTAACAATTCACAATCAGTTTATTTTAGTCATATATTCACTTCAAAGCAGCAAAAAAAAAAGAGAACAATATAAAATTTGACTGAGAAAGGCTCAAGCAGAAGCAAGCTTCACAAAATCAAAGTGTTAAAGCCATGCACCTTGCTTTCTTGATTACAAAGTCATTAATAATTTTACTGAAATCGAGTCGTTGAGCAAGCGGACATCATGGCTAAATTGTTAAGCTTGTCCTGTGACATTGAGGGGCAGGTCGTTTTATTTAATTAATTTCATTTTACTGAAAGCACAGCAGTTTGTACAGGAAGGGCTTGAGGACAGACAAGCCAGGCAGTTACTTGGAGTCCCGCCCCCTCTGCCTTCACCATGCACCTGAACCGCACAGAAAGGTTTATTTCTTTATTATTTATTTTCTTTATTTCATTCATATATATATATATATATATATATATATATATATATATATATATATATATATATATATATATATATATATATATATATATATATATATATATATATATATATATATATATAAATCACTAACAAAAGTTTAACTGTGATATATAACTTGTCCATTTTGTACTTATTTACTGACATTTATATATTTTTATATTTTAAATTGTACTAATTTGCAGTGCACTTTTGGACTAAAGAAAAGGGCTTTCATGGACATGTGTTGGACCTCATTTTGAGAATTAAACGTATCTTTTTTTCTCTGAATTCTCCTCAAATGTTCCAGAAATTGTGCAAAAAAACCCTATTTTTTTCAGCATGTACAGGTAGAGTGGAGCGCCCCAAGGATTTCTTGTTTGGATCCTCATGAAACCCTAGCAATGCCCATGTGTTCATCTTCAATAGATTTGTTGTAGATTAGTTTAAGACCAGAAATTCATGAAAACAAATGACATGAAAATGTTTTGCGATGCTCCAATTTCTCTCTAATGCCATCATATAACTTGAGTACTTTCCATTTATGCTGAGGAAAATGTATAAAATTCAGAGGTAAAACAGCATTAGCGGGTGTTTTCCTGTCTACATCTCTCATCTGAAGCTGGCTAACCTGATCCCACACAGTCTGACTGGGCTGGAGATCTGTGCACTTCCTGGTGTTCCTGTAATGACTGTTAATGATGTCATCTGATCAGCAGAAGAGGATGTCTGTGGCTATGAGTTTTTCTGTGTTGTTTGTGTGTATGTGCATGCTTGTGCATACATTGATGGGAGAAGATACCTCTCCCAGATTTACTAGGGGGTCATTTTATGTTAGTAGTGACGAGGGAAAAAAAAAGAGGGGGGGGGGGGGGTTGGCCAGGAAGTGTGGAGGACAATGAACTCCAGTGTCTTTTCATGGAAACATAACTGTGTGTCCATCTTCTGTGTGAACAGGAGGCCTCTGCTCCTCTATCCTTAATCCCCAACCCTCACCCACTGCTGATAAACTCCCCTCACCCTCACCCCCACCACACAGAGCAAGGGTCACATGGTAATTACTGCTCAGCCCTTCCCTTTAGAACCTATTCAGCTCCTTCAGGACATACACAGGATGTGATTGTACACTGGGGGCTCATCCACCAAACTTTAGGCGCTGATCCATTTTATGATTACAGGTTGTACACAGTTATCAATGGAGATGAATGTTTTTCATTTGCACGCAGTTTTAATATCTCCAATTATTTTCAGGACTAGTAGTACTGTGATGACTTGATATTGTGACTCAAAAATATTTTGTTTTATTTATTTTTCTTTTTTCATTTTGGTCAAAACAATACAGAAGTAGATATACAATTGGTAAAAACAGACCGAAAAGGCTTTGGGCTGAAGCCGAAGTTTTTTGTGCCCAACTTATTGAAATTGTACATATACAATGAAAGCAAGAAAGACTAAAAGAAGAAAATATTTCAAAGCTGATACATGATGCTTAACAATACAGATAGAAATATATAGCGAGAACAGTGAAGGAGAAAAAAACCCAAAGAGATTTGATAGTGTTTTTTATAATCATTACTAATTACCATTGATTTAAAGGCTTAATTAAAGGCTTAAATGGTGGGATAGAGGTGCTCTGTTTAATATGTTGTGATCTTAAATTTTGACAGGGCTTTATCCTTGCATTTTTACATTATTTTATGCTTATTGTTGCTTCTATTCAATTAAAAAAAATGACTGATGAGGACTACAGGTGTAAGATGAATGAAGTATGAATAGAAAACCCAAGTTCTTCAAATGTAGATGTTCAAACTCAAATGTGTATCTTCACTTATAACTTTACTCCAGTTACTCTGGTTTTGCTTTAACCCTTTAAACTTCCAAGGGTCCACATATAGGCTGGAAGTAGTCACTCAAAAAATGTTAAGTAAACGATCCAAACCTGTCCCAAATGTCACATGACCTGATGTAGTTTGACATCGAAGATTGTCACACATCAGAAGATATAAACCACTTTCAGATAAAATATCCACAGTGGGTACAATCACTCATTTGTTTAAAATACAAATGAAAAACAGCAGATCTGAACCATTATGTCTCATAATTATCCACAGAGGAACCATATTCCAACAAACGCAGTCATAGTCCAACAAAAACATCCAAAACAAACCAAAAAATTGTCCCAATGTAGTCCAAAACACATGAAAATATCAATAAATATCCACAAATGTTTGATCTATTGCATCATTTAACAAGACCTGCCTCTAATATTCCAGTTTTCATCTTAATATTTTCATTTATAATATAATCAGACGCCAACTGCATGTTATTAAAATGGTTCAAGGACAGTATTCAATTGACTTTATTAAGAAATTTCGGTGAAATTGAGCAGAAGTTTAAAGGGTTAAAGCTATTCAGAATCAGAATCCTTTTTTGCTATTGTCCCATTGAGCACAACGAAATATAAAATAGAGCAACTCTTGTTAAAACAGGGCAACATTCAGGAAAAGAAAAGAAATTAGTGCAAGAAACATAATTTAAAAAAAAAAAAAAAACCTGTACAGTTCAAGATAAAGATATGAATAAAATAAAACTCAGGATAAAATTGTTTCTGCAACACTGATTTATTTTGATATCATTTGCCTGATATTTGCCTCCTAAACATCTACCGGAATGAGAACAATAGAATTAATCGTATACATTGTACATTATTGTCACCTAACCTGTCAATTTAAACTGAATAGAATTCTGTGTGGTTTGTGTGGACAGCTTTGGACTGGAGCTCATGCATGGCTGTGGTGTGCACAGAGGCACACTTCCTTGGAGTAAACAGACCTTCCCTTTGGGTCCAAAAAAAAAAAAAAAAAAAATGACACGCCAGGCCTGGGTTAGTCACTGACAAGCCTCTGGCAGGATGCTTCCCCACTCGGCGGACATCTCAGTAACTGTTCTTGTATGGCACTAACCACAAGTACCACAAGACAAGCGATACTGATGTATCTGCTAAGAGTAGTGATACCATCAAACCTTGCATGCAGACTTTTCTACACAGAGGACAGGGAGAGAATGGAGTCTGTTGAAATGTGCATGTGTGGCAGTGTGAAAGCTTGCATATATAGGATATGTGCAAACACATGAAAGCACACGTGCAGGGCTGGCTCCTTTCCTGTTTGTGCTTGTAAGTGGAGCCTGTTAGTGATAGAAATGTTTTAGTAGGGAGGAGAGAAGACTGACCCCTACTGTTAAAGACATTGTACATCATCTTTGATACAGTGGAAGAAGTAGGAGAATACCATACTGACACAGTGACTTACACCAGAGATAATAGGTAGAATTAAATGTTAGCATCATTACACACGCTCACCTCATGACATTGTTAGACTATTAATGTAATATAACTGTTTGTATGAGTTGAATTATTATCCTCAGTTTTAAAAAAAACAACAACAATGTTTTACATGTGGGCTGTCTTCCCAAAAGCCTTCAACCCAGACAACAATCATCAGTAAACATCACAGCCACAGAAGTACTTTTATATGTTCCATCCCCATCCCCGTCCACTTGAGCTTTCTGTTTTGTTTTTTTTTTTCTTTTTTTTTTTTATGAATAGGGGCTATGATTGGAGCAGGGAGTGCTGGAAATCCTTTGAAAAGGGAAAACAAAAGGTCTCCTCCGCTGTGATGAAGCATACCTCTCAAGAGACCAGGGTTGGGCCTGACTCAACCTTTCACACAATCGACAGCCAACAATGCAACAAACCCTGCCCTCGCAGACCTACTATTGTACTGGAGCACGCCGCAGCTGTGGAGAATCACATTTAGGTGTCAGAGGCAACAAATGTTTCTTTAATTGGAATAGTGGTATTAGCTCATGTTTCCTCCCCGTGCTTTATGAATCCCCTGTGCCTATTGTTTGGAAGTTCGCGTTGACGTCGCCTTGGCGGCCCGGGCTAATTGAGAGAGTGTGTGTTTGGATGAAGTTCAAGAGGAACTAGCTTCTCTTGGTTGTGTATGTGGGTGGGAAGAGCAATGTGTGTGTGTGTGTGTGTGTGTGTGTGTGTGTGTGTGTTCTTTTGGGATTTTTTGTTTTTCTCAAAGTTGTGTGAGTATATTTGTAGGTAAGTGTACATGTATAATACCAGCTGTGTCTGTGCCTCCAATATTTATTTCAATTACACACACACACACAGTTTTGTTTGTTTTAATCATACATTGGATCTCTGGTCTAATATTTTTTCCCCTTTATGACCTAATCCATAGACACACAAAATAGAGTTATTTAAAGAAACCAAACAAAAACATTGTGGATAAATAACCTCACATCATATGTATTTATAAATGATAACTGGGTCAACAGTATTGGTGTGCGTCATATCAAAATTAAATATCTTTATTGATATTATGCGAGGCACAATGACATTTCATCCAGCAGCTCTTGGCATTAAGACACAAAAAAACATATATACACACATATAATCTAAAAGGCACATCTAATATATATATATATATATATATATATATATATATATATATATATAAAATAACAAAAAATATATAATATAAAATAAAGTGACACAAGTATCCTAGTGCAAACTTCAAAACTTCAAATATTGTGAATATTTTTAATATAATATTTAATATTAATATATTCTCAAGTAGAATGTTTTTATCATGATGAGGTGGAATTTGATTAACAGTATGAAAAATAAAAGGGACAAATAAAACACCTCACAGGTTATACTGTTTAATTTCAGTTTTGTCAGCTGCCATTTTCTATTGGCCTGATGAGTACTGGACTCTTTTCACTTTCTTTAAATCTTTCTTAATCTATAAAGGAGATAAGATTAGTGGTAATCTAGGACATCAAAGACACACCAATCCTTTCTTTAATATGGGAATTTAACACTGGATGAAGACAATTTACCTCAATCCAGGTCATAGTTATAGTTCAGAAAAATGAAGAGGGAGTGACTTTAACTTTTTCTTTGTCATTTATTTTTCAGTTGTTTTAAGATGCCTAACTTCTTTGTTTTAATTAATACGTTGAGAGATATGGAATTTAGTAATCCATTATTAAATTAGACATATTGTACAGTCACAGCCACCTTCGTCATATAACCTAAACACTCATATTCATTCCTTTTATTCTTACACTCCTAAATCCATAAAGAATAAAATGCATAACAATCACTTTGCCTAAAATTCTACAAACATATTTTGCTGAGGTTGCTAATCGGATTTAAAGGTCCAAATATTTATTATATAATCTCCATATTTTCACAACAATATGTTTACACAATACAAAAAAATTAATCGGCAAAACCAAAAAGGAAAAACAAACAAACAAAATAAATAAATCCAAAATCATTGAATGGAAGATGGCCTTATTATTTGTTTTATTCTGTCTCATCTCAAGAACAAACAGGTGTTGCTGGTCCAAGATCAATGTTAATCAGGGATTACAAGCATTTGTTGTTGAGGGATTGTGAAGACACTCAAGAGTGAAGATTACAAATATGGATTAAAAGTGGAATAAGATCTGAATAGTGCTAAATTCACAAGATAATCTGTCAGCAAACCCTGATGAAAATATTCCTCAAATAAAATGAAGATGTCCGTCAGTGTGTTTGTGTGTGTTAATGTTAGGTAAGGGACCGATGGGATTACTGTCAAAGCAAAAGGCAGCTTGAATTGAAGGTTTAATATTAAATTACACATATCAAAACAATGACTGGGTGATGGAAAGAAAATGTACTGTTACTTGTGGTTTTCATTTACACAAGTATTTGTGTGTATTTTTCACACATTTTTACACAGAGTCCAACTGTTTGAGGTTTTACTTCCCAAAACTAACATGATGAGAGCCCAGAGAAGGTGTGTGTGTCTGTGTGTGTGTGTGTGTGTGTGTGTGTGTGTGTGTGTGTGTGTAGTCCTATCTTTATGGAAACATTAATATGTTTACACAGTCACACTATGGGGACCTCTGACACTATGGGGACCAAAATTCAAGTCCCCATGAGGCTTAAATATGAATAAAAGTCCCCACTAGTAAAATACAAATGATGTGGCCCTATCAGTACATCAATTTGTTTTTTCCAGAAGTCCTCATAACCAACGGGTGTCCTTTTTGTATGCATTTTTTTTTTTAAAAATATTTATTTATTGTATTTATTTATTGTTTGTTTGTAAAATAAATTATTACTGTTATTTTTTGTTAGCATTTAATTTATTTATTAATTTTATATATATATTATTAATTTACATTTTAAAGATGTGTATACACTCACTACCCAATGGCTACTTGATTAAAAACTTGGTCCTCATGAGACATGGACACCAATGTGTGTGTTCGTATGTGTGTTTGTGTGCAGGAAAAAGTACATTATTTTCAAAATAAAATATATTTTCCTCAAAAATAATACATTGAGTTCTATATTGAGTAAATGTAATTTGAATATTTGAATAGACCTTTATTTGCCATTTGTTCGGGACAAATGGGAACTTTTGAATCAAATCACATAAAGACAGAACACAATACAAACGTAGAACGATATAAAAACAACTAAAAACTTATACATACCCATAAATATGTGTAAAAGTGCACACAAACGTATATAACAACCCCATGAGAATAGTTTAAAAACCCAGGAGATAATAAATACAGCCAAATTAATTAAAATCCAGTGCAAGGAGGAAGAGGTAGACATTTCCACATTAGTAAATATACAAACACACACACCACATATTGCACGTGTCCTCTTATTAAATACTGAACAACAGTCTAACTGTGGCAGAGAAGCTATTTAAAAAATGCTGTGTGTGTGTGTGTGTGTGTAATGATGCTGTCTGCCCATCTGTGTCTGACGTTATGTGTGCTGTGTTTGTGTTTGAACAGGAGGTGAACTGGATGTTGTGTGTCCATGTTAATTTTCTGACCTTTCTTGTGACAGCGTTGTGTGTCTATAGTGTTCAGAGAGGGGATGTAGAGCCTTCCTCTCTAAATACTACTACTACTACTACTACTACTACTACTACTATGAATAATAATAATAATAATAATAATAATACATTTCGCTCTGCCCAAAGAGTAACTTTTATCCTTTTCAAAGAAAGAGCAGGGGTCTCAAACATGCGGCCTGGGGGCCAAATGCGTCCCACCAATTGGTTCCAATGTGGCCCTTTGGGATGAAGAGCATAATAACCTATAAAATGACTCCATATTTTCTTCTTAGTTTTTTCTTTGCCTATAAATGATGACAATTTCCGATTTTGTCATTGTTTTACTGCAAAATATAATATACAATTGCGAAAATATTTACACTGTCTTTGTAGAACTGATCCATAATAAAACACATGGACTAATGATAAATTGAAGCAGAATATTGTTAAAATTGTCCTTATTTTCTTTATGAAATTTCACTTGTTTTGCATTTGGATAATTTCTAAAAGTATTTTTACAATTGAATGGGGAATTTTTTTCGCACTAAAACAATGAAAACTTTTTTTAATTGTCATTATTTATGGGTTATTATGTTTTCATTTTACTGGTCTGGCCCATTGGAGGTCATATCAGGCTGAATGTGGCCCCTGAAGAAAATGACTTTGAGACCCCTGACGTAGAGTAACATTTGTTCAATTTGAGCAAATTTCCTCAGTGTGTCTGTGTATGTGTGTATGTATATACTGTATGTATGTGTGTGTGTGTGTGTGTGTGTGTGTGTGTGTGTAGCAAGTGGCAGTTATATTGGCTCAGAAGTGAGCGGTTTGGAGAGAATTCATTAGTGTGTAGACAGGTGGCTAGTGTTACACTCCTCCAGTGAAAGTCAGCAGTCCGGGTTGTCCTGTTACTCTACTCTCTCACTTTCTCCTTCTATTCCAGCGGTAAAGCTACACCAGCCTGGATGACATTTCCAAAGACAGCAGGCCACTGATTAGAAAATGGTCTGCACTGAAACAACAGCCTCTGATCTTTATCAAAGTTTAACATCCCCCTCCCTCCCCCTTTCTCCCCAACCTTGCTATCTATCTGTCTCGAAGGCTGTCTCTCTTGGGAGCCGACTATAAGTACTCCATCAGGCAAACCGCATTAGTGTAATTTTGTCCCAGGAAATTAGCAGAGCAGAGCGGCGCCAATTAGAAGTCAATAGCTGGCTTTATTAATCGAGCTAGCCATCGCACTTGATTAGATTAGGTCAGGGCTGAGCTCTGTTTGTGTGTGTGTGTGCGCGCATGCCAGTGTCTTTGTGTGTATATTCATGTCTGTTTGTGTCTGTCAGTGTGTTGCGTGTGCATCCTTGGTCCTGTGTGTGTGGCCTCATGCAGAGAGAGAGGGGCAGGTGCTGCTGACTTGCTGATCCTGTCTCATTGTGACTGTCTGCGGCTCTGTCAGAGCTCAGTAATATGTTGATATTGACCCTCTGCGACGACTGCATCCTCACAGAAGACACGCTGCAGGGGAAACTAGTAGCTGGAGGAATCAGTTAATACAGAGACAAGCCAGCCAATTGGATCAATTGAACTGACATTATTCTAGTAAGTATTGTAATCATATACTGTAGCTGCAATTAGTAGGTCAAATAAAGAGCACTATAATATACTATGACAATGTAAACCATAACAAATAGATGATATCTATCTACCGACCGACCTACCTACCTATCCATCCATCCATCCATCCATCCATCCATCCATCCATCCATCCATCCATCCATCCATCCATCCATCCATCCATCCATCCATCCATCCATCCATCCATCCATCCATCCATCCATCCATCCATCCATCTATCTATGCACCCACATAGCTACTGTGTACATTAAAAAAAATACATTTTAAGGATAGTTTATGTTGAAATGTAATGCCATGGCTAAAGGTCAGTCTGTGATAAGTTTGAGCTGAAACTGTGTAGCAGCAACAAACATATATATATATATATATATATATATATATATATATATATATATACATAAGTATATTTCTTGTATTTTGTGTTTTTAATTCATTATTTTGTGTATTTATATCCCTTTGTTTTAATATTTACAATACTTGTACAATAATTGTAAAATGGAACAATCCTACACATTTTTAATGCAAATATCCTACACACAAACAAATAATAAACACCCGTATGTGCATTAATACTTAAAAATTGTGAAAATATTTTTTTTCCTTCACTCAGTAAAACTTCACCAGCATGTGCTGCTGTATTTCTGAAGGACATCCTATGACACTGATATGTTTGATGCAGGTTTTTGTGTTGGTGTGGTGTCATAAATTGATAATCTCCTCACCCTAACATGTAGAACATAACCCCACCCCCAGTCGAAAGACATACAATACCATCAGTGATAGTGGACAAAATATTCTGTTTATAGTCTTGGTCAGAATATGGTACTAGTTCCAACACCACAGCCTCTTTAATTCAACCTCCATCTTTAAAGGGCTGTTTGTACCGGTCCAGGATTTGAACCACTGTAATGATGCCTTGGTCAGTTGAGCGAAAGATGGACTGTTATTTTTGGACTTTACTTTTCAGCTCTTTTATTTTTGCTTCATGGAGGTGAATTCTCATCAAAAAATCTGCATAAAAGTTGTGTGAACTTTAGTGAAATTCCACTCCACAAATCATATTTTATTGACTGCCAGACTCACACCACAGACCAGACACACACTTATATTACATATTTGTCAAACACAAGTCTGTGCTTCATTGTTCATCAAAATAACTCCTTGGGGGGGGGGGGGGGGGGGGGGGGGGGGGGGGGCACTTATGATATTGATGTAGTGTAAATTTAGACCTTTTCAACTAAAGAGGCCATGGCGATGGTAGAACAAGTTTTTGCGTTGGCGGTTCAAAGCCCACTCTGTCCTAGTCAGTCCGTTGTGTCCTTGGGCAAGACACTTCACCCTCCTTGCCTCCAGTGCCACTCACACTTGTGTATGACTTGTGTATGGCAAAATGGCTGCCACACTTCTGTCATTCTGCCCCAGGACAGCTGTGGCTACATATGTAGTTTACCACCACCAGAGTGAGAATGTGAGAGTGAATGAATAATGGGTCACTTATGTGAAGTTCTTTGACTTGCCAAAATAACACTATATAAATCCAACCCATTATTATTCATTATGAATGATGAATTAACTTTGTGTTTTTATATTATTGACCTTTGGAAAGCCACTGGTAGATCACAAGAAATGTGTTGGAAACACCTGGACAAGTTCTATTTTTAGACCAGGCCTGTGGTTGACTCAAGTGGTCCCTGTGGGTAACCTGGTGCACCATGTTCGTTATCCCTGCAATAGGACAAAATTGACAAAAACCAGAAGATAGACTGTGGAGAAAAGGTGTTGTATATTTAATGAGACAAGGAGAACTAATATCAGCATGAAATACGTGAGGTTCATTTTTACACTGAAACATCAGATAGAAATGTATAAATATTGTTTACTTTAGAGATCGAAGTTTTTAATTTAAGTAAAGATGTTGAAATTGTATTTCTGTTCATATACATATCTCTTCTTGGTAAAGAATGTCTGGACTTTGCCACCCCCTGAGTCTTTAGTTTCTACAAATCTGGTTCTGGCATCATGTGAAAAGCTGTGGCATAGATTAACGTGGATCAGTGGATTTGACAGCTTAGGTGGCATTACTCAGTGATATGTTGAAAATATAGATATATCCCAGGATATCCTCCTTAGTAGATCTTCTGCATGCGGATTAAAGTGTGAATTTCCTGTATTATTACTGGCCCTGTGCATATGTGTAATCTGAAAATCTCAGGCCATGACTGACAATCCTTCACAAACTTGTCCTAATCCATCTGGTAAATCTGCTGGCTAACACCTGTTCCTCAAGGAGCAAAGAGAAGCTTTAGGCTGGAAGATTTTGGGAAAATGGATTGAAATGTTTTGCATATGTGTAATCTGAAAATCTCAGGCCTTGACTGACAATCCTTCACAAACTTGTCCTAATCCATCTGGTAAATCTGCTGACTAACACCTGTTCCTCAAGGAGCAAAGAGAAGCTTTAGGCTGGAAGATTTTGGGAAAATGGATTGAAATGTTTGCATTGAAGGGTGAGGATTTTGTTATTTCTGTGTGTTTTCAAGTCAGGTTTTTTTTTTATGCCACTGCGTTTATTTTCATCAGTCCTTCGCCTGCCAGTCTACAGCTTTCTTCATCTCTCCTAGTAAGAAGATTTTCAAAACCATATCCTGAAAAACACAGAAAGAAGCCTAACTTTAACTAAACACACTTCAAAGACATGTGGTGAAGTAGCCTGTTCACAAATTACAAATTCAGAAATGAGACAGAAATAAACATTAGAGTGGCAACATCATAATAACACTGTAATTTTCTTTGAAAACACGATTCTGCTTTCAAAGGTAAAAGATCTAATCACAGTCTGCCACTGCCACTGAGCAGAGGGCTTGAGGTATTGGATTTCCAACTGAAAACACTTGGAAATCCAAGGCTCTCGTACGTCTGCGAAACACAGTAAAGGAACCACAAAATGGTCAACACAACCAACCACAGAAACCCTACTTCCTCTGCACACATACATACGGCACACATACCAACACTGCAGATCCAGGTACATTGAACTTCCAATCACAAGTAGTACTCCCAGAATCTTTTGCAAAATATGTTGGGAAAAAAAAGGTTAAGTGGGTTTTTTTATGATACCATAACACATACAGCTCTATTTAGATATAAACATCCTAACATAGCAAAGGCACCAAAACGACATCGAGCTTCAGTGGCCCAGAAAGGACAGCTCCCCTTGGGCCGTGTCTGAAAGGCTGGTGCCTAAGTAACTCTGACAGCTACATGCTTTAACAGATGCAGTTGCTGTCCAGTCAAACAGTCTCTTCGGGGGGATATAAGCTAAAGACTTGGTATGACTATAGTCGCAAGGGTTAGTTGGGGAGCATGAGGTGATGGAAGGTCCCTAGTTGCTCTGACAGTGACTGCTGGACAGAGATTGTCCACTGCAATGTAGACTCATGAACATTATGACAGCTGACCTCATTGACTGTGTAGTATCCACAGAAGAGGCGGGGGGTTGGGTGATGCAAGCTAGGGACCGGCAAGTTCATAAAGTTGAAACAATGTTATAGGAAGATGCAGAGGAAATTATTACTGTTGTGCATCATTACATTGCATTCAGGGACAATAAATAATGTGATTGTTTTTTAATTATATCCATGTCATTATTTTTTTTTTTAATCAGTCTATCCTCACAGCTGTTACGTAAACTGCAATACTACAATATTGCACTGATTAACATAGCACATAATTTTCTTCATGTCTGATAATCTCTTCACTGGAATCATACAGATTGAGTATCGCATTCAATAAAAATCTAATTAATAATCCTGCCCGCATTCAACTTAAATAAATTCATTTGTATTTTGCATTATTAGTTGTTAGCATTAGCATTTCTAGGCTAGTATGTGTATTAAAGTCCATTTATGATTCTTTAGTGTCAGCCCACTATAAAATGTTTTATACGGTAAAGTAAGGTGTAATGTTTGAGTGTGTAATATTGGCTGCTGTTGACAAATGATGACTGAATTAGTGAAAGAATGACAATGACTTCAAACATGAAAAAAGTACAAGAAGTTTTCTAGCTTCTGAACTTTTATTTGCAGGGAGTGTGATCTGTTTTTTTTCCACAAAAGGAACCGTTCCAAATTAATATTCTTTAATGTTAATGTGAGAAAAAAGACCAACATATTCAATCCATTATCCTCTCAAACTTACTTATTGTTCTTTCCATTATGATACAATCAGCAAATTAGAGCAAAATAGTAGGTCATATCCATTGTGCAAATACCATGTATTATACTATTGAGCCACCCACCCACTGGAAACATCACCGTGTCACCCCTATCCAGATTATGTCAACAAGATTATTGGAAGAACAAGGCCCAAGGATGAACCCCTTATCAGATTCATTAGAGTTGCTATTCATTTATTCATTTTTCATAACATCATAACAATCTGAATCAATCAATCAAATTGTTTTGTTGTCAGTAGAGGTGGGGGGCAGTTATATACTGTACATGGTGATGCTCCTCAGTGGGGTGGCAACCAGGTATGTCCGATGTGACCAATTTACTTGTATCATTTAATATTACATTAAACATAATTTGAACAAAAAATATACATAATTAAAACTGGTTATGTTTGTAATATTATAGAATATGTAATATTTTCCTATTTTACTCATTGAAAGGGGAATGGTTTGATTCCCCTCTGCCGCACTGTATACGCTCCACATGCCCAGCAGCACATCCTAGCTTATTAGCACCTTTAGTTGACATAAACAACCATGAGGCAGAAATGGAAAGAAAAAATTAAAGAGAGGAAAATCACCAAGGAGAAATAGAATGTATGATAAAGAGACAGCACCAGCAAATGGTGGGAAGTCAGTCGGTAACACTGCAAGAGTTTCCACCCTAACCCTTCCACCAGATCCCAACTCCAGAGTCAATGACTGTGGTGCGGCTGTGGTGAGTTGAGTCAAGTCGAAGTGAATCTAGTCGAACCGGTACTAGTGGAAATGCACCAGATGACGTGCTGAATGAGGGGAGAAATGGGATGTGGGGGAGGACGCGGGTGGAGTGACTACGCAGAAGATTATGGTTAAGGTTGGTTTTTTTTTGTCTCAAATGCAAAACAAATCTACCTATGGGTATTAATAAACTACCTATAATCTTAACCTTAACTGGCATGCAATAAAATTGAAACTTAACATGTCAATGTCCAACTCTCGGCTTCTATTCAGCAGATCATACAAAAAATTTTCACAATGTCTAACCTGTAGCCACTGCACACAGAAATGCTGCACCCCATGAATTTGACCCCCCCCCCCCCCCCCCCCCCTTACATTTGAGAATTCTGAAACTGGTCATAGTTTAGTTTAGGTGAAGGATTGTGCTAGGAATATAGATGAGAGAAAGAAAACTCGGTCACAACCTGCCTTGGTTGTGGGTTCAACTTCAGAGTTGATGGCATGCTAAAGCAGACAGGGAAAGGAGAACTCCTACATTAAGATGTTTTTATTCCTGACTGTAAAGGTCAGTGACAGAGCAGCAGGCTGGGTGAGTCAGAATGTCCAAACAATTTATAGTTACACCTTTAAAGTTTACACAAACAATCGTATACATGCTATAATGCTTAATTCACATTTGGCTGTTAGACAAAGGCAGAAAGGAGAAGACTAAAGGCATTGGAGAAGGATGCACCATGTGTACAGTGGCAGCAGGACTGCTAACATTAGCTGTGTTGGTGTTCAAATTTGAAAACAACCATGCTAATGTCACAGCAGAACTGGCAAACTTGATTGAGACATCGATTTTACCAATTCTGACAACCTTAGAAGCTGTCAAGCACAATGACGACTCTGATGAAGCATGATTTATTGAGGTAGAGGATGTGCTCGCAGGCTACAGTGAACAGATTTCCATGCTGGAAACCTCTGTGAAAGAGATGAGAGATGAGTATGAAAATAGATAGAAGCATCAGAATCTCAGAGTTGGGATATGTGGGGACATCGAGTGGGTACAAACATTTGGTCAGTGTTGGACAATAAGAGCCTCTCCAAACCTCAAGTCAGAAAAAAGTGCAAATGTCCAAATCAAGCTCTTAATGCACGTCCGCAACCATTTATCCTCTGCTTCCACCGTTTTCAGGAGAGGGACCATGTTCTCCAATTGGCAATAAAAAAACCACCAGCTCTTTTACAAAGGTGAGAAAATCTTATTTTCCCAGATCTGACCGGTTACCTGGCAGCTAAATGGAACACCTAAAAGTAGGTGAAATCACACTCATAGGAAAAGGGAATTAAGCTCACGATACCCTGCAAAACTTGTGGTGTACTTGAAGGGATGCTTTAGAAACTTGCTATAAACAACATTTTGGCCCAAATGCACAGAACTGACTCAGTGAGCAGGACGGAGGTTAATGGCAGTAACTGTCATTATTCATACAATGTCGCTCAATGACTTTCTGCCAATGAACTCACATTCTTTTGCTGGGCTTCTCCCATTGCCATAGCTAACAATTAATGTAACCATCCTTGAAGCCCCCTATCTTGAACATTCCTGCAAGGTACTGCACCTTAAAACACAGAAATGTTGAGTTTTATGTAACACTGGCTGTTATTAGAATCATATTTTATTTCATTGCCAGATTTTTATTATTTCTATTTAATTTAGACATTGCAAGTGTCCTATCACAGAAGTGATTTATCTATAACGACTTTGAATGGTGTATTCATTAAATGGGTCCTGGGTTCAATTCCAACACCAGTCGGTGAGACATTTCAGTGTGGAGTTTGCATGTTCTCCCTGTGTCTGGGTTTTCTCTAGGTACTCTGGCTTCTTCCCATCATCCAAAGACATGCACCTGTGTCCATAGGTGTGAATGTGAAAGTGATTGTTTGTCTATATATGTTCAGCCCTGAGATGAACTGGTGACCTGTCCAAGGTGAACCCTGCCTTCACCTGTTGTAGCTGAAAAAGGCCCCCAGTGACCCCTGTGACTCTAGTGAGGATAAAGCAGGATCATGAAATGAAATGAGATGAGGTTAATATCTTGTCAATGTGTTTTTGTATTTTCTGTTTTTCTTCTTCCATAGCACACAACTGGTTTCAGTTTGGTATAGTCTTCGTGACTGACCTTTCACTTTTATATTCACTGTATATTTATTCTGTTTTCAGTGTCATATGGTAACAGCAAGTGCTTGTAGAGCTCTCGGTTTCTGTCAACGTAGATAGTTTTTTCTATTCTATTCTATTCCGGATGTTTAATTTCTATTGCAGAAAAAGTATTTCATGATATATATCATTATCATTTTATCACCAAGCCATAATCCATAAGGGTATCCTGTTTCTCTTCCCCTCCACTCTTCTCCTCCTGTCTCAATAGGTGGATTCCATCCTCAGTACATGGACTAAAGTAAACCTTGCCAAGTTTTAAATCTAAACTACATGATCCCCAAGCTCAGGTCCATTTGGTCTGGTCCTTGTGGACTTGGTGGACTACAGCAGCGCATTTGGTGTACTGTGTTAGTACTGGTAGGGTGCACTTAAATACTGTTAGCCCTGTAATAAGGACTCTTAACAGTACTGCCTCCAGTGGTTTAAACTTATAGCTCATTTTATTAAAACAAAATACATATTTTATTTTTTAAAAGGGTAAATATGATCCTGTATCTGTCTAACCCCAAACAGTTACAGGCTGTTATTGTTTGGGGTTTTGGGGAAAAGGTTTGAACCCTGCTCTACCTTATCCCCTGGTTCCTTCTTCTACTACATAAGCGTAGAAATGCTGTCCATTCAGACTAATAAATGACTTGAGATAAACCATGACAATTTTGCATCATAAAGCATCATGTGTTTTTAATAATTACTATGCTGCAACAGTTTAAACACTTTACAGTATTTCATATAGAATGTTGTTCCAGTCACCTCAATCCATGCATAAATTAGTTTTGGTACAGTACAATGGCATTGAATAACAAAAAAAGTCATTGAGATCCATGGACAGCACATGCCAGGAGCTATAAACTCCACTGCAACAGCAATCAATTGTGCATCATGCCAAAGTACTTTCTGAAGGGTGGCAGCCTTACACCCCACCTACAGATCGGCTTACGAGGCACTTCAGCCTCAAATCTAATCACAGAGACAACAATAGCTGTGAAGGGAAACAAAGCAAGAGGCATTTCATATTCAGCTCCCTTGTGTCAGGTGGACTAAGTGCCAGCTGGACTGAAAGAGCTGGCGAGCAGGCAGGTAATGTTGCTGACTGCAAAATAGTCTTGGGTTACCAAGTAAAACTGAAATCATCGATCAGTGCTGCCATAGGGGAATTGTAACTGTGCTGTCTGAAGACATAGAATTTAAGTGTATCTGACAAGGGGAAGTGAAAGAATGAGGCAGTACTTGCAAAAAAAAAAAAAATGTCTGTATTGAATTAAAAATTAAACCAGGAAAAATGACCTACTTGCTGAAGAGTCAAATCCCTGAGTGTAAAAACAACAAGCAATTTTTAAGAAAAAAGTTATTTTAAATTTTGCAGTGTCTCCAACTTACACTTATCATTGATTACCAAAGTGCTAGAGCCTAGCACGGCTTCTTATGAGTTATCATCAATGGCAGCTGTGGCTCAGTTGGTACGGTCATCCAATGACCAAAGGGTTGGCATTTCCAATCCTGGCTATGACTGTTCTCATGTCAAAGTGTCCTTGGACAAGACACTGAAACCTGAATTGTTCCCAGTAGGTCTTTGCATGCAACCCACTACCAAAAGCAGCTGATGCAACTGCCCATTGGTGTATAACTGTGTATGAGTATATACTTTATAAAGGACTTTGGGCACCATGAAGGTGGGGAAAAGTGTAATATAAGTGTAATCCAATGACCATTTTTATGTTTATGAAACAAACTGGGCATTCGTTACTTGGTAATGCAGAGAACACTTTTTAAGCACATGGCAGTTCATGATAAATCACTCATTTGCACACAAATTGTTGTTTTAAATGATTCATTTAAATATATTTATTGACTTTTCTCATTGTCTGCTGCAGATCTGGGTGGAGCGGTCCATGTTGGCTGCCGGTCTGTGGTAGACAAACGGAAAGAATTGAGCAAGGATTGACCGCATGACTGATGCAGTTCCATCTCTGCTTCCACCATCTTCCCCTGCAGCAGTAACAGCTGGATGGTGTCAAAAGCAAACATTAATGCTCTCAGGTACTCCAGATGAGAAAGGGCTTGGTGCAACAGATAGCTGATGGTGTCTTCCCTCTGATGCCTGGACGAACTGCACAGGGTTCACTTGCAGGCAGGGGTGGCTGAGGACAAACCTCTTCATGGTCTTCATGGGTCTGTAATATTTTGTTCACTGGGGAGAGTTTTTTTTTGGAACTTGAGGTTTGCAACAGGACTGGGACAATTGATGTTCATTAAGACCATTGATTACATTTTTAAAATGCAGGTCAAGAAGTGGGTGGTTCTTTTCAAATATATTTTATTGCAGTCGGAGGCACAGGTGGTTTCGTTAAAAAAGCGGTTGGTTGCGCATCAATGATACATACATTCATACATACGTGGCACCAATTGCTGGCCATTAATAATAAATCAATTTTATGGCTACAAGGAATAATAAAAATATGTTTTTCTACTTAACACCCCCCCCCACCCCCATCTCTCTAAATTGTGACAGAATACTGAAGTTCGAAAAAATCCCCCAAAACTGACAAAGGGCCCATTCCTTCCCACTTGCCAACAAACAACACTATTCACATGGGCTGAATCATGTGAAGCATCACAAAGACATGACCAGTTGCTAACCTCCTCCCTGCAGATTCAAATGTGCCCGAGGAAAACAACATGAATGAATAAAACCCAGCATAAACAAACAAAACCATAATCCAAGGCTTTTTAACACGATACTCAAGGAGATGTTGATATTCCCCAATTCTTTCCTTTCATTTTGAGACTTAGTGAGGACACATAAACATGGAATCAAAGAGTGGAATTAGACAAAATAAAAATTATCTGTCAGGACTGCTGGCTGTTTAAAGATTGTGCAAACAACGTGAAGTGGTCCAAACTCTTTCCATGCTCCTCAAAACATTACAATATAGTGGCTCCAGGCAACTCGACTCTCAGAGGTGCTTTCACTCACTCTTACCTCTATATTTTTTTCATCTCCGGCCACAAAAATTCTCCTCTACTTTTATTATTTGGATAGCCTTCAGGCTGATGGAGCATACTCCTGCATGTGTGCGTCTGAGAGAAAAAACACCACTTATTAGGTGTCACATCATGTTAGAAGCTGTGACCTGTCAGGGCTCGTCTTGCTATGTTTCTGTCACCACTAGCCTGTTCAGTGTCTGCGGGTGGCTTGAAAACAGTGCACCTCAATACACATATTTGCTGTTCAAGCATGGCTTGTACAAGGAGGTCAATCAAGATGACCCTGATTTTCAAAAACAACAAGATACAAAGATGTTTTAGAAGCTTTCTGAGCCTTAGGCTGGACCAGTCTTTGCAATTAGTATGCAGTTGAGGGGAGGGGTGGGGTGGGGGGTAATGGAGTGGTATTTAGGATGGAATTACTTTATACTTTCTTTCAATTTTTACCATGTGGTACTGAACTGCATGAGAAGTAAATGAGGAAAAAATGAAGCCTATTTTTCAAGCTATTAATCATCCTTCTGATAGGAGCCTTTAGAAACTGGAATGTTAGAGCATGACTGATAGAGGTGAGCTGCCAGACAGGGCGTCAGTTAGCTGCTACATAGGGTTGATCAACGCTGTGACATAGGTAACAGCACCGGCCTGTGACATGCCATGCTGTCGGACAGGTTATGAAGGCAGGCAGAGATGTCGCTGGAGTGACAAGAACCAGGGGCTGTCAAGTAGGTACACGCAAGGAAGAGATGTCATGTTCACCACGCCGACCAGAGAGCCACCACCTTTGATTTGGCTTGACTGAGACAGCTGAGGCTGTGTTGTTGTTAACAGCACTGATGGATGTATGTGCTTATTACATCTGAACAGCAGACGCACACATACCGTCAGTGTTCACAGAGCAGATGGTCGTAAATTCACTCTTAAAATCATTTGTGTCTCTTTTGAATTTTGAATAATTTCGCACGACACTGGGTTGCGACAGTTCCGTTAGCCTTTAAATCCTTTGCTAATTCTTATTCGTCACTTCATTCATGGGGCAGGTGCATGGTCAGCATCATCAGGGGTTATTGTTATTTTTTTTCACGAACTGTCCCCCATGATGCCTAAGGTCCAAAATGTCCCCACTCCCCTCTAAGATCACGCATTATTTACCCAGGCTGATGTGAATAAAACGACAATTGTGAACTAGTTGATATTTAACAGAAGGTTTACTCAATGTGTTTCTTGTAAAAGGATTCTCATGATGTTGAGTAACTGAAAAAGATGCCTTTGTTTTCTAACTGGCTGTTCAAAGACTGCATTCTCAAAGTTTGTTGCGCCATCCCCAGAGGCTTACCAAAAAACCCAAAGATGATACAAATGATTTTATGTGAGAATGACATGGGGGGGAAATTGATGTTGTGTGTATCTGTTAGTATTATGACCGTAGGCAAAGGTAGGAGGGGTCAATGACTATTTGGACTGACAACCAAGAAACCAATGAGTTTAAGCAGAGTGGAGCAGGATGACAAGCTGTTTACTGTATGAAAAGCCTAATCGGATGTTATTTATTTATCCTTTTATTTATTTAAGGAGAGATTGTAATGATTAGCCAAACTTGTTTTATAGACATTAAAGGCAGAATATGCATACAAATGTATTAATCTCTTTAAGGTAAAGACAGAGACAGTATTTTAATAGCATAATTAATTTAAAGTGCTTTGCAGAGAAATGAAAACTCCTAAAAATTAGGACAATTAGAACAAGCTGAAAATCCAGTGAATATATCAAAGGTCACAAATGTTATACATACACACACATTATAAATTAATGATTGATAACTTAATTATATATTATTTCTGACAAAACAACAGGTGTTTCGGGAGTGACAGCACTGTTTCAGGACTAGTCATAGCATTAGTATTATTATTCTACGACCCTCTAGAATGTTGCGACAGCTCCCATTCACTTTGAATGGACGGCCGGATTTTTTCAATAATCACCCACTGCGCCATTAACGCCCGCTGTGCCATTAACGCCCGCTGCCAATGGCAATGAGTTTTGTCACTTCAGATTCACAGTACCATATTACTCCACAGGTAGTTCTGCCACTGTGAAAGTAAATATTCACTACGCTATTTTATTCAGTCTGTTAGAGTAGTAGCAGTAATAAGTTGTAATAACCCGTAGAATAAGGGGGATAATGTATTCCGGGGCGGAACTATATATATATATATATATATATATATATATATATATATATATATATATATATATATATATATATATATATATATATATATATATATATAATCAATACATAAAATAATTTCAATTAAATCAATGCCCATACTTAATTTAAAAAATAAAAAATACAGAAATTATTGAAAACTCCATAGTGTATACCTGACTACACAGCATTTCAAATGAACCCTCCCCCCTTCTCCCATTTAATTTAATTTTCTCAACATTTTTTTTGGCATATTGAAAATTCACCCAATAATAAGCAGCTATCTGTTGCACTTAGTGGATGCTACTACGATTATCAAACTGACTAATGCATACAGAAAATGAAGTCGTCTCTTTTTTTATTGAGGTGATATTAAATGAAGTGGTCTTACAGTGGTGAATAATGTTGCATTTGTCATCATTTAAAATGGCCACATTAACATGGAAATGAATGGATGGCAGGAGCACTGCTCTGATCATCAAATATCACTACCAGTGGGTTTATATCAGTTTTAATACAGAGCACCCTGCATCAGAAAAATATACCAAGAGACACCTATTATTTGTTATCTTCAGATTATTACAGATTATTACATGTTCAGTCACACACTGCTGGTCCTGAGTACTAGTTTAATTTTTATGTATTCATGTAAAAGACAATAAACTGAATCTGAATCAGAGGTGTTCAATGTTCTCACATTATGTACTTAAAAAGTAGAAGTACAGCTACTGGTGTGTAAAAAATACTCAATTTTCCTCTATGTTTTCGAGCAAAAAAAGTTGAATTATGCGATGAAAAAAATCTACCAGCTATCCTTTTAAAACAATGTGAATAACATGAATAACCTGACACTTATTCAGAAAACTAAATGCAATGTCTCAGTTTATCATTTACATGTCGATTATAATGTACAGATTATTTATTAGTAGAACTACAAATACACAAAACATTTAATAACAGGCAGAACATTGTTAAACTGACACTTCAGACATTTCAAAATGTTCATATTTGTTCATGTTATTCATGTTTTTTGTGAAATAATAATTTGTTTTATTGTAAATGCAGTAAATATGGATTTGTGTGTATTTAAAGGTTATTATTATTATTATTATTATGATTATAACTTACATTTTGGACATTTCAAAATGTTCATATTTGCTCAGGTTTTTTTGTGTTTTTGTGAAATGATAGTTTGTTTTATTGTAAATACAGTAAAATGACAAGAAAATGTTTACATTTAAGAGCAAAATGTAGAGTTGTGAGTTATTATGATAGTATTTTACTGATCTGACCCATTTTGATCTGTATGTGGAACCTGAAAATAAATTATCAGTACATTTACCGTCATTTTTGTATTTCACAAAGTTATCCCTGGACCCTGTTGGGGCCCCGGGCCACATGTTTGACACCCCTGATCTATTACATCAGTATGGAACGTACAGAGGTTCTGAGCAAGTGTCTGTTTCCAATGCATAAGGGGTGAAACTATGTTGTTTCTGTCTCTGCTGCAGAGTACAAATGATTCATGTGCCCAGTGATGAGAATTTTACACATTTACAGTGTCAAAAACTCATGTGAAGCGTGATTCAGCCACCTCAGGCCTCCATGAGACAACCCCAATGAATGCTTTGCTTTGGTGAAAGACACGTGTTATCGGGGCAATCTGTTGGACATACTCCAGACGCAGCAGAAGAAAAGTCATCAATGCCCTCAACTGATCATGGCACCTTAGGGCCATATTTTCAGCCCTGTATGAACTTAGCGATGGGGCATCCTATTTCGGACATGTTCTTGTGATATTTCCAAGCACGTACTTTCAGAGACCGCACAATTAATCTCCCACGGATGAATACTGTACAGTAAAGTGATATACAATACACACTGAGATGCAGGGACAGAAGCAGCCTTCACATAAAAGACACAGCCCCTCCTTCTGTTAAAACTTCCTTGTATGTTTAGCATTAGTGTTTACCTGAAGAAAAAAAAAAAAAAAAAAAACATCCCTTGTTAAACCACAGCCTGCTGCTGACTGAAAAGTTAATGATAGCTGTAGGGCATTGTGCATTAGTATCTGGTATTTGCAATCATTCATTTCTTCCCCTCTGTCTTTTCTCATTTTGCCTCTGAAGGATAAGGGTTGAAGTCGCGGTCAGGACCCCTGGATGAGGTTGTCATTCCTGTTATTCACCAATGGCAACAACTGTGTTGGCGTGAGGTCGAATGACGTTCAATGGAGACGTGACAGTGGCAACAGTGTTTTACAAAAACACACCCAACACTTTACATATTTCCTAATAGTTAAGTGCTCCAGACTCTTGTCATGTGCATCTCTGTATCTGATTTCATATTAATCTACTCACTGACAGCCCTTCATATCCAAACACAAGCAGCAGTCTGTCTGGCAAGTCCATCTATCAAACTGTTAACATCATTTCACTCGATTACATAGGCAAAGACTATTTACAGGACTTCACAAAAAGCTTTTAACTCTTTAAATTTCCAAGCATGGCTTTAAAATGGCATATGGACGAATACCAATATTTGGATGGATTTTCTGGACTATAAGGTGACACTTAAAAGACTTTAGTTTCATCTAAAAACTACAATGCGCCTTTATATATGATTAATTCTGCTTAGTGACTGGAAATTTAGACTTTTTATCTCATAATTTATACTTTTTATCTTGTGATTTAGACTTTTTATCGAATAATTTTCACTTTTTATTTCATAATTTTCAATTTTATCTGATCATTTTGACTTTTTATCTTATATTTTAATTTTTTTATCTAATAAATTTGAATTTTCACTCATGATATTGACTTTTTTCCTCATAATTTTCACTTTTTGTCTCATAATTTTCACTTTTTGTCTCATAATTTTCACTTTTTGTCTCATAATTTTCACTTTTATCCAATAATTCTGACTTTTTATCTAATCATTTTGACTTCACTTAATGCTCTTTATAATCCAGTGCACCTTATATATGAAGAATCTAAAAAATAAACAGTTCATTGACAGTGACTAAATATTGTCATCAATGAGCCTTTATCACGTGACAAAAATGAGACTAAACTAGACATAAATGATGGTCTTGTTATGATAACTATAATTAAATATATAATGCGGTTATAGATGACCAATAAATAACCAGAAAAATGTGGCTTAAGAAATGAAAAAACATTTCTAAAATGTCTCTTAGTTTTTGTTGAATGAAACAAAATGTGAGTTTTACAATCATTTATTTCATTTTTTCCCACATTCTCTCAAGAGGAAGTGGTCCAATTATGTCCCTACCAATGTTAATATCATGTTTACTCCCATACTTCCAAGGGTCCACATATAGGCCGGAAGTAGTCGCTCAATAATATTTAGCAAACTACTCAAACCTGTCCCAAATGTCACATGACCTAATGTAGTTTTACAACAGAGATTCTCACACATCGCAAAATATAAAGCTACTTTCTGATAAAATATCCATAGCAGGTACAATCACTCATATGTTCAAAATAATTGTCCACAGAGGAACCATATTTGAATAAATGCAGTCATAGTCCAACAAAAACATAGAAAAAAAAAAATTGTTCTTATGTCGTCCAAAACATCAATAAATATTCACAAATGGCGTCACTATTGCATCTTTTAATAGCAAAACTCCAATATCCCAGATTTTATCTTAATATTTTCATTTATAATATAAGCAAACACCAATTGCATGTTATTAAAATGGTTCAAGAACAGCAGTCAGGTTACTTTATTTAGGAATTTAGGCGAAATTGAGTGGAAGTTTAAAGGGTTAAGTAACATTTGAAGATTTATATTATTTGTAAATATTCTCATAAATGTAGGGTTGTTATAAAGCTGGTTTCCTTGCTTCTAAATGTACCTGTAGATCTTGGACATTGCTCCAAATACTGTACTACAAGTCTGACCATGCTATAAAGTCAGGGGTGTCCAACATATGGCCCAGGGGCCAAATCCAGGCCCTAAAAGGGTCCAGTCCGGCCCCTGGGATACATTTGTGAAATACAAAACAGAAACAACATAGTTTCACCCCTTATGCATTGGAAACAGACACTTGCTCAGAACCTCTGTATGTTCCATTCTGATGCAATAGATCAGGGGTGTCAAACATGTGGCCCGGGGGCCAAATGTGGCCCCAACAGGGTCCAGGAATAACTTTGTGAAATACAAAAATGACAGTGAATATGTTGATAATTTAATTTTCAGGTTCCACATACAGATCAAAATGAGTCAGATCAGTAAAAATACTATCATAACAACTCACAACTCTACATTTTGCTCTTTAATTTAAACATTTTCTTGTCATTTTACTGTATTTGCGTTAAAAAAACTATAATTTCACAAAAATGTGAATAACCGGAACAAATATGAACATTTTGAAATGTCTGAATTCTAAGTTTAACAACGTTTTGCCTGTTATTAAATGTTTTGTGTATTTGTAGATCCACTGATAAATAATCTATACATTATAATTGACATTTGTAAAAGATAAACGGTTGCATAATCTTGTTAAAATTGCATTTAGTTTTCTGAAGAAGTGTTGGTTTATTCATGTTATTCACATTGTTTTCAAGGATATGTGAATATTTTCATCACATAATTTTACTTTTTTTGCTCTAAAACGAAGACGAAAATTTGGAGTTGATATTTTTCTTAATATATTATGTTATTATTTTAGTGGTACAGCCCACTTCAGATCAAATTTAGTTTAATGTGGCCCCTGAACTAAAATGAGTTTGAACCTTTTTGAGCAAAACAAAGTCATATTCCACAATGAAAATGTTTACATCTACTGTATGAACTGTACTTGAACATAGAATGAACGAAAATATTAACAACCTGAAAATTCTGAAGAAAAAAAGTAGAATATTAACAATGTTACAGTTAAGTTTATCATTTATACAGTACATGTGCATCACAATTTACAGATAACAGTCAATTTTACAAATGCACATATTTAGTAACTTCAGAATATTCCCTTTTTTTTTTTTACACTAAAAGATTATGATTATAATCTGATCTTTTTTATTGATATCAAATGATTTTAACTTCCTTAATTATTCATATCTTCTGTATATTTTTTGCTTTTCACAAATTCATCCCAGGGGCTAGATTGGACCCTATGGTGGGCCGGAATTGGCCCCCAGGCCTTATGTTTGACACCTGTGCTCTATGTGAACCGCCACCTCATTGTCAAATAGACTGAAGAAAAGAATGAGAGATAAACATAGAAAAACCTAGATAGTAAATGAGTCTGTGGCGACTGACAGGAAGATCAAGATTTACTGACACTCCTCTGCTTCAAACAGCGTTCATGTCAGAGTGAACAAACAAGACAGGTAATGTCCAGCCCACACACACACACACACACACACACACACACACACACACACACACACACACACACACACACATACTCATTTCCATGTCTCATGAGGACCAAGTTTGTTATCAAGTAGCTATTAGGGAGTGAGTGTAAATACATTTTTATTTTATTTTTTTAAAAGTTAAAATAATAATGATGAAAAATTATAAATGTAAATAAAATTACAAATTAATTAATTAATTTAAAAATTATCGTTAAAAAATAAAGAAATAAAGAAATTTTAAAAATAAAATAAATTGTAATAATTAAAAAAACATATATATATATATATATTAAAAAATGAATAAAATTAATAAAAATAGATAAAAATAAATAATTATTTTTCAAGTAAACACATCTTCGAACCTTTGAAAAATAAATGTTTCACTTTGCATCTGTTTCCCCCATGCTTTAAGGGGACTTCTTTCCTTCCTTCCTGAAAAAAGAAGTTAATGGATTTATAAAGCCAAATAATTTCTATTTTACTAATGGTGACCTTTTTTATATTTAACCCTTGTGGGGACCTGAATTTTGGTCCCCATAGTGTCAGAGGTCCCCATGGTGTGACTGTGTATATAACATACATTTTATACACACACACACACACACACACACACACACACAGAATCAGACACTAAAGTGTACACTCTTACCTCCTCCTCCAACATAGAGACGCTCTGGCTGAGACAAAACACAGGTAAAGGTTGACAAAAGGTCTTGAATCTTGAGTGACAAACGCAAACCACTGCTGACAGTCACCCTGCAATTATCTAATTGCAGGTTAAAAGCATGGGTACACAAATAAGGCCTTGAGAGCAAGGTGGTATATGCAGTTTATCTGTCGATTCTATCAAACACCTGATTGTACGGTTCCTCCTGGTTTAGAAGAAGCTCCTTGGGTTGACCTTGTACAAGTTGAACCACACAAATGTTATGCATGGTTGCGCACGCGCACACACACACACACACACACAGAGTTATACAGTTTATATATATATATATATATATATATTATATATATATATATATATATATATATATATATATATATATATATATATATATATATATATATAAAACATAAATCAAGAAATAATAAAATAGGAAAAAAAGAATACTACTACTACCACTACTACTACTACTACTACTACTACTACTACTACTACTACTACTAATAATAATAATAATAATAATAATAATAATAATAATAATAATAATCTTCATAAAACCTTAATGAAATACATGTTTGGCTCCGTTATGCTTTTATGGGGATGTCCGTAAAAAAAAAAAAAATCCTCGTTTGCACACATTTTCATTTCATTTTATTTTACTAGTGGGGACCTATGTTTATATTTAAACCTCGTGGGGACCTGAAATTTGGTCCACATCATGTCAGAGGTCCCTATGTTGTGACTGTGTAAACAAATGTCCCCATAAAGACAGGAATACAAGCACACACACACACACACACACACACACACACACACACATCCTTCTACACAAAGACTAACAAATGCGTATTGGAAAAACAATTGTAATTTCCATGCTGTCATTTTTTTTTCAACCCAAACGACTCCAGTCACCAAGACATGTTGACATTGTGCATTTCTGCAAACAGATAATTTTGAAATGCATTTTCTTTGAAGGTTCTGCTGTTCGCATGTCTGTATACAACATGAAGAGACCAGAGCGTTTGCCTCTCAGTGCTTAGGTTATAAAAGCTCTTTGTTTAGACTTATAAACAGATTATGGTTTAGTTTAAATACTACTCTTTTTTTTTATTAAAATTTCCTAGTTTTTAGTTTCAAATCCAGAACAGAATCTACCCCAATCTTTGCTGGTATTATTTAAATAATAAAAGTTATGATAGTTATTGGAGATTCATTTTATCCTCTCAAAGAACTTACGAAACATCTGCAAATGTTGACATGAAGTATATTTTATGGTTCAGGACCACTGACATTTATAGCATATCCATGGTTCATATAATAGTTGTTTTATATTATATAACGTTTTAAAGTTGCAAAAATAAAACGTTAAACTTTATGCGTTTGGAGTGAATAAACTCGACTGCATTGTGTGATCAGAAGATGGTGGTAGAGTCTGCATTACACTTGAAAAGGTAGGGGAATTAACCTTTTTTTTATTGTTACAATAGCTTATTTGCCTAAATTAAATCTACATTTCCTCACTGAATACTGAAAATTAAAATTTTTCTTTTAGCATTTAGCAATTATTGATTGATTTTGATTGATTGAATGATTGATAGAAGGTTCAAAGTTCAAAGTTCACTTCAGTTCTGCTACATGTGTGCCCATACAGAGACCTGAAATGGCATTTCTCTCTGACCCTTTTTCTGAAGAAATAAATTGAGGAAAAAATAAACAAATAAATGACAAAGTATATATACATAATTAAATATCTGATAAATATATAAGCTTAAAAACTAAACATTTATACAATCTAAAAAGATGACAAATAAGAGAGAAGTAATCTACATAAGGCACATATGAGATGATACAGTAAGAAGGGAGTGAAAATGTTGTTGCAATTTATTTTGAACAAAAAAAACAGATAAAAAAAGAGACAAAATAAAAACAGAAAATAAGTTCAAAAAGGAGTGAGAAGAAGTAAAAACGTTCACTTCCCCCAGTTGCTACTAGTACTGCTACTACAAAAACACTTTAATAATATTAATAATATTAAAAAATAATACATATGTACATTTGAATAATGAAAATCAACATACTGGTCAGAAAAGGACCAGCTGATGCACATAAATAAAAAAGAAAAGTGAATATGAAATAAACATCCTTACACCTTGTGTCTGTTCTTCTACATTTCATCCCTGTATCCTGTGAAAACATATTCTTTAGATTTAGTTTTACATTACATTATATTTGGACATTGTTTTAGTTCCTCACATATACTATTAATTAATAATTATACCCATTATTAAATGGTGTTCAGTTACTTTTTTTTATATTGCTTTAAGCTTTTTTTGTGTTTTTTTTGTTTCAGTTAAAAGAACAAACAACATATAAAGGAACAAAGTGTGTTGTGAAAGAGCTAATAGGTGAGATAATGATTTTAAAAGATTGGATTGAGTGATGACAAAACAGGAAGTGGCCGTGTATAATCCAGCCTCTAATCTGTCATGATTGGGGAGACCGTCATTTTACCCTCGCTAAAATGAGCAAAACCAGCTCTAAAGGGAGGGGTGGGAGAGGTAACTTGAGCCAGTGTGAATGGACTTATTGTTACTTTGGCTTAATTAGGCGTGACAAGCGAGGCATGAACAGATTCCCATCATTAGGCCCCCTAAAAAAAACCCCATTAGAATCAATGGGCCACACTCCGGTCAGACTTTCTGTCTACCAGCCAGCCAGCCTCCTGCCCCTTTAGCAGGACACTGGATACAGTTACAGCCACCCAGCCACGACTAACTCTAACAACGCAACTCTATCGCTGTGGACCTAACACCCTGGGTAATGCAAGTGACACCACATTTGAACGAAAAGAGAGAGGAGGAGGAGGATGAGAGATGAGGGGAGGTGAAAGTGTGTGAGTCATCATTTAGGGTAAAGTGCAAGAAAATGTGTGTGTTTGTGTGTTTGTGTGTAGTACAGTGAATGTGTATGTGTACATATACAGTACCTGTCTGCTCAATGGAGAACTGTACCAGACAACAGTTCCAGGCAACCAGTGTGGCTGATAAACTGCAAGGATTAGCAGGCACTTCTGGAGTCCAAGTGGCCCTATCAATACAGGACCGAGCCCATTGATCTGTTGTCTGGTCGGGTGCTGGAGCTAATTCCTGGACCTTGGATCTGAGTGCTCCTCACCAGGGAGTTTGGAGTAGGGTGGGGGTGTAGAAGAGACTGGCTGGCTATTAGTGGCGCCATCCACAGACTACTACTGCATGTGAGGGCTCAGTGTTTACCATATACCGATTCAATAGACCACAGCCGGACTGAAAAGTTTGTTGTATTGTGTTATTTATGTCTTTTGTGAATGGTGTCACATGCTGCAAAAAGTGTCAAATCAATCAGTCAAACTTTATTTTTATAGCACTTTTCATACTTTACATCAGATCCCCGCATTATCCCGCAATTGTACGACAAGTTAAAAGATTTACAGCATTAAAAACAATAGAATAAACACATTTAAAAAATAGTGATAAAATAAAAGTCAACACATAAAATAGAAGAATAAAATAATGTTAAGATTAAAATTGAACTAAACGCTAAGTTAAAAAGGTAGGTTTTCAGTTTACCCTTAAAAATATGAACACTCGCAGCGGACCTCAGATCTTCAGGTCGACTGTTCCATAGTTTGGGGAAATAAAAACTGAATGAGGCCTCACCGTGCGTTTTATTGTGAACTCTAGGGGCAATTAATAGCTTACTAAATGAGGACCTGAGGGTCTGAGAGGGCTCATATGTTAAAAGCAGGTCCAATAAATAAACAGGGCCACATTAAGTCACATTAAGACTCTTAAAAACTAATAAACTCAATCAAATGCAGTGTTGCTGGATAACAAATGTGCAACTATCGAACCATAATCTCAAAATGATTGGAATTTGGGAGAAATTATCGTACACAAACAATGTACCCATTTTAGCAGTACTTTAATTTTTTAAAAGTAATTTTCAATATCCCTGTAGTAGGCTACGGGGTAAACCATGACACAAAAACATCCCAAAGGCACATGCTACTACCAGACTAGAACGATTTTTTTCTTTTTTTTTTTTTTCGGTGAAGGAACACAAACGTGTGTTCATTACCCGATTAGAAAGATTCAAACTCAACCTGAAGGTCACTATCATCACCTGACGCTACAACCACTTGTGCAGATGTTGTTGTTGGGAACTGATAGTAGTTCTGGGGTTACTATGGTTCATCATTTCCCAAGTACGGAGTGGCTAGAGATGATGTTTTGTGTTTGTCATGTTTTGACAAAGGGAGGGTATTGGGGGAAAAACACAGACACGTGAACCCAAAACAATATGCAGACCGAAAGAGTCGACGTGGCACATGAAAAGGTCATGGGCCAATCAAAAGACGGAGTCCAAACCATGTCTTCAGGGAGGAATAACGAAGAGGAGATGGCTAAAGAAATGGGAGAAAAAAGATACTTTGGAGGGGGTCCGAAAAGACAAGATCAGCATTGATTTACCTGTACTTTCCAAGTGAACTGTAAATAAATTGTGAATCTTCGAACATCTGGGAGCTTTCATTTCACTAACAAATAAGATGAGTTGAGGTGAGATGAGGTGAGGTGAGGTGAGGTGAGGTGAGGTGAGGTGAGGTGAGGTAAGGTGAGGTGAGGTGAGGTGAGGTGAGGTGAGGCGAGATGAGGTGAGGCGAGGCGAGATGAGGTGAGGTGAGGCGAGATGAGATGAGGCGAGGTGAGGTGAGGCGAGATGAGGTGAGGTGAGATGAGATGAGGTGAGGTGAGGCGAGATGAGGTGAGGTGAGATGAGGTGAGGTGAGGCGAGATGAGGTGAGGTGAGATGAGGTGAGGTGAGGCGAGATGAGGTGAGGTGAGGTGAGGTGAGGTGAGGTGAGGTGAGGTAAGGTGAGGTGAGGTGAGGTGAGGTGAGGTGAGGTGAGGTGAGGCGAGATGAGGTGAGGCGAGGCGAGGCGAGGCGAGATGAGGTGAGGTGAGGCGAGATGAGATGAGGCGAGGTGAGGTGAGGCGAGATGAGGTGAGGTGAGATGAGATGAGGTGAGGTGAGGCGAGATGAGGTGAGGTGAGATGAGGTGAGATGAGGTGAGGTGAGGCGAGATGAGGTGAGGTGAGGTGAGGTGAGGTGAGGTGAGGTGAGGTGAGGTGAGGTGAGGCGAGGCGAGGCGAGGCGAGGCGAGGTGAGGTGAGGTGAGGTGAGGTGAGGTGAGGTGAGGTGAGGTGAGGTGAGGCGAGGTGAGGTGAGGTGAGGTGAGGTGAGATGAGATGAGGTGAGATGAGGTGAGGTGAGGCGAGATGAGATGAGATGAGATAAGATAAAACTGTATTTATCCCATAGGAAGTTTTTTGCCAGATCATCTGAAACATTACAGTAAATATAGACAATAGTGTCTAAGGGTCTATAAAATAAGTGTCATTAAAATAAGTGTGTGTACGTATTGCACCTGGCATTGAGCTTAAAGTGGCCAATGATATTGAGGTTGATATTGCACATGACAATGTAAAAGAAAATAATAATAATAATAATAATAGTAATAATTTAACATGATGTTAAAGGTAGTATTGCACATGGTTTAGAATAATAAATATACTATTGCCCATGATAATGAAAGGTAATATTTCCCATGACATGGTAAACAGTGTGAACGGTACATTCTATCTAACAATCTTACAGAACTCATTGCTTTGTATGGAGGGGGTGGGCTTCAAATGGCTTTGTCCTGGGCCGGCCAAAGCTAGCAGCAGCCCTGTATGTGGTGTGTGTGTGTGCAACACATGTAAAAAGACCTTTGGTGTCATAGAGAGATGCGTGTTTTGGTAACCAACTGAAATGATCGTACATTATTGATCGTACACAGGGTAAAACTGTCAAACAAATACGATAATTATCACACATCTGAAAACACTGCCCTACAGGAGCTACTAAAAACAAACATCTCTGGTCCACAAATGTCCTTGGTAGCTTGTGTTAGCCATAGCATCAATACAAACTGTATCACTATGGTAACTTTCATGAAGTTGATTTACAAACTGAGATTTAAAATGTGTTGTGCTACCACTGGACATATGGCTACAGTGTTTGGTACAGTGCAAAATATATGCAACTTTGTTTTCATGTACTTTAACCCTGTAACCCCTGATGCATCAGCGCTGATTCGTTCTGAGTGGATGGTTTCGTTTTAAATATGCAGAAAAAATTCAAGTAAAAAGTGTGTTTTTACTGAAAGTTGATGGAACTGAGCTATGGAAATTAACAAATGTCAAAAAAACAAAAGATTGAGAAAAAAGTAAAAGCCAAAACTAAATTACAAGTTCTTTCTTTTATTTATTTATTTTTTTTTTTGCTTAATTGTTTGTAAATAGTTTCAGGCTATTTGTTATTTTGTAAATATTTATTAGTTTTTTTGTTCATTTTGTTGCTTATTTTGTTTATTTTTGTACATTTAGTTTTTTTTTACTTCACTTATTTTCTTCAATTATGTTCCGTTTGTGTTTTACGTTGTTCATGTTACATATTATTTTGTTGGTTTATTCATTTTTGGTTCATTTTTATTGATCACTTTGGCTGTTTTTCTTCATTTGTTGCTTATTTTATTCTTGTTTAAATGTTTTTATTGTTTACTGTGAACTGCTAACGTCTCAGGTTAATTCAAGCATCTGACATGAAACAAGAACTCTACCCATTTCTATAGACTCAGGTTTTCTGGTTGTATAAAATCTATACCCTGGCATGCAATGTTTTCTACTAACGTGTTTTCAGATAGGTAAGTGATTTACTGTACTGCTGTAATTGCTTATTGATGTTAAGATTCCATGAAATATGACTACTCCTAACTCATTAGTGTGAACTAATATCATGTTCCTTTATTTATATACATAGGGCATATTCACACCTGAGAAGGCCTTTGGTCTGATTATTTGATTTAGATCAAAGGCAGACTATTTTTTTCCCTTTGGTTCAGATCTTATTTTCACAGAACTTTTTGCAACTGGACCACCATGTGTAAACTGTAGCACACGTGATGATCTATGCTGGCGTTGGGCAAAAAAAGTCAGGGATGGGTTGAAGAAAACATCCATAGACAATCTTTGTACAGTTATAATTTTCATAAAATCAACTATTTTTACAGACACAAATATATGACAAATAATGTGAACAGTCAAGAACAGCTAATTTGGAACCAGTTCCATATGTCAATGACACATTCAGTCTTCTGTTTGCTTCATGGTTGCTGCCATTAGCACTGACTACCCATGCAGCTCCGCTACTTCCCACGGCTACAGTGCCTTGTTAAACACCAAACAGTCCAAGATTCCTTTGTTTGTTTTGGCTTGAGACTGGTTATATTTACACCAGAAGTGAACTGGCCCAGCGTCCACCTGGAAGTGGACCAAGACCACCTTCTCTAGGTGGTCTAGGCCGACTTCCTTGATTAGAATCAGAGTTTGAATAGTTGCCTTGACATCTAAAAAAAAAGGTTGGCTGTTCTGGGGAAATTAACTCAGCTCTATTTTAAACCCACCAAACGATGTAGGTGTGAATACACCCTTAGCTATCTGATTTGGAGTGAGATATTAGGGGTCTACTTATTTATGTAGTTATAGAGCCCTTAGTTTAAAAAAAATAAAAAAAGACCCACAAACAAGGTTTCTTTGAATTGTTTTTTATATTTGATTACATCATACAGAACATCTGTAGCCTTAACAGGGTGGGTTCAGTAGTAATGATATGAGGAAAGAAGGGCAGAGACAGGTGATTCCTGCTAGATCTGAACTTTATTACACAACAATGTTACAGTTTCCCATTAGACAATAGAAATGTTTAAATGGTGAAAAACAAACTAATAAAAAAACTGTGCTACAGGATGGGTGACCATAGCTATAAAGAGAAAGAAGAGGCACCAGAGTAGTGCTCATGTTGCTTCATGGCCAACATGAAGGGGCGGACCATGGCTCAGTTGGTGGAGCGGATCATCCAGTAACTGAAGGGTTGCTGGTTCGAATCCAATTCTGTCCTAATCAGTCCGTTGTGTCCTTGGGCAAGGCACTTCACCCCCCTCGTCTCCAGTGCCACTCACACTGGTGTATGAAAGTTTGGTGGTGGTCAGAGGGTCCATGCTTCTGTCACTCTGCCCCAGGGCAACAGTGGCTACATATGTAGTTTACCACCGCCAGAGTGTGCATGTGAGAGCGAATGAATAATGGGTCACTAATGTGAAGCGCTTTGAGTGGACAAAAAATTGCTATATGAATCTGATCCATTATATGTACACATGTACACACACAGCAAAATAACCATATTACCAGGCGTATATTGATGGACATGTTTTGTCTTTTTTAGGTGACTGTTGGTGAATGGTTTCTCCTTGTGTAATGGACCATCATTTTGCATGTAAATAATAAATAAATAAAAAAAAAGAAAAAGAAATAATAATAATAATAATAATAATAATAATAATAATAATAATAATAATAATAATAATAATAATAATAATAATAATAATAATACAAATCATACAACTACAACAGTCTATTATTATTATTATTATTATTATTATTATTATTATTATTATTATTATTATTATTATTATTATTATTATTATTATTATTATTATTATTATTATTATTATTATTATTATTATTATTATTATTAGGGGGCCAAGCCCACAGGACTGTTTTTCACCATTTCAGTGGTGCTGTGGAACTCTATTGAAATTGTTTTATTTATTTATTTTTTTTACTATGGGGGCTATAAAAATAACAATAATAAAATAAATCTTGGTTGATTCTTATTTTATCCAAATGTTATGTGTTATGATCATACTTTCATAACACGGTACTGTTTGCAATTGATTGACTGAAACATTTGTCAGTGTCTGGTATGAAAATTGCAGTGTGTTGACAAATGGAGCTTATCTAGAGTAGAGTAGCCCGCATTAGCACCTCCACATAATCCCTTGTCTGTCACAGATACGGAGGATAGAGAGACAGAGAGTTAAAGAAGTGGTCTGATACCTGTGTACCAGAGGGAGAGGGAAGTTATGGGCATTGGAGGGAGGGGGGGGGGCAAGATAGAGTAGAATAAAAGTATGAGGTCCTCACATGCAGCAGTAAAATGTGGTGGGAATTAGTTTAAAATGGGTTACAATTACAAGCACATTTTCTAAGGTTTAATAAAAAATAAAAATAAAAAGTTTTGTTGGATTACTCAAACAATTTAAGTGAAGTTTACTTTTAAAATGTGATGATAGACTGAACTGATATAAGTTCTGAGTAATGAAAATTTATATCATGTTTTAACCGTTCACTATAAATATTTAGTTTTAAACTTTTTGTTTGTTTTTTTTGCCTATTGCTACACAGCTACTTTTTATTTGGCAATGTTAAATAAAATTGTTCATTTAAATCCTTACATTTTGCTTTTATTAACACAAATGACTATTTTGATTAGAGATAATTAAAAAAAAAAGTTATTTTAATCTATGTACTATCTTTTGTACTATGCACTCTATTGCTATAAGATGAATTCAGGTTATTGGGGAAGTGAAGAAGGGGTAGGATTAAATAAGCTTATGCTTCATCCTACTCCTTTTCGGACATGTCATTGTGTATTATTATTATTATTATTATTATTATTATTATTATTATTATTATTATTATTATTATTATTATTATTATTATTATTATTATTATTATTATTATTATTATTATTATTATTATTATTATTATTATTATTATTATTGTTGTATTGATTATTGTTGCACTTTGCACATCATGCAATCATTCAAATCAAATCTATGTTGAATTAATCCGATTGTAATGGAAAAATTATTTTACCATTAAATCTGTTGTAAAATAAACCCTGATATCCAAACATTCAACTAAGAATTTCAAGCACAAATAGCTTGTCTTTTCAAGGACAAACAAGTATTCAGAGAAAGCTTAATCTCAATTTTCTAATTTTCTATTCTTGAATTAGAGCCACGGACATGATTTTGATTTTTCTTCTAAATGTGACCTTGACATTTGACCTTTTGCAATATTGATAATTTTGTCAGTGTGTCTAATATTATAATAAAAGGACTGTGTGTGAATGGGTGAATATGAGGCTAATGTCAAGTGCTTTGAGCAACATAAAGGTGGAAAAGAACTATATAAGTGCAGAACATGTTACTTAAACCAATTAATTAGTTGATTATTACTCATATAATTTAAGTGCAATCATTTGCAGCACATTTTCTAAGTGATCTCTACTTATCCAGGCTTACAGTGTGGTGCTGTTTTAGTGGAGAATAGAGAAAGAAAAATCTGCCACTGAATTTTTAATGGTTGAAAATGAACCAACTCCATGCCTGTCTGTCTGATGACAGCACACGCTGTAGACGATCACAGGATGTACTCTGTTGGAATGTTCAGCCATTGGTTGACTTTTATCCTCACTACATGAAAGATTCACAACCTCAGAGCTTCAACTACACATTGGATTTATTACCTTTTGTGTTTTTATGTGCAGGAATTACTCAGGTGCAGAGCAAGGGTGCCAAACATATGGCCCTTGGGCCAAATGGGCCCCCCCATTGGGCCTGTGAAATACAAAAGTTACATTAACAATGTTAAACTAGACCACCTCACACCTTTCCTGAAAAGTTGGTCCAGTAGTGTTTGTATAAAGCTGCTGAAAACACAAACAAACGAACAAACAAATCAACAAACACTTGTTGTCAGGCACAACAAGCACTGTTGAGCTGCATTTTGTAATAAACGTTTTATTTTGGAAAATAGAAATACAGCAAAATGTATTACGTTGTGGCAGTTTATAATAAAATGAAATGAAAAAATTATTACATTTAGGACATTCATTACAAACTGCACCGCTATTACAAAATGTGGCTCAACAAGCATCCCCACAATGAATGGTTGCACCAAGTCAGAGACATTCTCTCAAGCTTGACATCATGCTTTTGACAATGCACAGATAAAAGACTGTCCTGCCCTTTGTCCACGAAATTATTCCAGGTCACCCTTACAACCAAGAGAAACGTCAATGTTTTTCAGAATTTCCGTCTTTCTGAGAGATTATGTTTTGGGGGTTAATGGGTCCACATTGTACAGAGATGTTCTGTGGCCATAGCTAAAAGCATGACAAGCATCGTACTAGTTCACAGTGGCCATTTTAAACCACACTTGTCATGTTTCCAATGTGCTTCAGCGATCCAAAGTAACCTGGCTTCTTTAGTCAGTGAAGAGGAAACATCACTTTTTCAGTAGTTTGAACAGTACACACTAAACAGGTTTAGAAGAGTGTTCAGTGCACGTTTATTTGACTTGGATATTCTGTTAGTTTTGCACGCATGTAAATATTTTTTTTATCACATTTTCAGAATGTGGAAGAGAAAACTAGCAATCCTCAATAGTGCAAAAAAAGTTTTTATAGTTAGGAATGTTGTAATAATGGTGCATTTTGTAATAAACATTCAAAATGTAATAAGTTTTTCATTTCATATTGTCATAAAGCCACATTTTGTAATAAATTTTGCAGCCTTATGTAAAAAGTTTTTAAATTTTGCAGCAGCAGGGTGTTTTGGTGGTGTAGCATTAAAACATTCCAAGTGGTTTATGGTATGACTTGGCTGGTAATTAGACATATTAGACATGGACAATTTGAAATATATATATAAAAAAAACCCCACTAAAATATTTGAAATTTATTTTGGATATAGTAATGCGACAAAATTTATTACAAAACGTGTTGTGGCAGTTTATTACAAAATTAAATTAAAAAGTTATTACATTTTGGACAAAATACACTGTTATTACAAAATGCGGCTGAACAGGGATGTTAGGTACATGGGAAATACAAAGAATTGGAATGGAAAAATATGTTGGTATGATTGTGTGTTTGTCTGCATGTGTGCAATAATAAGTTTAACTAACTTAATACAACAAATAAACTGTTAGATCAGAAGTGTAACACTGATGACTACAGTACAGTTTTATTTTGAGCACACAAAATCATCAAGGAAATCAAACTTCATGGTCAACATTTTTTTTTTGCACTCAAAAAGGAGTGGGAAGAAGTAAACATTATAAACTCCCACCACCTTGTTACAAACTAATCTAATATATTCTGCTTTTTTCTGTCAATTTACCATTAATACAATGCATCCATACAAACTATTTACAGTATTTACACATTTTTTGTAACACAATCAAATATTTACAATCAAGTATATTGATATTCACTTTAAATTTACTACAAATACAGTTTTTAATAGATAATATAGACTATCCTAATCAGCTTTTTGACTCCAGATTATTCCACAGATGTACCCCACCCCTAATATCATCAGTTCCCCTGAAGTTATAGTCATTTTCCTGGGCTGGAACATCTCCTGTAAACTGTAGGGAAACATATACATTATACATTATAACAAGAGCATTAAGGTTGACAATATCATTTAGTTTTAAAGCACTTAATTTTATAAATAGGGAAATTGTTGGCACTCAGTACTGTGTTTGAGTAACAATTCGTATAGTCTTATTTTAAAGTAAAAATATAGAATTAGTATTTGATTTATAATTATTTCCCCATATTGCTGCACAGTAGTTTAAATATGGAAGAACAAGACAATTATACAGTATATAGAGAGATTTCTGATCTAGAAGGTTTGTGGTTTTGTTCATTATAGGAATGCTTTTTAGCTATTTTTTATCTAAGAAAATGCACATGATCCTTCCAGTTCAGTCAGTCATCAATTGACAATGTGTCCTGCTGCGAAAGCTGTGCAGCACCCGTCCTACAAATGGTAATACCAGAAATAAAACAACAAGTCCTTTCAATGAATTTGTAATCTTTTTGTGCATTTTATTTTTTTTTTAGTTCAGGTTAGTGTATTTGTAGTGCATTTTGGTTTAATTTAAGTGCATTTTATTGTATTTTTAGTACATTTATTGTTTTTTAAGTGCAGTTTTAATGTATTTTTAGTACATTTTGGTTTAGTTTTACTAAATTTTATTGTATTTTTAGTGCATTTTCCAATTTTTTGTGAATTTTCTATTTTTTTTTGTGCAGTGTAGTGTATTTTTTATGTGCATTTATTGCATTTTATTATAGTGCAATTTGGTTTATTTTTAGTGCATTTTATTGTTTTGAGTGCAGTTAAGTCTATTTTTATGTGCATTTTGGTTTATTTCTAGTACATTTTATTGTATTTTTAGTGCATTTTAGTTTAATGTATGTTTGGTTATAATGGTTCTAATACCAGGGATATATATATATATATATATATATATATATATATATATATATGTATGTATATATAACACCAAGTCCTTTCAATGAATCTTAAAAACCTACACATTTTGTCTGACAGTGGTTAAACCAAGATAAAGAACCAATGTATTATAGTTACATAATACTAATGGATGGAAATTTGCATAAATTAAGATTTTCCCCAAATGATTTTCTGAAAATTCTGTTAAATAAGATATTTAATGAATTAGTCTGTATGAAGATAAAACACAAACATAATTTACGGCTGAAATGCGAGCAGTGGATTTGAACGTTGCAAGTGTGAGGTATAACAACAGGTGGAGATGTGATATAGAGTTTAAAATATACTGCTAAATGCTATACATGTTATATGAATAGACTGTAGTCAGAAGTAAAGTATGTATTCTCCTCTTATTTCAACCCCCATTCCCCCTTGTCACCACTTTCCTTTATTTCCCTTTCTCTGCCCTTACTGGGTCATCTTCATCTCTCCATTGAGTCTCATCTTTCAGAAGAACCATCTCAGTCGAAATCAACTCAAAATAACTTTTCACCTCCAAATTCCTTCCAGAGACATCCGTTACCCCTCGGCGCCCTTCAGAGAAAAAAAATCCATTTATATTTTATTCACGTCTGAGCAGAAATGGCAGTAATGTCTCCTGTAATCGCGACGGGTGTAATCAAGCAGGCTTTTGATGGGCTAACGGTTGGACGCTTACTCCACTACTTTGTAAAAGAGTGATATTATATTTGGCAGGTGTGTCACATTTTTCTAAAAAGCCCTTCTTTGATTTCCAGACAAAAAGCTCTTGATATTTTTTCTGACATTTAGGTACATTTTCTTTTGTTTCCCTTCATTTTTGTCAAGGAAATGGAAAAGATTCACCATCTCAAAATGGATTGTTGAATATTTATTATATTTGGGCATATATTTGTTATATAATGTCATATATTTTTAAGTAAACACCTGTTGAAGTAGATAGATAACTTGCATTTTCAGTCACTTTAATCAAACAAACAATTTTGCTTGAGATAAAAATGTATAAACACACATCACCAACCTCATTTTCAGGGAGTATTTGGATTTTTTTTAAACAATTACTTGTAATTTCTTCATATATTTATTCCGTACTTTCTTTTATATGTAGAAAAACAACATTCCTGTCAGCACCAGTTTGGTTACATTTAAATAAATGGGGATATTAAATTAACAATTGACATTTAACTGACAATAATTTAATTAAAGTGGAGATACAAAGATCCAATTTAATCACAAATGTAGATTCCTTATTAGTTGGTTTAATGTTTCATACTGCATGATGTGAAGCCATCGATGTTACTTGTCGAACAACAGTGTGTGTTCAATCATAATATATCCCACGTCCAGGCGCAGTCTTTTTATTCTGACCAAACTCCGACAGTATATTATTAAATAAGCAGGATCTGCCAGGCGAGACAAAAGGGAAAAAAAAAAAGAAAAAAAAACGGCAGCGCCAAGATGGCTTTAATGTGTCGTGTAATCGCGACAAATGTTAGATCAAGCACAGGTTTTGATGGGCTAACTGTTGAAGCGCACTCAAATCTCACGTCAGGTGTGATATTACATTTGGCAGGTTTATCATGTTTTTTAGCTTGGCACGTTTTGCTGACAAAAAGGTGCTCTTGAGACATTTACATTCAATTCCTTTTTCCCCCCTTTCTTCAGTTAAGAGGAGGGGGAGCCCGAACAGAGCCAAGGCAAATCTTCAGACAGAACTTGCATTGATCTCGGACGAGGATCTATGGTAAATCAATGTGAATTCCTTCCCCCGGCTTCTTCTCTTCCTGTACAGGCATCGTCTTCTTTAACTTTGAGCCAATCCTTTCCAGCTGAATGACACTTCTCCTCTAAATTCTCCCTTAAACATGTTCTAAAATGAACTTATCCTCAACAGATTGTTTCTCCATGAGGCCCTTGGCACCACATGCTATGTACACATGTATGCACAGATAATTTCTACACATGTGTGAGTTATTGGTTGCATGCTGTTTGCAGTGTATCATGAACCCTGGATACTCCTAATCAAGCCTGACACCAGACCAGGGGCCCCCTTATGCCCTGCAATACCCCTCATTAATTTCAACCTCAGCAGCAACTTCTCCGCTATCCCTCCACCAAAAGGCTGACAGGGGCCAGTCTGTTACTCCAATCAAATCATACTGATGGTAAATAGCTTCCAGAGCCATACCAAAGCTTTTATTTCCCACCCATAACCTGTAAAGGGCTCAGGTGAAATTGGCCAGGATGAAAAAGAAGGGGGAAAAGGAGGGGTGGTCAGTCATCTTGTGTCTGACACATTTTTGTAGACCCCCGTCCCCTACCCCCAAATACACACACTACCACCACCACCAAAAACACACACACACCTGAACAATTACCCTAACATTTATCGAAATTCTGACAGTATAAGTGCAGCCGTAACCACACATTACATTAATTTAATTTAACAAACATATACTTAGGCTCACACATTGGAGGAAAGGGAAGGTTGTGGTCAACACAACCTCAGGATGCCAGGGAATGTAGGTCTTAAATACACTTCCACAATGGATCCGGTGTCCTAGTCATAGTTCTACTCAAGTGCATTCACATTGCCTAGATAATTGTGAAGGGTAGTTGAGCCAGACTCCAGGGGAAATACTATGTCAGTTTTCTGTGATTAATATCAGCGAAAAAAAAGGAAATTGACTTAGAAGTGTTTTTTTTTTCTTTCCATCCAGAAAGGATGAATTAAACATTGCAAGTATATCATATGACTAAGACTGCCATGGCTCTGCATTAGACATCTGAGTGGCATTTCTTTGAAACATCAGCTACTGAACATGCTGTGATTTCCACAGACAGTTCCACATTGTCCTTATATTCTACTAGTAAGTGGACTAACAGCCCAAACAGCAGAGGTGTAAACATTTGATCATCTCAAAACTGATGCTTATCATGATTCCTTGGCATCTGGTTTCTCACTACAGCAGTGATTCCCAACGTAAGTTATTTTAATTTATTTATTTATCGTTTATTTAGCCAGGATTGTCCCATTGAGACTAAGTGTCTCTTCTCCCAGGGAGTCCTGGTCAAAATGGCAGCAAACAAGAAGTTTCAGACACAAGCTGTGTTTCCATTACGGTTTTTCACAAAAGTATAGCGATATTCCTAAAATTTCCACACAGTATATTGCTGCTTTGAATGTGTTTCCATTGACAGTTGTTCTAGGCAGGAGTGTTGTAACTCCCGTGAAATATCATCCCACGAGATTTCACTGCTTCGGAGCTTGAGATTGGACATCACCCTGATAGCATGAGAATGAATGAATCGGCTAATTCTCTCATCACTAAAAGTCCCTCGCGAACTCTTTAAAGACATTAACATGTCAAACAAACTAGCTGGTTAACATTATAAGGGTCTGTACATGTGGTCCTTACATTGTCAGGCTGAAATATTCAGTGGAAATATGCTTTCGATGTGTTTTAATGTCAACCACAAATTAGCATATAATAGCATTAGCATGAATGAATCGGTTAATTCTCTGGTCAGTAAAACTCCCTGGCAAACTCTTTAAAGGCACTAACATGTCAGACAAACTACCTGGTTAACATTATAAGGGTCTGTACAGGTGGTCCTTACATTGGCAGGTCGCAATATTGAGTGTAAATATGCTAGCACTTAACAACACCAACAAATGATAAATGTATGTAGTGGGTTTTCTTTTTTTACAAAGAACAGATTATATATTTCTCTGTAAAAAAACAACTTAAATATTCAAAAACTAACAGATAATAAAATGAAACCTTCACTGTGTCTACTGTAGGAGTCACCCTAATCATCACTCTTAGTTCTCGCATCCCAGCAGCCAATGGTTGTTATGGTTACAGTGACTGTGGTTGCCATTTTCAATTATAATTGCGGGAAAAAAATTTCCATTGCATTTTTTTTAATTGAATGACCATAATACAAGTGAGTGAAGTATACAGAATTTTGTATTTGAACTATTTTTAAACCATAAAAGTTTTCACGATATAAAAAAAAACCTGCCAAATATTGGCAAAAGCAGCCCAAATTTTATATACCTGCCCAATGCCTTTTTTCAAAATAGCCAAATTGGGTGACAACAACTTGGAAAATATTATGTTCAAAAAATAAACAAATGTTTAATTATAAACATAACATAAAAATCACTCTTAGTGGAAAAATTAAGTATTAACTTAAATTTACTCTCTTGGAGGAAAAACTGTTAAGTGACAAAGTATCAAAGGAAAAACTTAAGACAAAACTAGACAAATAAGAAATTAAAAACTCAATAAGACAAGGACTGGCTTGGTTCTCTGGAGAAAACACCTACTACATATACATACACACACATAAGGGTGGGGATACAACAAGACACAGGTGACACACAATAGGACAAGGAACAATCAGCACACATGGGGTAACAAGGGTAAAGGTCAGACTAGACAGAACAGAACACAAAAGGAAATCTATCAAAATACACAGGACAGACAAACAGAAACAAAACACTATATAATACTTGAACATCTGAATGGTAACCGCAGTGGTGGGTCATCAGGGTCAGCAAGGTCTTCTCTGCTGGCATCATCATCATCATCATCATCATCGTTATCATCAGAAACACTGACCTACATTTGTAACCTAAATTGTAATATTTGTTCCATTTATTCCCTGCTGATTATTCTCTTCATTTCTTTGTGCTTCTCTTGGCTGTCCAGCTTCAAGCACATGTATGTGGGTGTAAGATATTTTGTCCAATCAGATTGCAGTCCTTATGTGTTGCTAGGGTTAATCTAATCTGCCCTGGGCCTTCAGAATCAATTGTAAAAGCCCATGAAACTAAAAGTGTTTCACAACAGGACTGTGTCTTTAACCAATCAGATTTCAATTTCACCTCGCATGGCCGGTTAACTGGCCCCCAATGTCATCAGCATTTGTTCTGATTGGATGTTAAGAGAGCTTTGGCTATATCCTTTTTGGTGCCAAAGATGCTTTCATTAAATTTAATTGAACTGTTGAGGTAGAATCTTTACACCCACAATGGCTGACGGAGGAGAGGAAAATGATGTGGTGTCGTATATAATTAAATGTACATTTTCAAGGTGGACTTTTTCATAAAAGCTGGATGTCATGAGGAGAGGTTGGCCAAACCTGACTGTATGTTTTTTGTAATGTTATTAGATAAATATTAATTCTGGGATGTGCATGGCATAGTTGTCTTTGTAATGTAGAGGTTTGGCATTATCTTAACACCACTGAAGGAGAGAACCCAAACATATTGGAACGGCTCCTGGTGTTAGAAAATATCTCAGGGTAGGTTGAGACCCGGAACCGGTTATGAAAAAGAACCAGTTCCAATATAATGAAACCAGACCTCGTTCTGTCATTTTTTTAAACAATGGTTCCTATATTTGTTCCTGGACATTTTCATCTGTGCATTGAAACAGTGACATTATGCTGCGTGCTACTTGTCTGAGCGGAGGGATACGCAACACACTGTACTGAATGCCAGACGTTTAGAAGAACCCTTAGCAGATGCAAAACCCTTTAGATGGAGAATACTTTTACAGTAAGGCATAATTTCTCAGCAAGGAGACGCCCACAGCATTTAGCTGAGAACATCTCCCTCCAAATCCTGGGTGTCGGAGAACCACCTGCAGCCACAGAAGCACAGAAAGTCACCCGTCAGCTAGCTTGCGAGCTATTAAGAACAACGCTGCTAATGCAACAATGCTGAAGGTGGTAAAAAGTAAACGCTCCAAAGTATGGCTATATTTTGAGAGATGTGGAAATGAACATGCAAAGTGCAATAAATGCAATACATTAATTTGGTGCAAAGGTGGAAGCACGTCCACCACAAAGAAACATCTTGTAAAAAAATTAACATAAACACATGCACCGTATTTGAGAGCTGGAGGATGTCCGCCTCAAGAGAGAGAGCAGCTATGAGGGGATGATGAGTCTGCAGTCATATTATATAGAAAATACACTATATTCTATAAGGAATATATTATAATCCACAGAGATTCCAATGTCAACTTGACTGGGCAGCTATAGGCATGTTGTTGAATGGAACATCTGTTAGAGTTCGAATGCTAATGAATAATGATGCCATGTTTGTCAGACTATTTATGAGTAACATAATGTTAACAACAAACATGTTTAATTAGCTTTAAAATAAAATAATCATACTTATTATTATTAACAATAATAATACTTAAGTAACCCAGGTTCTTATTCTAATGTGTACTTACAGTTACAGTGCAGTGTGTTTACATAAAAATTGTCTACCTACTACCTCAGTTTTTGTAAAATGTGGAATAATTACAATAAAGCTGCATTTGTATGTTTAAATCTGTGTTAATGTGCTTGCATTATAATATAGAATGGTGTAAAATAAATAAATACATTTTAAAAAGTAAAAAATAGAAGTATATATTTGAACTGTTATAGGAAGTGGTAGGAACTGGAACTGTTTAAGTGGAACTGTTATGGATCGCTATAATTCAAACCCTAGTTATGAGGCGACAATGTAAGCTACTACACCATTGTGTTAAGTTGTAGACTTTATGAATCAAATTTAATTTTGCATGAATAAACAAATTCAAGAAAGAAGGGACTGTATATGCACTTAACATGTGTGTCGCCAGCTGGGCAACTTGTTAGCCAAAGTGCTAGCAGAATCCTTGACTTCAAAACAGAGTGTGCATAGTACTTTATGTCGGTCAAGTGTTCCATCTTGTTTTTTTTGTACTCGTATTTCTATCCAGAAGTGCTGTTTAGTGTCTTCCATTTTTATGGATTGGTTCTGCTGCCTTGTCACTACTAGATCAACTGGCAATTTGCATTAACTCTACTTGGATTTACATTGGCATAGATGTTCAGAACCATTCTGCACAGCAAGATGGGTTAATTGTGTTAAAACTTTTAATCAGATTAATTATGATGATGGATTAGTCTCTGTTAACGCATTCATTTTGACATCTCTAAATGAATTATCATTGAACATCTAAACCAGGGGTGCCCAATCCTGGTCCTCGAGAGCTACTATCCTGCATGTTTTAGATGTATCCCCCCTCCAACACACCTGATTCAAATGATAAACCTCTCATCAAGCTCTGCAGAAGCCTGATAATGACTGTCAGGTGTGTTGGAAGAGGGATACATCTAAAACCTGCAGGATAGTAGCGCTCAAGGACCAGGATTGAGCACCCCTGATCTAAACGGTTGACACTACTCTTCATAATAAGAGATGAAAGTTACTTCCTTTATTATTTGTTTATTTTTCATTATTTAATTACATTTCTGACATATGTTACATTCTAAATAAATGTTTACACTTTAATATATCTGCCTCCATATTAGGGATGGTGAAACTCATAAAAAATCTTGACCGATCACTGAGAATCATTAACCAGTTGAAGACGCTCACACACTCACAGCCATTTACGCACGACGACACGCTTCAGTCACTTCTCTTTTTAAACGCGAAGTCGCACTGCGAGGTTGCGCGATGTTATGTTAAAAGCTCATTTTAAACAGTGACACACAAAGAAATCATTAGATGTTACAGGAAATTCTGCTGTTAAATATGGTGGGAAAAAAAACCCTTTCTATTATCCACTAGTCTCCGTCAGTTCTGCACAAACTCCTTTTGTCGTAGTCCACCCGTCATGTCATTTGTTTCATGGTGACAAGTTGCTGTCCCAGTCTCTAGCTGCTATTACCTCACGTCAGCTTTGTGTTTTATGTAGGTTACATAGATTAACTGAGCTCTACATGAGCTCTGCGTTTGCTATTAATAAATTACGTGGTGTATTGCTAATGCTCAAATTCACAATTTTGAAAGATATGCTATGGAGAGATCACAAAGCTTCCTCTTTATAACCTACACTACAATACAAATGAGTTTGTGCAGTGGAATGACTGATGCAGGCTGTTTTCTTGTTTTTTCGCAACCAACAACAAAAACGTATGACTGGACAACGTTCAACCATCGGTCAAACGGTCATCGGTTAACAACACTTAAATTAGAATCTCCGATCTAAATTACTTCCATCAGATTAAAGAAATACTGGCTATGACACCGCAGTCACAACCATTTGTTTTTCTCATGTCTGAAGTCTTAAGATGGTTGCGCTCCAACATACATAGTGAAGACTGAACACCTGAACTGACTTAGCTACTGTATGTCTAAATCATCCGTACTGCCATTCTGCCATTAGTTCCCTCAGAAGAAAAGTACGACATGTTTACAGTCAGACTGAGTGAACCTTCTTTCAAGTTGCATGTGAGTCTTTAAATCATCCCCATAACTGACACCTAGCTAACACCTCAACAACTCCCTCTGACTGAACTTACAACTGGAGACCCATGGCTCCCACTGCAAGCTTTTCAGTGTTTCTTTTCACTCCATCTCTCTTCTCTGACTTGTCCATCTTGTTGAAGAAGATGTTGATGAAGAAATATGTTTTGTTTGTTTTAGTTAGAGGCGATAACATAATTCATGGCATTGAAGGTCAGAAGGCAAGTCAAATTCTATGTGGTGAGGGGAGGAAATATGAGCCTTTAAAGCTCTTTAAGTGATTCCCTAACTGTCAAGGCCTCAGGGTGAAACTAGGCTTGCTTCAACACACCCAAACAGAACAAAGCCTAAAGCCATACGTTGAAAGCAAAGTGATTTGTGAGGGGTTGTTAGGGGTAACATGTAGCCATCGGCATTTCGTGTCGGACCAAAAGAATTTTTCAGAAACTTCAGGAGATTGTTAATTTGTATCATGATGATTGTTGTCATATACAGTACGGTTAACAATGAATGACCAACAGTGACTTTATTTTCGTCATTCACACATCTATAATCACCAGCTCTTGTTTTAGTAATAATATAGACTGTACCTGTAGGTCATACTTTATCACACATGCCAATTACTATGTACAGGATGATCCACACCATCCACAGTCAACCTCTGAACAGTACCCTTTCTGTTTAGGTTAAAAGAGAGTTCACTGAAGGGACATGACTTTCTGGGTGATAGACCACTGCCATCACTATACCAAGAGTAGGAAACACTGGGAAAGTAGTTGGGGCTTTCCTACTGTCAGAGTCAGGGCAACACAACACATTTGCTAGAGAAAAAAAAAGGGGGGGAGGAAGGAACCCACGGAAATGATAAAGGCAAATAAATAAGCATAGTGTGTGTGAGCAAGTAGAATCCCTTGTGCCCATGTTGGCCCTGCTCCAGTATAACTCAGCTGAGTTCTTGGACAAGGAAGAGATAATTGCTCCAGTGATCACTGTGTGAGAGAGATTTAGTGTTGCTGAGAATCAACAAATGTCAAAACAGCCCGGTTCTTTACAACCCATCAGTTGTTCCTCTTACGTTCACAACTGAGAGCCTTGTGGTCAGATCATTAAGGGATTTCACACATGTGATTATGCTGTCCATGTATGAGTATTTGGGGCCTGTGCAAGAGAATCTTTTCAGCATAAAATGGCAAAGAAGTACAGTTCCTCCCTCTGTTGCTCTCTACTTTCTCTGGTTCTTTTTCTGCCCTGCTTCTGCTCAGTGTCTCCTTCACCTCATCACCTCTGTTTGTTTCACCACTATGAGGCAAGGAAGCCAGGAAGAGCATTGCAGCCTGATTTGTTTAACGTACCAAGTTTTTGTACGAGGTGTGTGTGTGTGTGTGTGTGTGTGTGTGTGTGTGTGTGTGTGTGTGTGTGCATGTGAGCACACAGGCGACAATGAATCAGTCAGGAATACAAAGGTAGAAGCAAGATGAGACCAGATATCATAGAGATAGCACGGAATGTTTGACATGAGGTCTGGATTGAAGAGGCGGGTACTTTGGACGAGATCCATGGCAGACATCCTGCACACATACACACAGACGAACGCATATACACACTTATCCCTGGAGTGTGCCCCTCCTTGTCAGCCAAGTGGTGCTACGCTTTGATCTTGACACTGTGGGTCAGGCCCAAGCCCCCATCTCTCGCTATTTTTTTCTCCCTCTGTCTCTCATACACTTTCCCTCTCCCTCTCGTTCTCTCCTGTCTCCCTCCCCTCTAGCCGTCTGCATGGCTGGCTCAACAGCCTTGGGGTGTTTAGGTTCTGGAGGGATCCCAATTTCCTCTTCTAATCATGACATCATCCTGCCTCAATAGGTTAAAGATGTGGCCAGGATATTCCCTGCTTCCTTGTTCTGCAGCCTCCCATCAAATTACACATATTACATGTTGCCAGCCGCACCAACAGAATCCATTAGTTCAGAAAAAAACAGCAGACACAAATGTGGAAAGAATGCATGTAAATACTGTCTCATGCGTAGGTGGATTTGATATGTGCGCATTTAAAGAGTAGCCCATTCGAGGGTTTCGTTACTTTTACTGGAGTACATAGGTTTCGATGCAGTCCAAATTCAGGTCATGAGGTAATCCTATAGTACCATTCATCAGTAGTTTGGAGATTGTGTCCCAGCCTTGGACTTGATTAAAGGCTAAGGCTGATTAGAGGTGAAGAGTAGCTGTGGTCTGCCTGGCCTGTCAATAGCTGTTAACTTCACCTCTACCAGCTCCAGTAATCACACCAAGAGTTGCTCAGCTGGCTTCTTCTGCTCAACTATGTTCTCCTTTCCTCTGCTCCTCAACTCATCTCTCCTCTCCTGGTTTCTTCTTTGATCATTTTCCTCTTCTCCTCCTCTCTTCTTGTCCCCTTTCCTCACTTCTCACCTTTTAATTGTTCCTCCCTTATTACCTCCTTGTTTCTCCTCTTCTTTTATTCTTTCTCTTCAAGTCTCCTTTTCTTATTTTTCATCTGCTGCTTTTCCCCTTTGCTTATTTTCCCTTCACTTTTTTCTCTATTTTTTTTTGGTAATTTCTCCTTGTTTTTATGCTCATTTTTCTCTACTCATGACATTTTATTGTGTCCTCTGCTTGTTTTCTCTTCTATTTTCTGCTTGACTCTTTTCTCATTTCCTCTTCTCTTGTCTCCCATTATTGTCTCCCCTCTGCTAATTTTATCGCTCCTCCTTCCTCCTCTCCTCATTTACTCTGATCACTCATCTCCTTTTTCTTGTTTCTCGTCTGTTTGTGTTTAACGTGTTCCTTAGTAATCTGCTCTTTTCCAAAATTTTACCCAGACACACAGGGGTAATGTTTTTGTTTGTTCGTTTGTTTGATTATAAGCAGCTTTACGCAAAAAAAAACCCCAAAAATTATTGGACCAATTTCTATGAAATGTTCAGGAAAGGTGTGAGGTGATCCAGAATAGATCCCATTACACTTTGGTGAATGTAGGTCAAAGGTCACACACACACAAAAAGTGTTTTCGTAATGATAAGAGATAGAGCAAATCAGGTAAAATGTGTCCAAGGGGGGCGGGGTTTGTTGTGCACCACTTATCCTTTCTGGATATTTCTTCTCCTCTCCTCTCCTCTCCTCTCCTCTCCTCTCCTCTCCTCTCCTCTCCTCTCCTCTCCTCTCCTCTCCTCTCCTCTCCTCTCCTCTCCTCTCCTCTCCTCTCCTCTCCTCTCCTCTCCTCTCCTCCTCTTCCTCTCCTCCTCCTCTTCCTCTTCCTCTTCCTCTTCCTCCTCCTCCTCCTCTTCCTCTTCCTCCTCCTCTTCCTCTTCCTCCTCCTCTTCCTCTTCCTCCTCCTCTTCCTCTTCCTCCTCTCCTCTCTTCTCCTCCTCCTCCTCCTCCTCCTCCTCCTCCTCCTCTCCTCTCCTGTGTTTGTTTCCCTACTTTGCTACAACACTTTAGTGTGTTAAGTGAGTAATAAGAGAAGCTCAGATTATAATCAAGCTCTTCATTTTCTGCCAGGTCAACATCTGTGCTCTGCCGTCAAGCTCATAATGAAACAATACACTTGAACAATTCAGTGTTGCCATCACGAGGGTAATTCTGGTCATAGCAATAGCTTTATTTGATAGAGCCTCTTTATATGTAGTGTATTGCTTGCTATGTATGGTGGCATGTAGAATATATAAAAGTTGAAAAGGTAAAAATTACAAATATTGTTGCATGTTTTATAGTATTGTAAGGAGCATGTTGTAGTTTTGTGAATTAGCCTAATGAAAAATGCTACAAATCTACAATATGAAGCAGTCCTGCCAGGATGGTATGCATAACATTTAGATGCATGTTTCAACACAAAATGAGCCATTGGTCTGTACACTTACATATACTGAACAGGTTGACCCGACAGTCAGTTCCATTAATTAATTCATAGGATTGTTGGTAATGTTTTGTAAAAGTGCTATCTCATCTCAAGAATTCATGGAGCTTAAAGGGGGAATTTATGAATTCTCCACACTGTATCACACCTCAGTTACTTTTTAAATCTCAGTTGAAAACATATTTATTTAGGTGAGCATTTAACATGTAGTCGAACATTCATGTCTTTTTTATTTCGTTGCTGCGGTTTTTTAACTTGTTTTATCTTTGTTTTTATCTTGGTTTTACAATTCTTTTCTTTTTTTTATCTCATTTTGGAAAGCACCGTGTGCATCTTTTGATGTTGTAAGGTGCTATATAAATAAAATTTGATTTGATTTGAACTGACTGAGAGAACTGCTGCAGAAATGTTCTGCATATTGCCAATTATTGTTGTGATACATGGCACATTTTAGAGTTATTGTTAGGATGACATTTGAGCTGAGTTTGTTGTATTTCAGATATGCTAAATACAGACACTCGACGATGTTGCTTTTAAGATTAAGTCAACTACATGCACATGCAGTTTAGGACAAATTCAAAAGGATCCATGTTAAGGTCTCTGAAAAGTTTGGATAAGCTATAGAGCTGTGCGATTGTGCAAATGCAATAACTCTGTTAGTGTGAGAAGCTAGCATTCTTATCCACCTGTTACTGCATCCACTAATGGCCAGGTCTCATGGGTTTGACTTCAGGAAAGGTTCATTCTGCACTCTCACCCAGAAACCCGAGCTCTGAATTTTAAGTCCACAGAGGGAAGCTTTCAATGTAAAGCCAGCCAAGAAAAGGTCTACAGCTCTTAAACAGATCTCAGTCTCTGTGAAAAAGCCCTGATCGTTAACATATCCACCATCCTCTCATACAGCGTAATATATTCACCTAAAAAGTCTTAGTCAAATTACAGGTCATAGGTCAAATGTAGTAAAAACAAACAGGAAACGAGGCCGTATTGATAATTGAACTCTAATTCTTATTGTTTTAGATGAACACAAAAAGGAAATAAGCAGCAAACCACAAGAAAAGTGCTGAGTGTAGTCAATCCCCTGACAGGTCTGAAGATGCCTTGAGAAAGTCTTTGCACTGGACCGTCAGTATTGTAACATTTAGTAGGCTGACTGCATTTAACCTGAGTATGTTTTACATTAGGGAATAAGAGAGTGATACTACGCTTGAACTTGGCATGTAGTAACCTTTATGGTGGTATGAAAGGGGGTTGAAGTCAAACTCACACAGCCGTTTTTCATTCTTTTTACTTTTTCATCTTTCACTCAAGCTCGCTCTCTGGAGATTATGCTTTTCTCACGATTGAGATGAGGGAAAAAATTGTTCCTGGATGCCATGACAACACCTCTGGGCTGATCTTTGCAAAAGAGACCTTATACTACTATTATAATCAAAGCATTCCAGCCCAAACAAAGAGCCCAACACGAGTTTGATGACCAGTTAGCATGTGTACTTGTGCACTTACGAGCATATCTCCTCTTTTATTTGCAAAATGAGAAAGGTGGGAGAGAGGTAGGGAATTGGATTCCTCCAATCCTGCTGTTCTTACTCAGTGCGGCTGTAGACAGCTGGGCGCCCACTACAGTTAAGATCAGAGGCCTCGATAACCTGGGTCCTGATTTATGGAGAGCAAGCGGCCTCTGCAATCACCTAATGAGGTAGAGAACGCAGAGTGTTTACATGTTTATTAGATCGCCAAAAGCAGCTGGGGACACTATTTTCCTCCACCTCTCTGTTATTTCTTCACCCCTCCCTTTGTCTCAGCATAGAGGAGCCTATCTATCTATCTATCTATCTATCTATCTATCTATCTATCTATCTATCTATCTATCTATCTATCTATCTATCTATCTATCTATCTATCTATCTATCTATCTATCTATCTATCTATCTATCTATCTATCTATCTATCTACCTACTTACCTACCTACATACCTACCTACCTATCAGTCCATCCATCTGTCTGTCTTGCCTATTTTCTTCTGTTTTTATTGATTGTCTCTCCTGTTTCATAAATTTCGCTGCTTATTTTCTTTTCTTTACTCGTTGTTTAATTTATGTTTGTCCATTTTTCCTTTATTTTGTACATGTTGGACTCTTTTAATCCATCCATTTATCAATCTATGTTTATTTTATCTGTTGTCTTGCCTGTTTTGTTCAGTTCTAATAAATTTACTCAAATTTTTCATAAATGTTGCAACTTATGTTTCTTCATTTCCCATTATCTACCTACCTGCCTGCCTGCCTGCCTGCCTGCCTGCCTGTCTGTCTGTCTGTCTGTCTGTCTGTCTGTCTGTCTGTCTGTCTGTCTGTCTGTCTGTCTGTCTGTCTGCCTGCCTGCCTGCCTGCCTGTCTGTCTGTCTGTCTGTCTGTCTGTCTATCTATCTATCTATCTATCTATCTATCTATCTATCTATCTATCTATCTATCTATCTATCTATCTATCTATCTGTCTGTCTGTCTACCCCCACTGGATTGAATATATCCACCTGATTGCCAGACATTTTAAAAGTCAAGTGAATGTTGAACTTTTCCAAAAACTATCTTTGCCGGTAAATCATGGACCACTTCAGTTATTACAGATAAACCCTTGGATGTTTAACAATGAACATTTGCTTTCTTCTTCCTAATCAGTGAGAAACCGGTACTTTATGGTCCCCAGCAGACCCTATTGTCTTGCTTTCATAACCACACTTATCTCCATGCTTGGCTGTTCTCGTAATAAGAGGTCATGTAAAGTGTCCTCTGTAGGGGCTCGACTACCTCAGGGCATTTTCTCAGTTGGGAAATTGGGACTTACAGTACAAGACGCTGCAGCTTCTTGGCTTCATGTGCAACAGCTTCACTTTTAATAGCCCCACATCTACAGCCATAATTAAGCAAGAAGCCTGTCTTTGTGGTGTTGATTTAGTTGGTATATTTGAGCGCAGTTACATGTCTCCATACATAGATTTTCAGTAAGCAGTGTTCGTTGTAAATTAAATCTGTATAATCGCTGCTGCTGACTATTCCTCTTAAATGTAGAAGGAAAACCAAGTGTTGATAAGAGCTCTCAAAAGAGGTTGATGGAGAGGCTCTGCTGGGATTTTGTCGTGTACTATGTACAGTTCTCATGTCTTTTTCCACAATGTTCTCTATGTTACAGTGATAAATAATAAGGTATAACACACAAACACAAGCATTAAATAACACACTTTCCCATCAGCATCTCTGGAATCCCTTAGCACCTGGGAAAAAGTCTTCACCTTCCAAAAAAAAAAAACAAAAAAAAAAAACAGTAATGCACAACAGACCCCTTTCTCTTTCACTCTCTCACTCTTTTTTTTTCTCCATTTGGCCTTGTAAAACCTTTGCAAATCAAATCCGCTTTCCATCAGGGTTTTATAATTGTTGTTTTTGTTAGAGGAACAGTTCTGAGAGATTTCAGAGTCTGTCTTTCAAGCGGGCAGGATCTCTCAGTGCTGCTGCGTGGTTCTTGTTATCCATTCCAATAGACTGGTGGTGAGCAGATTGTGTCAGAATCCATTTTGGATTTGCACTTAAGAATATTGGCTAGTCCAGGTATTTTGAAATGAAGAGCAACGTTCACTTTAGTGAAACTGAATTTGAACTTGAACTTATCCCTGACCAATTACTTCAATGTCTGGCCATTATGTTGAAGACAGAACTAATATATAGGTCCATATATCTGATTAAATTATCCTTTTACAATATGAAAACATTTTTTTTATTTTTATTTTTCTGGGAACAAGGCTTCTGGGACAAGGTTTTGATAATTGACGCAACCTGTAATTATAATACTGAATTTATATAAATATTTTAAGGAAGTCAGTTTGCAGTTAGTTGCCTGCACACGAAGGTCCATATCTACTAAAGATTTGCATGTGTAAAAATGTGTGCAAACTTGAAGTGCAACTGAAAAATTAATCTTTTACAAAGTATTATGTGCAGTATTCATGAATGTTCAGGATCCTGATCATGTGTTTTTAATTTTAAAATTTCCTCAATTTGATGGCTATTTTTTAATACACTTTATGTATTAACTGAACAGAAGCTTAATATGCTGTGAATTTTCTAAGTATTAGTCATATATCAGTCAGTTACCATTAATGACACATACAGACAGAGTAGACCAGAATGGATGGGGTCTTTATCAAACATAATTGCTAATTAATTAAAGCATGGTTATGTTAGTGTTAAAGTGTTATGTAAGTGTTAAAGATTCAGTGTGTAAAACTGAATGACGTTCAGTCATATAATTGTTGCGTACACTGTGGCCTCAAAAAACACATGAGTCCTTTGTTGAAGCCAGTCCTGCATGGCTGTAAAATTGTGTAAGGACGCTATGGACGTGTCCATACCAAAATTTGGATGTTTCTAAAATGTCCATACAATTATTTAATAGGAAATGACATGACAGACTTAAATTTCCTCCAAAAGCCACATTGCACCTTACATATGGATTAATTCTGGTTGTGCTTAGTGACTTGGAATTTACAATTTTTATCTAATAATTTTCACTTTTTTCTAATAATTTTGACTTTTTATCTCATTTTTTACTTTTTATCTCATAATTTTCACTTTTTATCTAATAATGCACCAAGGGTTGTGCCTGTCAATTTGACAACATAGCTTTCAGAACCCATTTAGAGTGTTTGCTATCATAAATGTTGAATTACGAGATTTTCCTCAAGAACGTGCAAAACTATTGGGAGGAGTAGATGCAAATATTTATTAGCATAGATATCAGATATTGTCTCTGATAGAATTACTAGACCGGTGCATATATATATATAAAAACAAAACAGTCAACTCTAAAAGAAATTCTAACAAAAGGTTTCTAGGGTGTTTTGGGTAGTATTACTGAAGGTGTCGTTAATAACATAATAAACGTTTACTAAAGTTTGACAACTGGAAAGGTGTCATTTTCAAGATGGTGTCCAAGATTGGTATGAGGTCCATCATTAATCCAAATAATCTACTGTAGGTGTTTGACTTGACTTGCTAAATTGATTCTGATTCTAAATAAATTGATTCTAATGGAAAAGTTATTACACCAAAATGTTAAATTGGATATGTCTTCCTGGATTGTATTTATTTATTTACATTTTTTGTGTATTTATTTATTCATTCATTCATTTATTTAACACCTATGAATTAGCCCTAATCAACCTCTTACACATTTCTGGTGAAATTGAACACTCAAAACGTAAACAGAAGTGTATAAATAAAAAAAGACATTAAAATACAACAACAGAATAAAGCTGAGTCTAAAAGAACTGACTGCCTTTTATCTGGTTCAACAGTAACACATGGGCGTAAAGACATAAGCTAATGTTCAGACCGATTCACATGCAGAGTCACTTCTATGTGGATCACGTCAAGTTGGAAATTATGAAAATAACTTTGACTATAACTTTTATTATTCCTCTATCCGAGGAAGAATGTGATGACTGGAGAATCTCATCAAGGTCACAGTATAAAAAATGAAATAAGAGGAAAGAACTGAAGCAAATAAAATTAAAGAAAGTTAGCATTCCAAACTAGGAAAGACCTCCACCAAGACAGACCTCCCCTTCCTGCCATGATTCATTTACATCTAAAATTAATTCCTGGTCCTTCAAAAACTATGCAGTGAGTGGTAATGATGCAGCATTCCCACTGATAACATCTAACTGTGGCATGTCCTCCACATGGCACTGGACCCTTCTACCTCCCCTCTCAGGTGGAGAGCCCATGTCGCTGGTTTGGGTTGGACCTGGCCAGACCCCAATGGGCAAAATCTCAGCCATCAGGCTCTCACCCAGGGGTCCCCAGCCCCAGGCCTGGCCCCAGGGGTGGGGCTCCAATCGCCCTCCAGGTCTCTTGTTATTCTTTAACATCAGGGTCTTCTGAACGGTTCTTTGTTCATGGTCCTCAGCTGGAAAAGGGTAGAGTGCCTACTCTGGGTCTGGGTGGGGGGGTTCCTGCCTCAGGTGGATGAGTTCAAGTACATTGGGATCTATTCATGAGTGAGGGAAAGATGGAGCTGGAGGTCGGTCGGGTTGACTGGGTAGATGTTAAAATGGTCCGTTGGGGTGACAAGGCAGCTAATCCAGAGGGTGAAGATCTCGATTTACTACGTTCCAACCCTTACCTATGGTCATGAGCTTTGGGTAATGACCCAAAAGAATGACATCACAGGTACAAGCAGCCAAAATGAGTTTCCTTAGCAGGTTGACCCGGCTCAGCCTTAGAGATAGAAGGAGGAGGACATCTGGTAGGGACTGTGAATAGAGCCGCTGCTCCTCCAGGCCCAGAGGAGGCAGTGGAGGTTGTTCATCTAATGAGGACTCCTCCCTGGGGAGGTGGTCCAGGCATGTCCATCTGGTAGGAGACCTCAGGGCCGACCCAGGACACGCTGGAGGCATTATAACTCTCGGGGAGTCCTGTGAGTGCCTGGGATTCCCCTGGAGGAGGTGGTGGAAGTGGCTGAGGAGAAGGAAGTCTGGGGTCAGTCTCAGTCTGCCGCCCTTACAAATCGGACCCGGATAAGTGGAGGAATACGAGTACAAGTATGAACTGCTCCTTCAAATGAAGGTTTGCTGAGCTTCAGCAGGTAGCAAAAAGATAAATGAGTGATAGGTTTCACTTTCAGTTCACTCTACCCCCGCCCTGACATAAACATACCAAAGGAAACACATGTGTGCCCTCCCACCATTCCTGGGCGGAGGTAATGAAAAGCTAAATTTTAATTAAATCTGTTATAAAAAAAATGTAATATATATTATAAATATTATTATAAATATTTATTATTAACAAATAAAGATTTTTTTTAAATATAAATATGTTTTTTTATATTTAAAATACATATCACATGTATAAAGTAAATATAACAGAAAAAGGAGTACTGAGCCTTCAAATGGTGGCCCTAAATACATAAAAAATACGCAAATAATAAATATGAATTTGAACTAAAACACACATGAGAATACAGTTAGAAGTACAGAGCCTACATGTGGTGGTCCTGCTTTGCATCATTTTAAAGTACCACACAGTTCTAATTAATTTTTTAAAATACATTTTTCTATCAAATATGCTAATTCGAATATTTCATGATCGCAACGTGTATCAAACACCACTATTCCAGGTTATTTTAAGGCCATTGTCATTTTAAGGACCTGATGGCCGCCATCTTGACAATAAGGCCTTTCATGAAGACAGATTTTGGAAAATTTCCATTTAAATTTTTTAGATCTTTTAACTTATAATTGGTTGTATTTTGACTCAGCACATAATGTTGCATTGTATCTAGGATAGAACTGAACGGAACAGGAGAGGAGAATAGCTGCTGCACACAGTCCTACCCTCACTGACAAGCCAGGAACAGGAAGTGCAATATGGAAGTATTTCGGTTTTCCCACAAATAAGGAAGGCGGAATCATAAATGCAGACACACCACTTTGTAAACAGTGTTTTAAAACATGCCTGGCGAACGGTGGAAACACTTGAATTCCTGGTGCTCTTCCATTCCATTTTGCTTTATGTGTATTATATTTTCTCATTTCTCATTTGATGTTTAACAAACATTTCCATGCTCTCACTGCTCTGGTTTAATTCCTTATTTGACTCTTGTTACAATGACTGTTTATGTTGATAAGATTTTCCATTAATACAGTCAGTAATGCCATTTGAAAAAAGAATTGAAAAATATCGAAATACATGTTGGTACCGGTGCCAAAATGTTGGTATTATGACAACACTACATTAGAGTCAAGGTGGATGAAATGTCTTGCCCCAGGACACATAAGGACATAAGTAGGGATTAAAACCACCATCCTTTTGATTATTGGACAACCTGCTCTACCTCCTGAATCACAGCCATGCTGCGGTGTAGTGTAAACACTGACAAAGCTCAATCATCAGTTCTGTCACCTCCACTACGATTGTCACTCTCCCTCTTTACCCTCAGAAGCCGACCAGCCGGCGCTCCTAACCTGCCCCCACCTCAACAAATCACTCATTCTTATACAATTACCTCCCGCTCCCTTCCTGCACATGGCTGGATGCAAGCATGGCCCGTCTGCCTGCCATTGTGTGTTAATTTTAGGTCCATTATTTGCTGTAACAAATGTGCAATGGGCAGAGTCACTTTCACATTAATAGTTTGCACCCAGAGGGAAGTCTTCCCCCTCATCATGGATCAAAGGTCTCTTCTATTGTATCTAACTTCCTGTTTCCCTTTTTAGCTACTGTATGTTGCTTTTTTCTCACTCTAACCTGGTTGAAGCTACACGGGACAGTTCAGTGCTTTTGAGCATTCAAATTGGACACTGCTGTGACTGACAAGCATGAGAAGATGCCCTTTGACCTCCTTAGTAGCTGCAGGAAAACTGAGAGGTGATTTGTGGAACTTGGAGGAGATGGGAGGGGATGCACGAAGTGAAAGCTCACGCTCTTGCGATCCCGTGTCCACATATGGACAGAGAAATCTGGATTTCATTGTTTTACTGTCAGCAGAGGTGTCCAAATTTGATAAAATGTCTTGTCACCTTTCTCTGGTTCAACTCCTACAGATGGTAAATCGTAGCAGACTACAGCTGAGATTACTATGACCCCTGTCTTCCCCAAATAAGCCATTTCAAAGTGAAACAGGCAAGTGTGTGCTCTGGATAATCCTTCAATAATCTTACCTCATCACAATGCGAGGTTAATGCCAACAGCACTTCATTTTTCACTCAGCAGACTTATATATCCTCTCGCCTTATATATCGCCTTCAGTGACTCCAAGCTTCAGATGACTGATGTAAGTATGTGTCACAGGAAGCTGTACAGTGCAATAGACTCAGAAGAACCTTATGTCACACAACTAAACACATTTCATATCACTATTGACCCAGCACATTAATCACACGGACACAAAAAACACTGCAGAAAAAAATACCAGCAAATATATCAGGAATTTAAAAAAAAAAGACTTTCCAACTTTAAAAAAAATCTGAAAAAGTTGATTTACTTGTTAAATTTAAATTAGAGCAATGACTACTGCACATTACTGTGGAAAAAAAATATTGGTGCCATATCTGATGCAATAGATAATACATCCAATGTTAGCGTTGGTACTAGAGCCGATCAGGGATACTGTTACATACATTCACTAGGGTTTGTTGCCACAATACTCTGGTGATATATGGCATACATTTCCATGCATTCTTTTCTGCATTTTGGTACCACAGCAGTGAAGATTTTACTAAGACTGCAAGGGTCAAATATGTTCAGGTTATTTAAAGGTGTCATTCTGATGAAAACCAGTTTTACACGCTGCATTTGGAATCTGATTGGTCATCCCAAGTTGCGTTTGAAAGTGGTGTGTCCCCTCCCCTGGCTGTATTTCCCATTCATAGAAAACAACAGAGAAACGAGCCACTCAGAAAAAACCTGTCCACAATACGTCATGTGGACAATAGCGTCACCTACGTGGGGTTAAGTCCATCCACAGAATGCAGGTAACACTCCCCCCAGCCCATCCCCCATTGCAGCGAATCTGAGGTAGCATTAGCATCTACAAGAGAAGACGGCACCAGATTAGCTAGCTACACAAATTTGAAAAAAATGGCAGAGCAAACTCGTTCATTTACTCTTTGTGGAAATAAAATGTGTTTTTTTTCCTGCAAGTTTCCAAAACAAGCAATGGCACGAAACCTAGCTGGATGGTGCTGTACTCTTATACAGAGTGAGAGGGGAGGGAGAGTGTTCCTTTACGCATTAATTCTCTCAGCCAATCAGAGACTTCTGTATGCAGAAGTAGCGGTTCAACCTAACGTCATTTTTCTACCCTCCAAAAATAGCTTGAAACAAAACAATTTTTTTTTTTTTAAACAGAACCAACACACAATGTATTCAATAACAATGGAGAACACAGTAATATTAATGAAATGACCATAGAATGACTGCTTTAACATTTCATTGACTACAAATGCGTTGGAACACATTCATCTTTCAGACAAGTTCATTCAGAATCAGCTACTTAACACAAATCAGCTTCTTATCCATTCCCATAGTGTCATTTTCTTCAATTAATTTACCCACTGAAGCTTGGTATGCATGGGATTCAATGAAGCCCTATCATGCAGTTATTTTTATTGGCTCAAAACTGGATGGTTATTGGATAAATGCTATAATTTTGTCCCATCGCTGGACGCTCAGTATCTCTGGTGGAGAATGAAGCCTTGGGCGGGGCCTCGGTCGGCCTAGACGCTTCACTTCTGTATGATGATTCAATCCCGTTTGACAGATATTTTGAGATATAACCACATCACTGACAGCTCATCATAGTCCCATCTAAACAAACTGCAAGGCATTTGTTGATTTTCCCTCTGTGATATTTCCTTCATTGTAAATGAAACATACTCATTGTATTTCCTTGGTTCAATTTAATATAATTTCAACATTTCCTTGTTCAAGTTGACAAGAATAGATGCCTACTTGGTTCAATATTGTCAGCAGAATTTACATAGAAACAAGTATTCAGAGGATGTCTAATCTCGCCCCTATTTTGTGCTAATCTCAAGTTTCTATGACAACCTGTTCTTGAATTAGAGCCAATAATGTGATTTTGACCTTTCTGCTAAGTACGACCTTTGACCTTTACTCAAATGGATCATGGCATCTGATGCGCATTAGCTACATGTATATGCCTATGTAATTTCATGGTGATATCTCAAGTATTCATTGAGTTATAGCATGATATGTCTCTGCGGAAACACACACACACACACACACACACACTGATTACAATAATCTCTCCCAAACAATGTTGGGCAACATTAATGAAGTGACAAATTTTATGATGTAAATTGCTGAGCTTTTTAAATATGTGAGCCAGTATCTGCATAAAGTTGGTGGAGACCCAAGACACATGAAAGCTCTCAGTAAAAAAAAAACACAGGATTATTTCATCTGAACATTTCCTAAATTACAACATTCATTTTGTGTTGTATAGGAATTCATATAAACTGGTTTTCTTTGGATTATTTGTGGTCTGAAAACACCTTTTTGGTTATTTGAACCATGTGTCATGTTGTGCAAATACAGTACATGCTCTAAATAACCATATTTAAATTTGTAATTTGGGAGGAATTAGAGAATAAAACAAAAAATAAACTCAAACACATACATATAAATGTTAAAATCAGAGAAAGTGACAATTTTGCAGAGGTCTTTTTTTATTTTATCCAGAGCTGTGTGTGTGTGTATAACAATGCACACATAAGTACTTTCTTTTAAATTAATGCTTCATCCAACGGTGAACACTGCTGCACCTTCAGTCTCAAAATCTTTTTTTTTTGTAGTTCAGGGGTCTGACACACACACACACACACACACACACACACACACACACACACACACACACATACACACAGATGGAGCAGAATATCTCTGAGCATTTGTATGTCACAGAGTCATGGGGCATCTCACGGGGCATGTTTAGAGAGCATATAGCAAATGAGAGGCAGTAGAGGTTAGCAGTGTGCAGACAGACTGAAGCAGGGCAGGTTACTGTGCCTTCAGGCAGGTGGGGGGTGGGTACAGGAGTTAATTGGTAGTTTGGGGTTTTGAAGCTGAACAGTGGTGACAAGTCTGTGTGGCCAGACCCAGTGATCCCCGGCTACATATTCAGTGTGTCGCAGGGCATCGTCACAACTGTCACCACTCACCAACCCACAGAGAGGACAGCATGAGGGAGAGGGAGGGTTCCTCCTCACTTTTGTCTCACTTTTTTTTTCCCGATTTGTCTCACTGGAAACTAAAAGAAAATGACCCAAAATTTTTTAAAAGCATTACTTACTGCATGTTAACATTTCTCTACGTTTGTGTGTGAACTGCGTCCTTCCCCTGAAAGCGAACAGACCTGAATGTTTCAAAGCTGACGAGCACACAACAAAGAGGAGAGTTGGGGCTGCTGTGAGGCTAAATGAACTCATGACACTGGGGTGACTCACTGAAGCCCTGCTCCTAATTGAGGCCCAGAGAAACCATTGTAGCCGAGCTGCAGGTCACCCTGGGCCCCAGGAAGGTTACACTGGCCCTCTTAAACCTGTTGTTGCCTGGCGCTCACATAAAAATTACACCTCGTAAATATGGACAGCTAGAGAGTGTGTGAGGCAGGACGGGGTCACTTTTCTGAACCCTGCCCTTTGAACTTACAGTCACCTTGATCCTGCTGCCAACTGCCTGTTAGGTTGTTGGCTCACAGCCCCTGTGGCAGAAGGGGAGTGTGTAGCAGCTGTATTTACCAGTGTGTCTTTTGTGCTACACTGTTTTTCTTTTTTTTTTTTTTCTTAGGGAAATTTCTCACCTCATCTTGTTCTCAAACAGGCGGGCACCAAATTACAATTCTAGCATGACTGTTTGTTCCTTATATTTTGGAAGTAGATTATGAATGCACAGGTTATGGTACAAAAGCAGATGTTTGAGCTATCAGAAATTAAAAGCAATTATCGTATTTGAAACACAGTATTGATTGTGTTTCAAATACGATAATTGATAATACTTCATTCGACTATGAGCTGTGTCTATGTTCGCTAAACTGCTAACATAGACACAGCTCATAATCGAATTAAACAATGTCCGCGTGCAGAGATGACAACACTTGTGTGTCATTCAGGGTGCGATTTATCAAAAAAACAGATGGGGGGGGGGCCTTGTGTTGGATGTTGTGACCTTCGTTCCCACATGAATAACATAAATGAGGCTCAAATCACTAAATGAATATTTCAAATCAACAGGTTTTTTTTCCCAATGGTGCAGTTCATGTGGCCTTTTCTATTTCCCTGTTGGGGGGTCATCTGCGTGAATGAATGGACAGTTTTTCCACTGACTTTATCTGCCAGTGTGCGAGGGCAGGGCACAACGGTGCACCCAGGACTGGGGTTCAGGGCTCTCTGACCACAAAAAGTCAACGCATGAGAACCGTCCCACGGTAGGCCACATTTGGAAGAGGGTATCAGGGGTCGAGCCAATGGGAGTCAGGTTGGGGTGGTTTACTGCCTTCTCCTTTGGCCCCCCCCAGGGGGAGAAGGTTGCTCATGGGTCTGGCTGCAAGCTTTACAGCCCCCTCCTTTGAAACTTCACTGCATGTGAAGTTCCTCTTTCAAGCATTTTGTGTTCACACCGTCAGAAAGATTCATAAACCGCACGACCCAATGGTGATGTCCAAAACCATGGGGGGGGGGGGGGTTGATCGCCCCCATCCGCCCCAGCACATCGCACCCAGGTTACAGTATTTGTTTAGTTTCAAAGTTGAAATGGGACTGCAACAGTTAGCACTCCTGTATCACACTGGACACATTAACTGCTATGAACAAAAGTACTGATTTAACGTCTGCCCTGCTGACTCTCGTTCAAATTTTTTTTTTTAAAGTAACATGGGTGAGTAGAACAATTCATATTACATCATAATTAAAGGGTGAGTTCATTATTTTTCACATAAATTTGTATAGAATCAGCATCTTTATTCTGTTGGGCCCACAGTGACTTATCCCCAACAGTGTCCTGTGAGTCGAGTTCTGGTTCAGTTTTGGTCAAAGTGAAAGTAGTTCCGGCAGGTCCCCTGGGATCGCGAAAATGAAACGTGTCTTCTCAAAACAATATGTTTTTGAAATAGTGATTTATTTTCCTTAACAAAGCCATCAAGGAACAAAAGCTCATACCTCGTAATTGCTTTGAGCGACTTTCTCTCAATAGCGATAAATGTGCGTTGTCTCTGCTAACAGTTGTGCGCCTGCACGAAGCAGCTGCAAACACTGCCCAACAACTGATGAAAGTAGTTTGCTAAGGCGCACAGCTGTTAGCAGTGACAATATGGATTGATCGCTATTGAGACCCCAATTAGAAAAAAAAAAACAATCTTGTTCTTGGAAAAAACTAAACTAAAGCCTGAAATGGAATGTTCTGTTTCAGTCCAACGGAAGCTGAAAAGTGAAGCCATGTTAAGAATGGAGACTTGATCCACAATGGACCAGATAGCTATCATTAGTACGTTAATCCAAGGCTTATTTTCAAAGTGAATTACAAGTGGGCTGATATTCTTTTTTTTATGATGTGAAGAATGTTTAGTCTCTAATCCAAGACACGTCATCAGGTCTTCAGAAGGAAGGCTTTGACAAATGACAATTTAAGCATTGAAAAGAGACATCTGTCTGTCTGTCCGTCCGTCCGTCTATTTTGTAAATTTAAACACATTCAGATTTTACACACATCAGATCATACTCAGACTGACAGAGTATACAAGACACACTGTTGTGTTAAATTCTGCAGTAAGCAGATAAATTGTCAATAGGTCAGAGGTGGCAAAAGTGCAAACATTCTGTACTTAAGTAGAAGTACCGCTGCGTACGTGTGTGAAAAAGTACTCTTGTAAAAGTAGAAGTACTCATTCAACTCCTTTAACTTTAACATTTTACTCTTAACATTATTTAATTCTGCTATGATATGTATTTACTTTTATTTTATTACGATTATTTATTTATGAATGTATTCTATTTGTTTTAACTCTGTAAATCTTTTAACTTGTTCCTACAATTGCGGGATAATGGGGGGTCTGATGTAAAGCACTTTGTGCCACATGCACCATGTATGAAAACTGCTGTAGAAAGAAAGTTTGATTGATTGATCAATTGATGAATCCAATCCATTATTAGTCATTATTATTATATAAATACATTTTGTTGATAGTCAACTTTGCATGTATGAGTGGAACAGTTTGGAAAAAAGTAGACCCATCCAGGACCCTGTGCTCCCTTCTGTCCACCAAACTGCTTCTCCATCTGAAGCAACATGTTTTAACGTACTGTCACATTTGTTTAGTTTGAAAAGGTAACAAGACTATTCTGAAAATGTATATATATATATATATATATATATATATATATATATATATATATATATATATATATATATATATATATATATATATATATATATATATATATATATATATAAATAAATGAAGGAAGTCAAACAAAAAAGTTGCCAGCAAAATAAATACTCTAGTACAGAAAAAAATCTACTAACAGTTGTGAAGAATTGATACTCCCGCCTCTGCAACAGGTTAGGAGTCATCGTTGGACATAAAATGAATATCCACAAAATGTTTTGTCTTTATAAGTATGTGTTGAAGTTCAACATTTCATCCATTTTGTCAGTCCCTTAAAAAAAACTCTCATTGCCAACGTACATAGAATTGTGGTATTTGCAGTAACTATACCATGAAAGTGTTATTCAGTTTGTATCACCTTTGATCATAAGGCAGCATCACATGACAAACCATTGTATTATAATGATGAATGTCGACACATGGACGAAGGTGGACTTTGGAAAATCACTGTCACCTACTCTAAGTCCATCACTGTATAACTTACATATCAGACTGTTAGTGGCTCCTGTATTTATTTATATGTATATTTTAAGTTCTGATCACTTATTGCCCAACGACATAATAGACAAATACCTAAATTATTTTTTAAATTATTAATTTGTGTTGTGGTTGATGGGGCTGAGTGAGTTAATAAGCCCTCTGTTGTCATGAAGGTGAGTAAAGGGGAGATGAGTAATAAGGATACAGGCCATACAGAGCCGAGGGAGAGGCATCAAAACCTCTGTCAGTCTGATTATTGTTTTAGGTTCTATTTATTCAGCCTCAGGAGGAACCTCATTACTCTCTCTCTCCCTCACTCTCCCTCACTTTCTCTCTCCCTCTCTCTCTTTCACTCTCTCTCTTCGTACCCCTCTCTCTCTCCCTCTCTCTCTCTCTCTCTTCAACCCTCGCTCGTTCCCTCACTCTCTCTCCCTCTCTCTCTCTCTCTCCACTGCCAGTATCTCCTCGTTTTTCTCAGCAACCTACGTGGGAACAATAGATGTACAATTAATGTGAGCCAGGCATGGCAGAGCAACTGTTTGATGTTTTTATCAAGTGGCCTCCTTGCTGAAGGTAAAAAAGCAATGTTTGGCTGCACTCAGGCTTTGCTGTGTGTTTTCCTCCTTTCTGAAGCACATTAGCTACTAGAAAATTAAAATTCAGGCCATAAATAAGCTGATGGCAGCAGCAATATGCCAGAAATAATGTTTACAAAGCCAAGGTCTTCATTACCACCCTAGGTAGGATGCCCTCAAATAAGAAGAAAAGGAGGAGAAGGAAAATATGTTTTATCCTCCTTGATGCTGGCTTTTCTCTTCAGCTTTTTTTTTACACTGTAATTTCCTCATGTACCACTTCACGAGGAAGAGGCAACTTGTGTTAATAATATATGTATGGGTAGTAGAATGTACAAACTTCCTAGTAGGTTATAAACATAACTGATAATAGATTTTACAAATTAAAATCCCTCTATGGTATTAATTAAACGAACCATCGACTTAGTGGAAGAGAACGGTTCACCTGTACTAAGAAAGATAGATAGATAGATAGATAGATAGATAGATAGATAGATAGATAGATAGGTAGGTAGATAGATAGATAGATAGATAGATAGATAGGTAGATAGATAGATAGATAGATAGATAGATAGATAGATAGATAGATAGATAGATAGATAGATAGATAGATAGATAGATAGATAGATAGATAGATAGATAGATAGATAGATAGATAGATAGATAGATAGATAGGTAGGTAGGTAGGTAGGTAGGTAGGTAGGTAGGTAGGTAGGTAGGTAGGTAGGTAGGTAGGTAGGTAGGTAGGTAGGTAGGTAGGTAGGTAGGTAGGTAGGTAGGTAGGTAGGTAGGTAGATAGATAGATAGATAGATAGATAGATAGATAGATAGATAGATAGATAGATAGATAGATAGATAGATAGATAGATAGATAGATAGATAGATAGATAGATAGATAGATAGATAGATAGATAGATAGATAGATAGATAGATAGATAGATGGGTTAGGGTGGGTTGGTGGATGGATAGATAGATGTCTCTTTTCAATGCTTAATTAAATAAATAAAGTACAAATAAATTAAACTTTACTCACATTAATGGACTACATTTCAAGCTCTCTTGAGAAGCTAATTCAGTTTATCATGTATAGATAAAGTGTATTTGTAGCTATGTGATTACGTACATATGCAATAGAAGAGTGAAACTTTATCTGTATAGTGTGAGATCTACTAAAGGTTTGTGTTTATAAACTTTTGTGCAAACTGATTGTACAAGCAAAAAAGATGTGCAAATTGATTTGCTAACTTTCAACACTAAGGGTTTCATCTTTCAAAGGTGCAAAATAATATGTCTGGTTCCAGGTAGTACATGTGACACAATGAATATGCAGTATGAGGCCTTTATATGCAACTGTGCTGAGAGAAAATGTAAATATAAATATATTAATTTAACACATGCAAAGTGATTTATCAAACCTGAAAGCAATTATGCTCATAGAAACTGTTTCTATATTTAACATATATCAAAGGAGGTGCAAAAAAGTTTGTATATGTAACTGTGCACACATGGCTGTGGTTATTGCCACAAGAAGGAGACATAAAAACAATGAAACGAGATGGAGAGAACACATTTTTCACCTTTGTGTGAACATTTTTGGAATGACAGAAGAATCATTTTGAATTCAACTGGTGAAAAAGCCCTGATTAAAACCAGCTGTAATGTGTTTTGCCATGGAAAAATAAAGGCATTTTATTTTTACACAAATCCTACAGTGTGCCTTTGAGATATATATATATATATATATATATATATATATATATATATATATATATATATATATATATATATATATATATATATATATATATATATATATATATATGTATGTATATAATCTTGACAGTTAAGGCATACACACCACAAATGTAGAAGGGATCCCATTAAATGTTGGTGAATCTAGGCCAGACGTCAAGGTCACAGTCTCTTTTTTTGCAATGATCAGATAAGGCAAATCAGGTAAAAGTCTTGGTCAAAATTCACCTGATTTGTTTGTAATATATTACATACACAGGTTATCTGTGGACCACTGTATTCCAGAATACAAAATAAAATTTGGAATGAATACGTATAAATCATCTTATTGAAAGACAAAAGGTATATTTATATTTTTTTTTTTGTCAAAATTTTGTGACCTCCTTGAGTGCTTTTTGATTAATCCATGTACTAAAATTTGCATTTCATTTCATCATTAATGATTCAGTATGTCTGTGTCCTCCCTCTCCTACTCCATTGACGCTGCCTCTATCGGCCTCGTGCGTGTGTCTGTGTGTGTGTGTGTGTGTGTGTGGGGGGGGGGGGTCCTCTAGAAAAACCATCATTAAAAATGTAAAGCACTTTTTTGATAAAGGACGATTCTTTCCATTTTACATGTGCAGCAAAAAATAACCCATGGATATGAGGAGCACAGCAAAATTCATCATAAATGTTGGGTCACAATGAGAAAGGAAATTCACTTGGCTGCACTTTGTGATGACACAGTGGACATTCTGGGGGGAAAAAAGTGGAGAGCTATGAATTGGTTTCGGATGGCTGCCCTGGCAACCTGAGAAGTGAGCAGCAGCATGGTAATTTACATGGTAATGGAGGCCAAGTGCATAGGACCTCAGCCATGAAGAGTGTGACAGATTTGCAATAACACTGGCTTATTTACTGAAAGCTACAGCAATAACAACTGTCTGATTATTAACCACTGTTTCCCCATATACACAACTCTGTTTAACTGCTATGTAAAGAAAAAAAGTACAAAAATATATTCTACAGAGGTACCTCTACTTACAAAAGACCCAGCTAATGAATGATCCAAGTAACGAAAAACCATTGCCTCCATTTTTCATCTATGAATAAAAAAGAAAATTCTATTTACGAAAGGAAACTAAAACGTCAGAGACATAAATACAGTACTATTACTATTCGTAACTACGTAATGTACGTAAATACGTCACGTATGTACTGTACGTAGCATACCATTGGCTATAAGGGTGCTACCCATGATGCTTTTCATTAACCTTTGACCCTCATTCATCACAGAGTTACTGTTGTTTCCTGAGTTTTTCCAAGTGTGTTAAACTTTATTAAACTTTAAACTTTATTACAGTACATATTTGAAAATTACAGTAAACAGGTCCATGGTGTCGCCCTGTTTAGCTGCGGCTGCTATGTCTCCCAGTAACACAACCACTTTAACGGTAATTTCTCCACCTAGACCAGCGCTTTTAGTATCAAAGGTTCAGTCGTATGGTGCAAGAACAGAATATGACCGGCAGTATATCATCAGCTTAAGAAAAATAGTTAAATACTTGGATTCCGCAAGCCCGGAGACGTGGACCGTTCTACAGAACCTCTGTCTGCTATGCCGGTCAGATACAGCATTCTACAGAGCAGTGGAGTACCCCCCCACACACACAGAGAACGCCTCTGGAGACATCGGAAGCAGCGCGAGACGAAGTCAAAGTTCTGTAAATCCACCGCTGTCATGGTGGATTTACAGCTAAGCTAAGAGCTAACCCGTTCCAACCGCTGCTTGTATCAGTCCTGCTCGCCAACGTACGCTCACTGAAAAAAACTGGACTACCTGATGATGGATTTAAACGCCAAGCATGATCCACCAGACTGCTGCATCCTCATTCTCATCCAGACGTAGCTCAATTCTTCTGCCCCGAACACCGACATTAGCCTGGACGGGCTAAAATCTAAATCTGCATTTTCTTTTAACACGTATTTCATATAAAATTGGTAAATTTTTATAATTTTTAAAGGGTTTGAGGGGTAGTATTGGGGGTGTTTTACATGTAAAATGCGACTGTATTTATGAAAAATTCACGGTACAAAAACACTTCTGAAATAAATACATTTTGTAAGTAAAGGTACCACTGTATATATAAGGCTTCATTCAAATTGGGGTGAAATAAACTTTCAGGATTGTGTGTCTTGTGGCTTTGGCTGCTGCGGCATAATGCAACAATTTGTTTCACACTGAAAACACCTGTGTACTTTTTTTTTGAGGACTTGAAGTAAACACACCCACATGTACTTGCATGTGCATAAATCAAAAAGCAGATAGATATCTCAGCAGCTGGCATTGTATACACACACGACACAGAAGCAGCAGGTGCTTGTTTTAGATTTAGACGTAACGTTACTGTCTTTGATCAGTGAGGCTGCTGATGGAGAACAATGTGGGTCAGAGTGTACAGTATGTTTAGAAAAGATGAGAAAATAAGGCAGTCGGTGTGTCATACAAAAGCCTGCCTCTTTGTTGGTAGTGTACAATGAAGTGTGAACTATAATGAGGAGGGTGCTACATGTCCTTTTACAAACTCACAAATCAACGTTACTATGGGTGAATATAATTCCTGTGTAAAATAATAGGAAATGTACTTATTAGGGCTGACAAATTATTATAATTTTTAATCAGATTAATCACAAGGTTGTTTTGGATTAACTTTGATTAATCGTGACCAAAACACGTTGTCCATCGATTGTTATGTCACAGGTTTTTGGGTTTTTTTGTACTCAACTTTCCCATAAAATACTCAAAAATACACTAAGAAGCGCAAAAATTATAAAGAAAAATATATGTAAAACATGGTAAAATTCGCACAAAATAAACTAGTATAAAAAAAGAGATAAAAAAAAAAATCCAAACATATTTTTAAAAAATCTTCTAAAATACGATTTTTTTTAAAATAAAATATCCAATACATGCAAAAATATGAATATTTATGCATTTAACATGTTTATTCAAGACTTTCAACAGTTTCAACAAAACAACTGTTCCACTTAATTATGTTAAAAAATTTAATCAGATTAATCACAAGGTTGTTTTGGATTAACTTTGATTAATCATGACCAAAACATACTGTCCATTGATTGCTATGTCACAGGTTTTAGTTTTTTTTCTCGTCAATTTTCCCACAAAATACTCAAAAAACATGTTAAAATCCACTAAAATTCACAAGAAAAATAAACTACCACAAAAAAGAGGTGAAAACTTCCAAACAAATTCAAAGAAATATTCTAAAATACAGAAAAAAAAACACCAAAAATGTTCAATAAATTTAGGGGAAAAAAACGTCACACTTGAGATTAAAAAAAAAAAGTCATCATGAGATTTTACAAAAAAAAGTTATAAATGTGAGATTAAAATAATGCATAATTTTAAAATAAAATGTTAAAATTGTGACATTAAAATTCAATATTATGAGATAAAAAGTCAAAATTGTGAGATAATATATAACTATAATATATAAAGTCACAGTTTCTCTCCTCCACTGATTTTTCCTCTGAAATGACTTATTTTTCCATCTATTCTGACAATGTAAAGAGTATAAAGTACAGATATTTATGCAAAAATGTAGGGAGTAAAAGTAAAAAAGTTGCCAGAAAAATGTGTTGAATTTAATTATTATTATTATTATTATTATTATTATTATTATTATTATTATTATTATTATTATTATTATTATTATTATTATTATTATTATTATTATTATTATTATTATTATCATTATTATTATTATTATTATTACTACTACTACTTACATTTCACCATAACACTTCTGTCTGTCTCCCAATGTCTTGGTTCTGATCACAATTTACTGTGGATCACAGTCTTCACTTGGAACACATTTAGAAAAAAAAAAATAGCCACCTAAATCATTGTATCTACAATAGTGATTAGACCCCTCACATTTCTGCAAATCCCATCTGAACCAAAGATAATGCACAAGACAGTTTGGTAAAGACTAGCAGACTAAGGACATGGTTTAAAGGTCCTGTGATCTGATGAGACCAAAATAATCTTATTTGATCCAGATGGTGTCAAGTGTGTGTGACAGCAACCAGGTAAAGAGTACAAAGACAAGTGTGTTTTTCAAGTATGGTGGTAGGGGTGTCATGGTCTGGGCCTGCATGAATGCTACTAGCACTGAAAAGCTACAGTTCATTGAAGGAACCATGAATGCCAGCGTGTACTGTGACATAGAGCATGATCTCTTCCCTTCAGACAATGTAGTATTCCAACACGATAACAATTCAATTCAATTCAATTTTATTTATAAAGCCCTAAATCACAACAAAGTCGTCTCAGAGGGCTTTACAAAAACACAATCAACTACATCCCCTGTCCTTAGACCCTCCTTCTTGGCAAGAAAAAACTTCAAAACCCAGTGGGAAAAAGAAGAAATCTCGAGGAGAACCACATTGAAGGAGAGATCCACTCCCATGGACGGACAGACTATAGATGAACATCCATGTATAAATGCATGAGGGGGGGCTGGTCCAGACAGGCAGGGGCGATGGTCCGGGGTCACAGGTCGGCACAGGCGAGATACTGCAGATCCTGTCGTCCATGGCTCCCGTGCAGACACTGTCAGGAGAGCCACCACTCCCCCCAGGGGGGGAGGGGGGAAAGGGGACACCAGGTGACTAGTCATGAACAGACTTGGTATGAAAGATAGGTTGTAAAAATTACAGAAACAGGTGTGAGGGAGAGAAAGAGAAGAAAGAAGGAACTCAGTGTACTGTACTTCCCCCAGCATTCTAACTCCTAGGGCAGTCTAAACTGAACTGTGACTCATACATCACGTAATTTTTAACGAACCTGACCATAGGCTTTCTCAAACAGGAATGTTTTAAGCCTAATTTTAAATGTAGAGACTGTGCCGGACACCCCCAGGATGACCGCTGCCTCACTAAAGAAGCTGATGGCCAAGCATGTCTCCACACCTAAACCTTATTAAGCATCTGTGGGACATCCTCAAATGGAAGGTGGAGGTGAGAAAGGTCTCTAACATCCATTATTCTACGGCCCTCTAGAACGTTATGGCAGCTCCTGTTCACTTTGAATGGACATTTTCTTCGATACCCGCAGGCTGCGCCATTAACGTCCGCTGACAATGGCAACGTGTTTTAAATAAATAAAATAAATGGACTGCATTTATATAGCACTTTTCCACCTTCATGGAAAATGAAGGTGGCTTCTTTTGTCACTTCAGATTCACAGCATCATACAGTATCACTCCGCAGGTAGTTCGGCCACTTTGAAAGTATTCACTACATTGTAATGGTTGTTTTATCCAATCTGTTAGAGTAGTAGCAGTAATAAGCTGTAATAACCGATAGAACAAGCGGGATAATGTATTGCTCACGCATGACTATTGAAAAATATTTTCTGACAGGGCCAAACAACACCCCGAAGCCGTGTTTGGGTTTAATTTGGACAGTTTCACTTAAGGGGTGTACTTACTTTTGTTGCCAGCAGTTAAGACATTAATGGTTGTGTGTTCAGTTATTTCTTAGTTATCTCTCTGCAGTGTCCGCGTAGGGAGACATGGACGACAGGATCTGTGGTGACTCGCCTGTGTGCCCTGTGCTGACCTGTGACCCCGGACCTCCTGCCTTGACCAGCACCCCCCCCCCCCCTCTTTCATTTAAAAATGGATGCTCATCTATAGCCTGTCCATGCATGAGAGTGGACCTGTCCTTCAGTGTGGTTCTCCTCAAGGTTTTGAAGTTTTTTCTTACCAAGAAGGAGGGTCTAAGGGCAGGGATGGGCAAACCATTCCTAAAGGGCCGGTGTGGCTGCAGGTTTTTGTTCCAACCAAGCAGCAGCACACCAGACTTGATTCAATTAATCAACTGATCTCAGTCTTCAGAGAGTTGATTGGTCAAACTGTGTACTCTTGGTTGGTTGGAACAAAAACCTGCAGCCACACCGGCCCTTTGTGGAATAGTTTGCCCATGCCTGGTCTAAGGGCAGGGGATGCTTGGGATGTTTCATCTATTTCTGTAGTTGATTGTGTTTCTGTAAAGCGCTGTGAGACGACTTTGTTATGATTTGGGGCTTTATAAATACAGTTGAAGTGAAATTTGAATTGAATTTTGAAGGGGCAGTATATTTACACTGTCATACAAAATACTTTACATTGTATATTGTACTTTATTCTGTGTTGTCCCATGAAAAACTAGAAAAGCACTCGGGGAGCACAGACTCCACCAAGGAAGACTAGCACCCTTTCCCGAAAGACATGTCCCCCTCCCCCGCGGCCCTGATCACCACCAAACTTTTATCACTTGTTCCTTGTGTCAGTATCAAGATTTCCTGAAAAGTTCAGTCAAATCCGTCCATAACTTATCAACTTAACTTGCTAACAGACAAACTCTGATGATTACATTACTCGGCCATTCATTGACTAGCCAATCAGGTGACTGGACCATTTTGCTATTTGATTCAGTGGCTTCTTCTCAGTTCCAGAGACTGGACTGAACCATGTCACCAAAAAAAAAAGGACAAAAGGGACTGAATAAAAGAACGATAAAACAAAGCTAAAATGGTTCAGTCAACATGGTCTTCTATGGCAGTGGAGACGCTCATGTCCATTTTTACACACTGATCTACAGTTTTCATTAAAGCGGACATATGCAAAATGCACTTTTTAATGTTTTTACAACACAAATATGTGTTGTCTATGTGTGAAGAGAGAAGAGAAGAGAAGAGAAGAGAAGAGAAGAGAAGAGAAGAGAAGAGAAGAGAAGAGAAGAGAAGAGAAGAGAAGAGAAGAGAAGAGAAGAGAAGAGAAGAGATAGACTATTGACCCCACATACAGTAGGGGAACTTCACATCACAGTAGTCAGTGATATACTGCAATAGGGGACAGAAAAAACATATAGCAAACACAGCAAACACAGATATAGTGAAAAAGAAAAAAAAAAAGACTATATGCTGTGTACACTACATAATATACAGGAGTGGAAAATATATAAAAAGGGATAAAACTATGTGTAGATGAGATGAATGGAGTGTAGTGGAATTACAAATTGCACGGTATGATATGAATATAAATAAGACTAACAGTATTTATATATATATATATATATATATATATATATATATATATATAAATTGCACATAATAATAGCAATGGTAGTATAGTTAAGTGGTGTCAACAATAGGTTATTTTAAGAGTTATGGATGTTGTATATTCTAACAGCAGTTGGTAAGAATGGCCTGCGGTAACGTTCCTTTTTACACTGTGGCTAATGCCAAGTGGTACAAGTTAATTTTAAACAGATTCATGTCACACCAATGTGAGAGTCCTGTTTATGTTTCACTTCTTGTTGGAAGAACCTGTCATGTTGATAGTTAATTTTTTCTAAATTATGACACAGTGTTCTCTCATGTTTTTATAGCAAAGTATGTCACTGACAGAGGCACTGAAGGTCCTTTCCATAATGTTTGGAGAATTCAGTTGCTCACAGTGTAAAACTTCCAGACCATTTCACAGCATCCAAAGCAAAAAGGACTATTCAGACAAATGCTGTGAGGAAATACCACATGTTTAGTTGTAGGCACAGTAAAGCAGATTTTTCAAAACATTCTTTTGATAAATGTGGTACCTACCGCAGGAATGGAGTGATGAGCATACGTGAAGTACAGTGAGCATACAGATAAAACTAAATCTACAGCATTTCATCAACATCAAAACGTTAATAAGAGCCATTTTAAGTTTAAAATACCCTCGATTAAAATGAAATGTGAAAAGCCAAGGCATGTTGTTAATATTTCCCAGGTTAAGTGAAACTCTGATCGTGACAGGAGACGAGAAATCTGGGATTCAGCAAAATCAATACGAGCACCATGAATATATTCAACAGATTTCAAATGTCTCCAACAGCTGCCAGGGCACTTCACAAAAAAGAATAAAATGTCAGTACGCTGGTGACACTATCGGAAAAGTTTAAAAAATAGCCAAGACTGTAGAATACATCATATGCACAAAATTTCACATCCAGCCATTTAGTCTGAGCCAGACTGGTGTACAAACCTGATAAATGTTGCTATCAATTAAGCCATACTGCTAGCATGGCAAATCCCACTGACAGTGGCTGCTTCACTGATGAAGTATGTTCAGAAATAAAAGTTAGTGTTAATATAATAAACTTTAAAAGATGTAGTCGGTTTACCATATTAGAGCTCCACAATATATTGCTATGTACGTGTGCGCAGTAGTCACATTGCAGGTCCTACGATTATTTTTATTTGATTTTTTTTTATAATTTTGTATTTATTTGTATATTTTTTTTATTTATTCTATTTATTCCATTATCTTTTTTGTATTTGTCTTTATTTATTTATTTAATAATTTAATAATGAATTTAATTAATTAACAGACTAGTCGACTTGTCAACACGTCAACTCCTGTAGCACGAATCGACTTAAATTTGGAGAAGTCGACAAGAGGATCCTCACAAACTGTAGGTTTGATCACTGTGCATATATTTACTGTGACTTACTGCTGTTCACTGGCTGCAGTTCTATGCTTATTTCACTTCTTTTCTTCCAGTGCTACTGTTGATTACTGCTGACATTGATGTACTGGCATCTAAAGGCTAAAGATCTTAACTACAGTTTAAGTCAAACATTACTTATTTGTGTTCACCATAACATTCAAAACCATGGATATTTGTTTTAAGACGTAAGTGCTCCTTTTTTTCATTATAAAACTCGGCTCTTCATAACGCTGAATACGGGAGCCATTTTCGTCTAGCTTCCCCGTTAACAGAGAAGGAGTGGAACGAAATATAAGACTGCTTCTGGACATTACAAGAACATCCTGGTATGTTACAATAACTTTTGGTCGGCGCTGTCATATTTGCGGACGTAGGGGTACGCTCCTCTGACGAATGTCCGGTGCGAAATGTGGAAGTCGTGAAAATGACGAGCGTTTGATGAACAACAAAACCAAAAATGAAAAACAGCTTGAATCAGTCATTCCACTGCACAAACTCTGTTGCTTTGTGGTGTAGGTTATAAAGAGGAAGCTTTGTTATCTCTCCATAGCATATCTTTAAAAATTATTAATTTGAACGTTAGCAATACAAGATGGAATTCATTAATATCAAATGCAGATGTATGTAGTACGATCATTTCACACCAGTTTAGAACGGTTACTCAAAACCTAAACAAAACACAAAGCTGATGTGAGGTAATAGAACTTCTAGAGCTAGCAGCTAGGGACTGGGACAGCAAGTTATCACCATGACAACCCAAAAGCGCAGTGGATGAGTTATGTTATCCATCTGACAGGTCTACTTAAAATGACATGACGGGTGGGCTACGGCAAAAACGGCAGTACTGGCGCAGGTGGCAATTGGTAAGGGTTTTTAACATGATATTTAGCAGCAGAATTTACTGTAACATATGTGATGGTTTAAAATGAGTTTTTAACATAACATCACTCAACCTCACAGTGTGACTCGTGTTTAAAAAGCAAAGTCACTGAAGCATGCCGTGGTGTATAAATGGCTGTGTGTGTGCGTGTGTGTATGTGCATGTGTACGTGTTTGTGCATGTGTGTGTGTGTGTGTGTGAGTCAGCCGACAAAGGAAGTGTTTTCTTTTCTTGCTGACGGACGTCAACCGGCTAAAGAGGATCAGTGATCGGACAAGATTTGTTATGAATTTCACCATCTCTAATCCCCATCATGGCTAATGCTGCGGTACCAGCCCATGGGGCCAGTGCTATAATTGCTATGTTTACGTGATGTTTCTTTTAAATTCCGAATTATTTATTCAGAATAAAATCATTCAGAATTAAAGGTATTTCTTTCATGGACATGTTAATTCCAAATAAAGGTTTCCATGGAAAACACAACTATTCTGCTGTAGTTAATTGGGCTTTAGGAGCTGGAGCTACAGAGGGTTCTGATTGGACAGAATAACCACTTAACATCTGGATGTCTACCGCAAGAAAACGATCATGTCCACTTCCTGTTTTGCATCCATTTCATCTATCAACAGATCAGATACTATATGTGATTTTGGCATTTATTTTTGTGATAATTATGAACCAGCAGCTCGACCAATTCAACCATAGGAATCAACAAACTCATGACGTGCATTATCGCAATGAGGCAAGGAGCATGTGCAGAATGACAGGAATAATGTTATAGTGGAATTAACTGTTTGCATAGCAGAGGAATAATAATAAACTAGTGACTTTTTTTGGAATGAAGTTTAAGTCAGAATTATCATTTTCAAGTGGAATTAGGTGTTTACATGGTCATCTTAAAGCAGAATTAACTTTTATTCAGAATTAAACTGGAATAAAAACTGTCATGTAAACAGGGCTAATCTGAGGTGGTTGGTAAGGTTCAGGTGAAGCCTTATGTGTCCCAGAATCAAAGATTGTAATCAAAGATGAAGGTAGCCTCAGAAAATATTACAGATATTAGAGTCGAGGGCTATTCTGGGGCCAATTGTAATACACCCTACATGGAATCTAATGAAACAGATACAACTTATGCAATAGCTGCCAGCTGCATAGCTCTCCCTGCAGCAACGAGAGAGTAGGACACGATCAATCACAAGTTAAATGTCAATATGCTGTGGGCCAAATCTCTCGATCTGATAGAACAAAAGAATAATCAGGTATGGAGATGCATTTTTTTTTCTTTTTCAGGAGTGGTAGTGGGAATTCTAGAAAAGTCAGAGTGTCGGAGGATGAAATGAGCACAGGTAGCACTTTCCCCCTGACAATCAGGCAGATAGACACAAACCAATGAGTTCTCTTGGGGGTGTAAGTACGGTCTGTTCCATTGACATGATCCCAACAGCTTGGACAGAAAAAAATAGCACAGAAAGAGACAAATGGAACCTTTTGTGGAGGCTTAGAGACATGTTGGTCGAATTGTGGGTCAGATAAGGATAGAAGAGCTCAAGGTTTGACAGATGAATTGGTTGTAGTTTTTTGAGTTTTTTGGTAGAATGCCTTCATTGGCTTTGATGTTGTTTTTGTACCCAGTCTTTGTTTTTTGTCGTCAAACTTGAATAGATTCTGTTGAAACCTGTGTGTGAAACTTACCCCATTAAAACCCAGAGCCACTTTTGTAGCAGTTCTTAAATGAATATTATAGGAACTGCTATTATATAATAATGCTACAATATCACATGCACAGGATTTCAGAGGGGCAGGGTCTCACAGTCAGAAAAGGGCACTTGGGGGGGTGGGGGCATGACCGTGTGGCTTTCCCTGAAAGACCGACTTGCGCCTCATAAGGAACAGTGACTTTGTAACTTCCACACAGCCCCCCCGCCAGGTAAACCCCAACTGAACATGCCACGGCTGGCAAAATGAATAACCAAATTGCCTTACCTTAAAATGCTTGTCTTGTCTTGTCAATCCGGACTTTGGAATGTGGGTTTGTAATGGTACAACCACACCGAACACGAATTTTCAATTCATGTGTCGAGATTACATACAAAGTCAATGGAGAGACGTGTTTGGACGCAGATTCACCTGGGGCAGCGCGTTGGAAGCGTTCCTGCGGTACGTTGGAGGAGTTTCTGTAGTGCGTTGGTGCGGCAGGTACAGAGCAGTGATCTGAGCCATAGTTGAGGACAGACTGAAATGGCGGGACAGATTTTGTTTATCTCTGTTTATCCAGTGTCCAAATTATCTAGCGTCCAAACTCAGGTGTTTTCGGCGGCACGTTACAAGCATACACATGAAAATTTGCGTTTGGTGTGGCCGTAGCATAAGACCCGTGCGTAGAACATGGCCTGTGCGCCATGTACGGAGGACAGCATGAGGGTTTAATCCACACACTTTAACACACCCACTACAGCTAGCTAGCAATGTGCTAAGATTTTTTTACTTGTTTTCTTCCATTTACTCAGTAGATGCTATTTTTACATTACACACATCCAAAATATGTCATATGTTAACTAGTAGGATATTATAACAAATTAATATTATAATTCACATGAGACGTACAGTCTGGAAACAGTACTGATTTATTTTACTGTAACCATTGAAGATCTTGCGAGAGTAAGGTGGGACATGACATACACAAGGCTTTAGAGGACATAAGGCTTTGTATGAGATGTCACACGTCAACATCCGCTGGCTGATCCACATCCGTGTATCTGATACAGGTGCGTTGCGGAACGGCATTAGGCATGTTTCCACTATTGAGGTTCTCTACCCTTAGTAGAATGCCCTCTCCGGGTTGGGGGGAAGGTCTTGCTTCAGACGGATGAGTTCCAGTACCTTGGGATTTTATTCACGTGTGATGGAAGGATGCAACGGGAGGTTGACAGGTGGATTGGGGAGGCATCTACAGTAATGCGGGTGCTAAACCAATCCGTTATGTTGAAGAAGGAGCTAAGCCAGAAGGCGAAGCTCTCAATTTACCGGTCAATCTATGTTCTGACCCATGAGTTTTGGGTCATGACCGAAATAATGAGATCATGGGTACAAGCAGCCAAAATGAGTTTCCTTCGCAGGGTGGCCGGGATCAGCCTTAGACATAGGGTGAGAAGCCCCGACATTCGGTAGGGACTCGGAGTAGAGCCTCTGCTCCTCCATGTCAAGAGGAGCCAGTTGAGGTGGCTCGGGCACCTCAAGAGGATGCGTCCTGGACACCTCCCTGGGGAGATGTTCCGGGCATGTCCATCCGGGACGAGACCTCGGGGTCGACCCTGGACCCAGGAGGGATTATATCTCTTGGCTGGCCTGGGAACGCCTCAGGATTCCCCTGGAGGAGCTGACTGAGGTAGCTGGGGTGAGGGAAGTCTGGGCTACTTTGCTGAGGCTGCTGCCTCCGCGACCCAGACCCGGATAAGCGGGAGATGACAAGTACAAGTAATTTACTGGCCATCTATTTGTTCCTAAAAGTTCAAATTAAAGTTGGGGTTATTATATCAGACAGAAAAACAACTGGAAAAAAGAGGGACGTTTTCAGCATTAAAAAACTGTCCCCGTCCACTGTTGTCTCTCAAACTCTACTGGTTTTACAGTATTGTGGAAGACAACAGTGTTTCCACATGTATCTGACTCTCCAGGATTTCGCAACGTTGCGATTTGCAACTTCAACGCAAATTCAGCCAATCCCTGTGAATTCAGTGCGATGTTGTAATTTTAATCACCACCGCTACTTTTCGCAAAATGTGACCAATCATTTGTGACGTCTTGAGCTGCTCCTTCTGCCTTTTCTCGTTTACCTTACAGAACGAAGCAACATGTGCACGGTCAGCAGTTCGCATTTGACAACTAAAACGATGCACTAGTACCAACAGGTGCATTTGGAAGAGTACTTTTTTAACTGCATTTTTGTCATCCAGGTAATATTTTATTTGTCATTAATTTAGTGTTTTCTTTTATCTTAGACGTATGTAGGTGTTTCTCACCTGACATGTTTCGGCGTGTTACTTCCGCCTTCGTCAGAGGGTCACCTGAATGTTGCAGTGACATGCTTTTAAAAACAGCTAAAACATGTCAGGTGAGAAATACCTACGCATATGTCTGAGGTCAAAGAAAATACTCACTTAATTTAACAGTCAGACATAATGAACATTCTACAGTTATTTTATTTGTCATATTTGAAAGGTTGTCTTAATATTTCAGTGTCTTTGTTGTATTTTTGTCAGAGAAACTGCCTCTACTACACTGTGCACAGTACTAGTAAGATTTTTTTTTTTACTGGCTGAGACATTTGTATTATGTTTTATAAGGTTATGGTTATGAGGTCATATTTCAACTTTAACCTTTTAACCAACTGGTGCATTTGGAAAAAAAATATTCTTTTTGTATTTTTTGTAATCCTCGTAATAATTTATTTGCCATCTCGATAAAAGGTAGTTTTGAGAACCATATCATAATGACTTTGACTTAATTTTCTAGTCACTAAATATTTGAAATATTACTAAAGTTTGATTACAAAAAGGAAAAAATAGCAACTATTTGCTATTTTCAAAAGCCTAAAGCCTAAAAAGCACCACAACTTTTTTGGATTTTTTTGGAAAAGCTCATGCAACATCAAACATTTTAGGACGAAACTATCTCAAAAAAGGAGGGACAGATTTACTACAGAGCCTCTGAAAGTCCATGAAAAGATGACAATGTATATTTTATACCAGTTATTTACATGTAGGCTATTGGTTTAGTGGTTCAGAAGTTACTAAACATTTTTACATCAGTGGCTGTTTGGGTCTTTATGGGTTAATTATTGTAATTAAAGTTTTCCCAGCTAAGAGTTTGTGAACAAAATTGCACGTCTTTAAGGCTGTCTTTGGTGATAAAACTGTGTGATGAAGCTGCCTGTTGTAAGGATTTCATCTCCCTGTTCTTGAGTTAACACAGACACACACCAAAAAGCCTGAAATTCATAGCATCATAACTTCTTTTCCTTCAAGCTGAACACGAGACTCCTCAGCTGTCGGTGCATTTTCAACATGGCTTGGCTCGTGTTATTGCATACTTGCCATTATGCATACGTACAATGACATGCATTTATCTGTAAAGACTTAATGAAATGTGAGATTCCTCCTGAATGGGGGTATGTAATAGTTTAGGACGTGATTCATCCATCACAGGTCGAGCATGTTTAGACAGGACAGTTTGTTACATCGGTCATAATATCACCTTCTAATATCAATACAACAGGCAGGATATTATGACTGGGTTAAAACTACTGAATGTAGGGATATTGTTATGTCTGACTAATGACATTTTAATTTTTTTTTAATATCAGAAAGAATAAGCACCAACACATGACTTTGAATATTTTGGATTGTGGCCTTATTGTTGTCTATAATGATGATATTATATCTATCACTACTACTACTACTATTCTCCATACATAGGAGGTATAATACATTTCATACATATATGGTTCTAACATGTATTTCTTTATATTTCAGATAACCCAACGAATGCATTTGAATAAAGAGCAATTGAAATGGCAGTTTTACAGAACATATTATATAAATAAAAATGTTTATTGTCAAGCAACTTGTATTTTTCCTATGTACAGAGACACCCTAGTACTACTAGTACTATCAGTACTACTACACTGTAAACCCGAATAAGTTAGCAGAACTAAAAAAAAATTAAAGGCAATCGATTGCCTCAATTATTTGAAGTTGATGAAAGTTTAAAAATACAAAACTTCAAATGTAGATACTTATTAAAGTACAGTTAAATTAAAACATTACTTATTAACTCATTATTCCAAGGTTCTGTCAGTCCTACTGGGAGACTAAGTCAGGGTTCAGTGTCTTTGTCCAAAGACACTTGGACATGTGGACAGACAGAGCCTGGACATGAACCTCTGACCCTTCAGTCATTGGACGACCCACTCTACCAACTGAACCACAGCCGCTCCTGAATAAAATTACAGTGTTTTGTGATTGATTTTTTTTGGTGTTATAGATATTATTGGTTATTTGGAGTGTTTTGAAATTGTACGTTAGCATCTACGACATCAGTTAAGTTTTTTTTTTTCAATCATCCTCATTTGAAACAATACAAATAACAATATAATATCATTTTCAGCATTTAACGACTTAATTCCACCTCATCTATGTTTTTAAGTTATGTTCACTTATATCCACAATAGTTTCCCTTAACACAAAAATATTAGTTGGAAGTACTTAAAAAGAAGAACATGTTACAGCAACTTCATACATTTGAGTTAGTAGTACTATTTCTGAAACTTAATATATTTAATTATTCTTAACATTCAGGTTTACAGTGTACTTATCAGTATTAGTACTAAATGCCAATGGCTAATCTTACACTATAATGACTGGCTTTGTGTAAAAAAAAAAAACAGCTGATCTAACATCACCTACATTTATTTACTTGAGAAATTAATTGAAATATGTATTTATATTTTACACTTAAAAAATACACACTGATTAGTTGAACAGTATCTTCATTTCAAAAAATGTTATGATCAAGATTTTATTTCTTACATTGATGTAGTACTTTTATATGTGACGTCACCAAGACATATGTCATATAAAAGTGTCTGAATCTCCTAAAGCATGAAAACGAATAAAACAGCAGTCATGAGTGTGATTGTTTTACTTGGTTCCATCATTTGAAGTGGACAGGAACTGGAAACTGTGTGTGTGTGTGTGTGTGTGTGTGTGTGTAGCAGAGGAGCGGCTCTTAGTGCATGTCAAGGGGCCAACTCTGTGTGTGTGTGTGTGTGTGTGTGTTTGGACTCTACTGATCTATAGCATTCAGGTTGGAGAATGACAGAGCAAAGACGAGAGAGAGAGAGAGAGAGAGAGAGAGAGAGAGAGAGAGACAGAGAGAGAGAGAGAGAGAGAGGATGGAGGACAGAGTCAGGAAACTCTAAATAAAAAGAAACAGCAATAGGACGTCGTCTTTACCCGTAGCAGGGGACACTTTACGCTGGTGTTGTGTGTATTTTTTGTTCCGATGTTTGGTTTTGTTTTTTATTTGTTTGTTTTGTTTTGTTTTGTTGCGTCCTACAGACTCACTGGACATGGGTCTGACAGACTAACGGAGGACCACTGTACAGAGACAGTGGATGGATGATGGAGTCATTTCACTGAAAGGCTTTTATTCAATTAACACACAAACTGTAAACTGTAACCATTGTAATTTGAATTATACACTTCTACAGTACATAAGGTACTGTGTTCTCATAGAACTCTGAGGTGTAGGTCTGTACCTTCAGCCCTATAAGACCCCAAAAACCCAACATGGACAGACAGCATTCAGGTGTTTACAGCAGCTATCACTTCATGATAACTTTACTTCTTTGTCTATTATATTATATTATATTATCTTTTATATTTGAACTTTTTCTTTTTGACATTTTCTTCAATGCTGATCAGCGACTCTGTGAAGCACTGAAATACCTTGTACTTCAAATGTGTGCTGTGTAATATACAAATAAAATGACAAATTTATACTACAGCCATTATACTATTTAACATTATTATTATTATTATTATTATTATTATTATTATTATTATTATTATTATTATTATTATTATTATTATTATTATTATTATTATTACTTCATGTCATTACTTTTTCATAAGCTTTTTCATTTGGGAGACTAAAGCACATTTTGCTCTTCAGTAGCTACTTCAGTACAATACAAAAAGGATGAAGAAAAAAGATTAACCTCTAAATGATGTTTTGTCTCTATCTAAGGCTTCACATAAAATGTGTGTGTGTGTGTGTATATATATATATATATATATATATATATATATATATATATATATATATATATATATATATATATATATATATATATACAATAAAAAGTAAACACATATAATAATGAGTTAATTAAACCGTTAATTAAACTAAAACTCAATATTGTTGCACATGTACTTTTAAAACCTTGGCAAAAATAATAAACCATTTAAAGAAAGTCTTGAATTTTAAAATAATGACACATAACATATATTTTTCAAAGGTTTGAATTATTATTATTATTATTATTATTATTATTATTATTATTATTATTATTATTATTATTATTATTATTATTGTGCTGTTTACAGTCAGTCTAAGGTGAATGCAGCAGGTCCCTAGCGCCATGCAGTGGTGGTGAAACATGTGGTTTAATTCTGGTCGCGGGTCTGTGATCAGCCATGACTGATTTACGCTCACCCTGTGCATGTCACTTTGTGAGACTCCACTTCCAAGTCAAAGTATTATTTCCTTTTTGTCCACTTAAAGCCCACTGATGGCTTTTAAATGAATGTAGAGCAGGACTTATAGAAGATGTGTGTTTTTATTTTTTATTCCTTTTTTTTCTCTTTTTTTTTCTTCATTTAAAATGAGGTACAATATTGTGCTTTTATCCTCCTTTAAAGACTTTAAAGGGGGGTTTACAGATGCATTTTGTATAAATATATAGCCTATTTAATCTTGTCAAAACCTTTTTTTTTGTCTTTGGGTAAAGCTTTGACAGGACGGAACAGCTTTTTCAAACAGAGATTTCGTTTCAGGAGAGAAAAGTGTAATGACCTAATTGAGGTCTATCAAGTCCAGTCGATAGAATAACATCCCTGGGCTGTGTTTAAAGAATACCCAAAAAGAAAACTCACACTTTCCCCCTAATTCTTCTTCTTTTTCTTCTCTATACTAATGACCCCTGCAATTTTCTTCAACCCGAACCCTTTTTTCCCCCCCGGTGTGGGGTGGAAATATTACACGGGACCATTTGAGTAGATTGTAGTAGTATTTATTTTATTATTATTTTAAATTATTTTCTGCAGGTCCCGGTCTCTAGAGGCGCAGTTTGAAAACATGTCCCCATTAATTAGCGCCTCAGACATCAAACTGGATTTTTTTTTTTTTTATATCAAATGCTAATGTGTCTCAAACTATAGTTTCCTGTATTAAATAAACACTGTAAGGAGATAATTAATATGGCAACCAAACCCTAACGATTCTATTAAAAATCATTATCTCGTTAACTTTTTTTATTTTTTAATTAAAAATAGTATGTGGAAAATGTACCGTTTTCTTATGCAGTAAAAATGTTTATTAAATTAGTGTATGTAAACACTTTTTTATTAGTATTAATATTATTTCGTTATCATTGGCATATCTAATCTGCTGATAATTATTTTTTTTTAAAAAGGAAATTAAACACACATATAACCTTGTAACTTTATAATATAAACTGTTTAAAATATGTTAAACCTGCTAAATCCAAACTTTATTGGTAGCTCTTTTTTTTAAAGAAAAAAACAAAGAAATAAAATTAGAATAGATACAATATTTATAAAAGCTTCAATATAGAGTTTATAAGGTACACCTCAACAATAATAATATAATAATATAAAAGAGAGAATCTACTGTTTTTGCACTTCCTTTCACCTTTACACAAAGCACCATATTAAATTACCAGTATGCATCCTGACCATTTCAATCACATTATCTCAGCGATGATAACAGTATCATTGCAATCATTTACCCCAGTTGCCTATTAATCACCCCCCATTAGTGTCTTATACCAGGCTTTCAGAAGGAAGGGAGCTTCCAAGATCCTATGCAAGTCCATGTTTCAGGATAAATGAGTCATCAAGTCAAACCGCAAAAAAAAAAAAAAAAATACAGTAATTGCTGCATATGGTTCCTGTGGGTCATTCCAATTTTATTTATTAATTTTTAATTTTTTTTGGTTTTCGTTTGAGTTCAGAAGACCAACGCTACTACCATCGATTAAATTTTCCGACCGTCAGTATAGGCCCGGACGACGGACAGACACACTGAGAAAGAATTCCCAACGGGATCTTAAAGGTTTGGTGTGTGAATGGAAGAGAATGAAGGAAAGGGGAGAAGTGGGGGAGACTCATGTGCAACACTTTAAAGAGGAGGGTTCTCCATCTTGCTTTGTCAGGGGCCCTGCTGACATGGGGAAACATCTGCTGCGTAGAAATAGAGACTGATGACTCAAATTATATGCAGTCAGAGGGCCTGCCAGCTCAGATGGGTAGTGTAATGGCAGGGAATATGGATAGACAGTCTATCCGTTCGACCCTGTGACCTAAAAAAATGTATGGACCATCAAATAAAGACACCCCCCCACCCACACCCACACACACACACACCACCTCCTCATTCAGTTTGTTTCCAAAAGTAAAAAAAAAAAAAAAGATAAGGCACGCCGTTGTACATGTATGTATTCAGTTCAGTGTGTGACCCACCTTACACGCCTGAGATGTGAGATGAGCGTACGTATAAGAAAATATCCAGAGAGTTGTTTGTTGTCTGCCTCTTAATAATCAACCACTGGGCCATTGGATCTGGCAGCTCAGAAGTCTCTGCTGCCTGCTTGTGTCGGTCCACTTGAGTGAAAATGGAATTTTTAGGAGCACATTTCACCTCTTGGTTTACTCTGCAACAACAGCTCGCTGATGCTTTTATGATTAGGACAGCTAAATTAAAACCAGAGCAAACGCAGGCCAAACACACAGACACATGCAGACAGACAGACAGACAGAGACAGACAGAGAAGAGGGGGAAAAAAAAAAAAAGCTGGAAGCAGCCAAACAGTGGGGATCACTTCTGCCTGCTACCTTTTCTAGCAGTAATAACACAGAGCCAATAAAGCTTTGTTTCAAAAAGATGAATGTTGTCATTGTTATTGTAATGATAATCGCCACATAGAGAGCTCATGGCACGAGGAAGCACACTGCTCTTTTTATAGCGTGTCACTTGTTATGAGCATCAAGGCGGACACAAACACGACACTGCTTCTAAGAATGTTTCATCAAATTTCTTCACCATAATAGTGTTGATTTACATGTAATTGTGAATCCTCTACAACAATAACAAAAAGAAAGTTGAAAAGCGGGGTGAAAAAAAAGGCCCCAGCTTCGCTTATGTTCTCGCTTTCAGTCATGCTACCATAAGCTGATTTATCTTAACATAAGAGGCACATCTTGAGAATATGCAAGGAAAGAAAGCTAATGGATTATTATTATGTGTTCCTCACTCCCTATCTCTCTAATGACCTCAGGCCTCTGCGATTCTGACTTTGATTTGGAGCCCATTCTCCAATGTGACTTGAGTGGACGAGCTGAGCTAAGACACAATTTCCAGGAGATTGCAGAGTAAGTGCCTCTGGCAGGACCTTTATATTTATATGGCACTTGACTCTTTGGCCAACTATCTTCTCTCTGGTCCTGCTTTGGAGACAGAGAGCAAGATGGAAAGAGAGAAACTCTGCTTGTTTTATTGTTATTAATTGGACACTACATGACAATATGAAACATGTTCAAATTACTTTAAAATGTATGTGTTTTGTGCATTTGTTTTAACATTTTCATTCAAGAAAAAAGACCCAATAGTATACATTTATGGACCTGTGACACATTTACATATAAAAATGTATGTAAAAAAAAAAAAAAATAATAATAATAATAAAGGATAAATTGGTCACAGATTCTTTGAATGAGTGTGTCCTTTAAAAAGTAATACACAGTCTTGGTTTACTATCTTCACATATCAGTATGAATAAAATGAGTTGTGATTTTTTTTTTAAATAAAGATGTCAGGTTACCCTATAGGCAGAAATATCAAAGTATATGAGAAATAATAAATCTCTACTTTACATAAGAAACAATCTGTGGAAATAAAAATGACATTTTGCCTAAAGAAAAACTCTTTGTACGCTGATGGATATTTATACAATAATATACTTTAATTTTACTACTATTTGCAAAAAAAAAAATTACAAATGAAAACTCTTAGTATGAATAGCAATCATCATCTTAGAAATTACTTCTATACGTTGCAAATTACTCACTAAATGTAAATGTTTTAGTGATCTTCATTTCAGTCCCACACTGGGAATAAATTAGTTTAATATGAAGAATTTCATTAATCTTATTTTCTCAAAGACTGGACGACAGGAGATTTTATTCCAAATACATTAGTCTTTTACCAACTGAACAACACTTAACATTAAGCCTTTTTTAAAAATCATACTAATTGTCCTGTTGTGATAATTGTACAGTTTACATTCATTAACCTCCTCAGACCCAGCAGTACTGTCCATTTTTGTCCTTGGTAGGGGACAAATGTTGGACAGTTTAACTTTAAACATGTTTCCCATTGTAAAGGACATTCTATTAATACATACAAAAATCAATAAATCAATAAACATAGCTTTAAAATCTATCAGAAAAGGTGTTGCATTATGTGGCTTCTGTTTAATTGTTTAATGTAAAAAAAATAAATAAAAAGCTAAAACTATTACTTTCCTATGTCTCAGTCTATAAATGCATGTTAATGTAGAGTATTTCTGTACATATGTGCTGTGGAAATGCTTTAAAAATATTCAGGAGGATTTATTTATACTTAAATTTGCAGTTTGTATTAATGATAATGTCATTTTTTTCTTTGGGAAACACGACGTTAGATGATAAAGGGAGTGAATCTGTTGAGCAGCGGAGCCAAGCGTAGGATCCTCAACCCTGGACTAACAACTCTACCTTGTGGACAAAGAAAACATTACACTAATGCTAAATATCAGGTCTATTAAAACCAGAGGTGGAAAGTAATGAAGTACAAGTCATTTTTAGGTATCTGTACTTTACATGAGTATTACTTTTCTGGAAACTTTTTACCTTTACTCCCTACATTTACATAAATATATATGTAATTTATACTCTTTACATTTACATAAATATCTGTACATTATACTCTTTACATTTATATAAATAATTGTACTTTATACTCTTTACATTTATATAAATATCTGTAATTTATACTCTTTACATTTATATAAATATATGTACTTTATACTCTTTACATTTATATAAATATATGTACTTTATACTCTTTACATTTATATAAATATCTGTACTTTATACTCTTTACATTTATATAAATATCTGTACTTTATACTCTTTACATTTATATAAATATCTGTACTTTATACTCTTTACATTTATATAAATATCTGTACTTTATACTCTTTACATTTATATAAATATATGTACTTTATACTCTTTACATTCTGTTGTTACTTTTTCAAACTAAACAGATGTGACAGTACGAAAAAATCAGTGGAGGAGAGAAACTAACTTTATATATTAGAATTATATGACTATTATCTCACAATTTTGACTTAATTTCACAATTTTAACATTTTATCTCATAATTTTGACTTCTTCTCTTAAAATGATGTTTTTTTTAAATCTCATTCGTCATTTTTTTCAAATCTCATGATGACTTCTTATCTCAATTGTGACTTTCCTCCGCCTGATTTTCCTAAATTTCCTGCCCATACCCACAACAGTGACCCCATCAAACACATTATCTACACAGTAACTCACTTTTAAAGGTTTTATTTTAGATACTTTTGAAACTTTTCAGATTTTTTCTGGTTAAATAAGTATTATTGCGTTCATGGCAAAAAAAAAAAAGAAGCAGTTTTACTTTTGTACTTTATTACAATTGTGAAATTGTCCTTATTTACTTAGACTTAAGTAAAGCAGTTGAATCAGTACTTCTACTTTTACCAGAGTATTTTCATACCAGTAGCTGTACTTCTACTTAAGTACAGAATGTGAGTACTTTTACCACCTCTGATTGAAGTATGAATAGAGTTGTTGATCTCACATCATCTCAAAAACTTCCTCATTATTATTTTTTTATATCATAAGAAAGGTTGATTGAAAATGAGAGCGATTCTGTTTTTGTGTTTTTATTATTTTATGATTAAAAATAATCTAAGAGTTTAACTGTAAGTGCTACACAAGAACGATAGGGTGCAGTTCAATGAATGGAACATGGCTGTTGTTAGGAAACAAATACAGAAGTTTGAGTGACAGTTTGTAAAATTCAGATTCTTTGTGGTGGATTCACAGGTGCCAATGATTCACAACAGCTCCAGACATGTTTCAGCCAGTGACAGACCCAAACTCGAAACTCCTCTGAATTATAATGTGAAATACTTAAGCAATACTTAATACCCCCCTCACACACACACACACACACACACACACACACACACACACACACACACACACACACACAGAGCCACGCCACCTGATGAAACAATACTTTTTTAACCAGGAAACATCTGAAAAGTTTCAAAAGTATGCAAAAATAAAGTCTTTAAAGTTACTGTGGAGAAAATATGTTTGAAGTTGTGGAAAAATGAGAAAAAAAGTCATCATTATGAAATAAAAAAAAAACAACAACAACAACATAATTATAAGATTAAAAATCAAAATTGTGAGATACAAAGTCTAAATTCTAAGATAAAGTCATAAATATGACATAAGAAATTCATAATGATGAGAAAAAGATTCAAAATTCTGAGATGAAAAAAATCTAAATTATGGGATAAAGTCACAATCATGAGATAAAAGTTAGAATTATGATATTGAAAGTCACAATTTCTGTTCTCCATTGATTTTCCCTCTGAGGGGAGGAGTCACAATTGAGAAAAAGTCATCATGCGATTTGAAAAAAATTACTAACTAATAACTTGTGAGGGCCCAAAGCATGTCTTACTTGGAGCAGCCCACCAGGAAAATACCCATAATCACTGCTTTGAACCCCTAGTTGGTAAATGTTAGGGCGTCCTTATGAATATTCACAAGAACCACTAGAGCAAGGTCAACCCAGGGGCCCTCTGACTACCGTTCCCCATAGCCTAGGGGCCCTTTGATTGCCATCCCTGTCCTCCCCAAATTCATATAGAATAGAATAGACTTTGTCATTGCATAGACGCAACGAAATTTCACTGTGCTACCCTGAGTACAAAACAAACACTTGTTTAACCAAAATATCACCCTTCTCTCTTGGTTCTCTTCAGATATGCCCTATAACAGTATGAGTCTTACATCACAATTGGCATCTGCATCGCTTTCGGAGCCCCTCCCTTGGGCCCCTGGGCGCCGGCCCCACTGGTACGGCCCTGCATGTTTCCAGTGCCTTTCAAAGGGAAAGATGTTTCAATGCTGCACAACCTTTATGTTGCAAATGTAATGTTCGTGGTCTGAAAAGAAGATTCAAAGACACAGGTTTTCATGAGGAATACGAGAAATTTCAATATTTATACGTTACTAATATTTCATCTGTTTCGGATGCCTCCTGGACGCCTCCCTAGGGAGGTGTTCCGGGCATGTCCCATCGGGAGGCGGCCGCGGGGAAGACCCAGGACACGCTGGAGAGACTATGTCTCTTGGCTGGCCTGGGAATGCCTCGGGGTCCCCCCTGAAGAGCTGGAGGAGGTGTCTGGGGAGAGGGAAGTCTGGGCCTCCCTGCTTCGACTGCTACCCCCGCGACCCGGCCCCGGATGAAGTGGTGGATAATGAATGAACTAATATTTCATTAGTAACGGTTACACAGTTCATCACTCGGTCTTAGAAAAACTTCCGAAAACAATCGGCCAATTTTCCAACAGAAGTCATCAAAACAGTCAACCAAAGCTTCCACATGGATGACGAGTCTGGTTAAGAACCTGACAACCATTTGCAGCAAAGTTTTCACCTTTACTCAATGAATCAGTAACAGCCAAGAAGTGCTTCAAAGCCTCCCAGAAGATCTAAGAACCTTCATGAGCTTCATCTGGACAGGGATGAGCTGCCATTAGACACGGCTTTGGGTTTGCAGTGGTGTATCGACATAGACACTTTCAAATTAAAGCTGAAAGTCAAGGAGCCATCTGCTACTGCTAAAAAGAAAAACCAGTTCCAGGACTGTTGGACAAAAGGGACGTTTATGCAAGGTGGTGGTGGACACAGGACCAGTACTCTGGGTACTCTTTCGGAAAAGATGAATATTTACTGCTCTTACAGGAACATCAAAAATAGAAATAAAAGAAGAGAAATTTTGTTCCTCCAGACCTGGTCATGGTTGCAGATTCCACAGCACCACATGGATCATGGATGAGGAAGAACCCTGGAGAGTAGGTGTGGTTTGTTTAAAGACAAATACAAACATCATTGAACGACCCATAACCAAAATATGCTTTTTTCACGAAGCTAAAGAGTAATTAGGTTTTGTTTTTTATAAAGAGGGGCTGGAATGTATGAGCCATATTCATTTTTGTGTTTATGCAATTTTACTCCATGCCACTAGGGGCGGTATATGTGGTTTAGCTTAGCTGACCTTGGGTTAACCTATTTCAAACAACACACACGTGTCATTGACTTTGAGTGGAAGGCAAGTTTTTCGACTGCGCCTATGTGTATGTATCATGTTTTTGTTCATATGCATTTGTTTTATTGTTTTAGTGACATTTATTATCAGTTAAAGTAAATAAACGCATTATTTTAATTTACTGAACTTTCCATTTTTCCGTCTGTACAAGTGCACTGGGCGCATGTCAAATTAAATTCACTCATTAACAACCAGGACTAGACTCTTTTCAGGACTTAGTCGTTTACAAACAATGACCACTTTTATGTAGAGAAAGAGGATTGCATGTATGCTTGCTCTAATTGAAGGTAAAAAGCTACATCGCTGTGATACTTTAACATACAACTAGTTTCTAAATGCATGAGAAAAGTCTGTTCTTAAAGGGAACATTTTCTCTAAAATGAAAAAAACCTGTAATATGCTAGTACGGGGAGCTACAGTTACATTTATAAATACTGTTTACTGTTAAAGCAGTTCCCACTAGCAGCCAGAGTTTCCACAGGGATGATATAGGCTGGCTACCTTATTAACACGTCATAAATATTCATGAGGAACACCAGAATATCCAGTCATTAGACTAGCCCCTGTTCTAACTCACAGAAAACAGCTTGAAACAGGACAACTATGACCTAATTTTTCACAGAACTGACGCATAGTGGATTCAATCATAGTGGTGACCACAACAATAGAAATTACATAAAGATAGAAGTTGACCTTTAAATTATTTTTTGAGTTTACCCATTACCCTCGGTTACATGTGCATGTGACGGACTTGGATGTTTCAACAAGACGATGACCTACAATATAAGGCAGGGGTGTCAAACTGCGGTCCTTGAGGGCCGGGGTCCTGCATGTTTTAGATGTTTCCCTCTTCCATTACACCTGGAGGCCATTACATCATTATCAGTCTGATGAGGAGCTGCTTATTAACGCTTTAAATGTCAGTGCCGATGCATTCTGAATGGATGATTTAGTTTAAATATTCAGAAATATTCAACAGTTTTACTTTATTTTGTGAATGGAAAAGGTGCCAAAAAGCAAGAGGTGTTTTTTTTAATTATTTTATTTCACCATTTTTTTTAATTGCTGTGACCAAATGTCAATACTAGTTTTCTTCTTTAGTAATTTTTTTCTCCAAAATATTCCACATTATTTGTCATTTTGTAATTATTTATTAGTTTTTGTTCATTTTGTTTATTTTTCTACATTTTTGTTCTTTTAATTTTTCTTAGATTTTCTGCCATTTGTGTCTTACTTTGCTCATGTTACCAGTTATTTTGTTAGTTCTCAGGAGTTAAAGGGTTAAACTGAATCACATGGAAGAGGGAAATATCTAAAACATGCAGGATATCGGCCCTCGAGGACTGGAGTTTGACACCTGTGATATAAGGGTACAGCAGAAAACAGTGACAGTTCTACAGTGACCAGCTCAGTCTCCTAAAGTCAATATCATTGAGTAAATTTGGGAAGATCTCAAATGTTTATGCAAGACACCATAAGAACTTAAAGAAACTGAGGACTATTTACCAAGAACAATGTACAGCTTTACCCTCTGAACAAATTAAGTGTTTCATCCACAACTACAACACAAGACTTCAAACCATTTTTGATGTTAAAAGGACCAATACAGTCCAATAAGGACTAGGGTATGTAAACTTATGATCAGGGTCATTTGGATAGTTTCTTTTGTCATTGTGATTTAAAAAGAGCAAATGAGTTGGATTATAAATTGATTCACACAACCACTAACCATTCAAGTTTTTGTATTACTATTCATATTCTGGGAAAAATGGTTAAAAAACTATCAAATCTCAAATTCTGCGAGAGTATGTACACTAGGGCATTAACAGACACGTCGACTTTAATTTGGAGGAGTCGAAAAGTCACATGTTATTCTTTCTTTCTCTCGGCGCATAAACACAGTCAGATCTAAACAAGACATGTCTTCGGTAGGTAAGACAGTTGTGGTGGGATGACAAACAAGAGTGACACACATCCGTCACCCTCTTTTACTTCACCTTAGATGAAATAAAAAATGGCACGGCCATCTGAAGAGGCCTTCGTTAGCTAATCTGTGTGATACGCGCAGCATCTGCTAGCTTAACCTGAGTGAGCAGCAGCGCAGATAACATGCATTAAACCAACATGCTCTTTTTCCCCAAACATGATGTGGACAGTGTGGTGTGCGTCTTGGTCACTGCCTTAAACTTTTTGCACTTAATATAAAAAGTGAGGACGTGTGACAGACGTCTGGACAGTCCGGTTTTAGAGCCGTGGGTCCAGACAAAATGTGGACATATGTTTACCTACTGATGTTGTTCGGTTAAAGTTAACTAAAAACTCTTTGCTAATGTTAGCCTTTGTTTTGTTGGGGTTAAAATGCTGATGCTTGTGTCTTGTCAGTGAACATTAATATTCCTTATTGCTGGATGGTGTTTTTTTTTCTCTTTTTAGCTGTGTCTCTGTGTTGTCCCACAGCGGACAATGTGATGACGTCATCACAACACGTCGACTCGACACAGACTTTATTGACGGAGAAGTTGACTTGAAAAAAACTGAAGTTGTTAATGCCCTAGTGTACACTTATGGACCTAAATAACACTCACATTATAGTATGTTATGTCTCTTTTTTTTTTCATGTTTATTTCCTCTGCTCATACCATGGACTGTGGTAGAAAGTTAACTGGATGTGTTTTAAGGACACAGTACAATTGAATTCAAAGGAATAAACAAACTGACCTGGAAACAGGAAATGATGTCAAGACTTTACAGATAGTGTACATGTACATGTTGTGGTACACAATCATGTATGTATGTATATGTATAATGGATTTTGTAAATATCTAAATATTTTGTTTCTTTTCTGTGTTATGAAGTAAATGTGTGTTATATAGTGGGTGTTATCGCATGACTTTATCGTAAAGCAGGAACTTAGGCATTAAAGTCTTTGCTTATACAATAGGGCTTTTTTGAACAACCTTGTCTTATCATACAGCCCATCATTGGAAGAAAAAGGACATGAAATACCATTGACCACTAATTGTGTTTGCAATGTCAAGTCAGAGGATGGCCTTCTTTGTTTGGTTTGTAGGCCATTTGGTGGTAGCGAAGCACTTGGCGAGCCAGATGAAGGAGAATGGCCATGGTCTAATAGGCCATCTGCGGTAAACACTGCAGACAATTAAGAGTCCACTTTCTCCAGCTGTGATGTCCATTAGACAGCCCCACCACAACAAGTGACTCTTCAGTGGCTTTTACTCTTCTACCACATGCTCTTCTCGTCATTCATAACGTACTCGAGCTGCCCAGTGCCTCGTGTACTGACTTTTTGTCCGTGTTTGTTGTGCTCTAGGCCTTTTTAGGTCCTATTGAAATGTAGTTTTCCATTCAAGGATTTTAATGTGACTCCAATGGTCAAATAAACCCTCCTTCACTGCCTCTTTTTCTCTCTTATCCACACATACTCTAAATCTCCCACTACATCTCTCAAAAGATGCAGAGCTTTTAACTGTCCTCAACAGGACATCTTTTAAAGTGATTTCATCCACACAATGAGTTCATTAAAAGGCCTTAACATCTGTTACACAAATGCACTTATCATGTTTTTTTATCTAAAGCCCTATGCATACTAACTGTTCTCTCACTCACTGCCTGTCTCCCTCTCACTCTCTCTGTCCGTCTTCCTCTCACTCTCTCTCTCTCTCTGTCTGTCTGTCTCTCACACATTCTCTATCTGTTTGTCTGTCTCTCTCCCTCTCTCTGTCTGTCTCTCTCTCCCTCTCTCTGTCTGTCTCTCTCTCACTCTCTGTCTGTCTCTGTCTCAATGTCTCACTCTGTCTCTCTCACTCTCTGTCTGTCTGTCTCTCTCTGTCTCAAAGTCTCTGTCTCTCTCTCACTCTCCATATGTCTTTCTCTCTCTCTCTCTCTCTCTCTCTCTCTCTCTCTCTCTCTCTCTCTCTCTCTCACTCTCTGTCTGTCTGTCTCTCTCTGTCTCAATGTCTCTGTCTCTCTCTCACTCTCCATATGTCTTTCTCTCTCTCTCTCTCTCTCGGTCTGTCTCTCTCACATTCTCTCTCTGTTTGTTTGTCTCTCTCCCTCTCTCTGTCTGTCTCTCTCTCACTCTCTGTCTGTCTTTCTCTCATGTCATGAGGTCCAAGTTTGTTATCAAGTAGCGACTGGGTAGTGAGTGTAAACTTTTATCTTTAAAAAAAAAATAAAATAAATAAATAAATAAAAAACTAAATATATATATATATATAAATGATAAAAATGTTTAATTTAATTAAATTACAAAAATGTTAAAAGTAAAAATGACTGAATAAATACAATAATTTAATAAATAGAAACTAACAATAACAACAATTTTAAATTTAATTACATTTAAAAATTAATAAAAATTAAATGAATGCAAAAACAGTCATAAAATAAATAAATACAAATAAATAAATATTTTATTATTATTATTTAATTATGAGATAAAACATCTAAATTCCCAGTCACTAAGCACTACCAGAATTAATCCATATATACTGTGGATTTTGCAGAACTAGGTAATATTCAGTAACAATATACTCCTCATGTCCAATAATCTACATAGAACAAGAAAACTTTAAGGTCATTTTTCTCAGTTTGATGCTCTGCACAGTTTCTGCCTTTTTGCTTTGTAGGGCAGTAAACATCATTAATGGAGCTGAATGTGATGCTTCATCTTTTCCTTCTCAGTGAGGACCTACAGTATATAAACTATGTTCAATGATATATGGCAGCTTCTAGAAATAGACTACATCAGTGGAATAAATCATTTCAGATTTTTTAAAGGACAGTCCTTTGTTCTTGTGTTTATACATATTATAAAACTAGATGATCTCATTAAACAGAAATATCAATATTTAGGCACAACGTACCCACAGTATCAGTATCATTCATTGCTTATTTATGCTTCAGTGAATCAATATATGTCCCTGATCTTCAAAAGGTTTGCTTATTATCTCATCTCCATATTCAGTTTTATTCACAGTGACACGGGTTATCAGAGCGAAACCAGAGCAGATGTAATGTGTGTATAATGTGTGACGCAGATGTTAGAGAGCAGCACTTAACACCTCCTGAAAGAAAACCTGTACAATCAAAGACTTATCCTGCACCTCACACATCTTCTTATACAACAGTGGCAAATGATGATAGCTCTGTTCTACATTGTTTTACATCATTTGAGCCGTCTCATATGAAATGGTTACAAACTGTTGATGCATACAGATGATAATAATATAGCGCTTTTTAAGGCACCCAAAGCACTTTACATTATTGATCTATTATTCATTCACTCTCACATACTCCCTCTGGTGGTGGTAAACTCCATATGTAGCCACAGTTGCCCTGGGGCACCTACAGCCCCTCTGACCACCACCAAACATCCATGCGCATTCAAACACCAGTGTGAGTGACACTGGAGGCAAGGAGGGCCAAGTGTCTTGCCCAAGGACACAACGGACTGACTAGGACAGAGCGGGAATCGAACCGCCAACCCTTTGGTCAATGGATGACCCACTCTCCCAACTACAAACCCCATTTACAGTAAAGTTGGAACAGTCCAGTCAAGAAAAAAATGGGCACTCAGATTGAACCGTAAACTTCATTGAACATCTTCTACAAGAGGGTCTTTAATCACAACTGATATAGGCTGAATCCCATTTCACCCCTTACCCCTTCAAATGGAGCTATAAGGGGTAGGGCTGGAAAAGCAACCCCTATAAATTGGGACACCCCTTCATCATTCACCTACATCAACAGTTCACTCCATGAGTTGTTATGGAACCAAAAATGACAGTTTTAACTAGAAAAGCACGCAAGCCAGACCCCCCCCCCCCCCCTCAAATGAAGAGAGGTCCGCCAGAGTTTGTCTGTTAGTTAGCAAGATGAGTCAAAAAGTTATGGATGGATCTTGATGAAATTTACAGGGTAGGTTGGTAATGGGGAGATCTGGAAATTATTATTTATTTTTTATTTATTTATATTATTTTGTGATTTTGGCGATCGGGAGGGGGGGGTCTGGATCACTTTGAAATTTTACATTGCGATAGATGCAGAATATATTTCAGTAACCCAGAATCCAGGATCTCTTCCGGATCACCAAAATGTAATCATTTGTTCCTTGTGACCCTCACAATACATCCTGAAAATTTCATCGAGATCCGTCCCTAACTTTTTGACTTATCTTGCTAATTAACATACAGACAGACAGACAAATGGACAGACAGACAAACAAACTCTACATAAACACCTTGGCGGAGGTAACCACAACTAAGCAAACTTGTCCGTTGCTGTAGTTGTCGCGTTCTCCTAGGATATGTTGATAATTTTACTAATATCTGCGTCAAATCGGAGAAGCGCAATGTATCGACCGATTACTCCACGTTTACGTAAATAGTGCCTTTTATGGAGAAAATTACATTTATACATTGCAACAATGTCAAACTTTATACAATGCAACAGTTTCATAGACACCTTTTAAGGTGTCATTCCACTGAGAAACCAGACTTAGCAACACATGTTCCTTTGACAGTGGTTCATCACCTCCACTGGCTGCATCCTGCATTCACACAAAACAACAAGAGGAACCAGGGACGCAGAAAAAGCTAGTCCATCTGACATCAGATGGACTTTAGTGTTACCCATGTGGGGTTATAAGCCCATCCCCGGCAGCGAATCTGAAGTAGCATTAGCATCTACAAGAGAAGATGGAGCTACAGTAGCTGCTGCACAAACTGGAAAAAATGGTGGATCAAACTGGTTCATGTGCTCTCTGTGGAAATAAAGCCTTAATTTTTTGCATGTTTTCAGAGCAAGCAACAGCACGAAACCTAGCTGGATGCTACTTGGGTAAAGGTAAATACATACATAGCGAGAGAGAGAGAGAGATGGGGGGGGTGTTCCGTCACACATTCTGAGCCAATCAGAGACGCCTCGTCACCACGTCATGGACATGTATGAGGAAGTACCGGTAAACTCTGGTGTTCGTTTTTCTACTGTGAAAAAACAGCTGGAAAAAAAGAAATCTGGCCTTTTTTTTTTTTACACAATGTATTCAATAATGCAGAACACAGTAATATAAATGAAATAACCATGGAATGACACCTTTAAGCAAACAGTTTACCCACCTCTGAAACTTTATCTGCCTCTCAGTAAATGTAATGCACCTCATAATATACTGTAGCATGTTCACAGAATACACTATATGAATCATTAGTACCACTAGTATTGGTATAAACACTAAATTGTGATTTCAACATGTCCAAGAATCCAGGATTATGACCATATTAATGTTTCTAAGAAATGAAATCATTTGTAAATCTGTCCAAATTTCGGCTAGCTAACAGTATTAAAGGGGACGTATCATGCCCATCTTCCACAAGTGAACACAGTTCTGTGGTGTTTCAGTGACCAGTCTGTCACATGCTTTGATTAAAAATACCACATTGATGCAGATATACAGCGGCCGCTTCAACCTGGAGAAACGCTTGGTTTTAATGCCTCATGCTATCATGCAAATTAACCACAGCTGACTCCGCCCCTCTCTGCTGCATTCTACCGAGAGGAAGAAATGGAACCTGAAATTCAAACAAAGAAAAAGAGACAAATACACAAGAGACAAATACACAGAAAAAATAAAGAGAATAGTAAGTTGTTAAGATAGATGGTGAATGGCTTTTTTTTTAGCCCTTTTTTTTCTACTGTTTTTGCTCCAGGAAATTTGAGTTAGTATTGTATTTTATTTTTGACAATTACTTTATGAGAAAAGACTTTTTGTTTTGGAAGAAACTTTTTATTGTTTTTGAGTTGACTCCACAAAATAGCTCGGTGCGAAGAATTGACAGGATTTTAATGTGAGAACTTTTTTTCACTACACTTAATATTTCATAGTTCAGAGACGTAGGAGTGGGGTTCACCTTATGGTGATCGATGATTCTTTTCACAGGTAACCCCTGTAGATGCGGCGATGACGTATTTTGACAGTTATGTCACTTGTGGGAAGTTGTAGGCTAGCTGTAAGTCGTACTTATAATTAATAATAACAAATACCCACGGGTATCAAATATTTGGATATGAATCTATTGACAGCTATCGTACACTATATTGAGTTACTGTGGTGACTTTTATGTGATTTTTTGTCCAACTATGAGGATGACACTTGTTCGTATCTTAAATGATCTTAAAGTGTGAACATGTACATTCTTTCACTTTATTCCTAATTTTTTGGAAATGTATATTTATGCTTTACAACCATTTTGAGTGGTCCTGACACCACACTCTAAATGCTGCTAAATTGGTCTGTGAATATATTGAACATGTTTGCTTTGTACTTGTAAATAAAAGGTTCAAGTGACTGGAATTTCAGTGTCATATATTGTCTTGTACATTACTACAATTAAATGTATTCCATAGAATTTGATTTCAGGCCAATAACTATTATCATGTCAGCAACAGTGGATGAATCTAACTTTTTATTCCTTCATAATTAAGTAAAATAAATAATCCTTGGATTTTTTTTGTCTATTGGATAGAAGAACCACAATTTTACATCAACAGAAATTTTGACAAATAAAGCTTAATAATTTATATTTTTTTTGTACATGATCAATATCCTGATACGTCTGAGTTTTTATTTGTTTTTGTTTTTTTTCAAGTCAACTGTCTGCAGTTTATCGTCTTCTGGATCAAAGAGAACACACAACATGAAATAATTTCCAAGAGTTTTAATAATTTACTTAAAAAAAGTGTGTAAAAGCAACAGATCTCTCCCACTAAAGCGGATCTGTTTGATATTCAAAGTGATGACAGATATAACAAATTTTTGCAAACTTGCCCTCGTCTGTACATTTGTGTACACTTAAACTTACTGTAACTTGGCAAATTAGTTCTTAGTTTGTATTTAAATTATTTTTGACCTGTATACTATATATATATATATATAGATATAGATATATCTATATCTATATATATGATATTGATATGAAGTACTTGAAAGTAAACCAACCAGCATGAAATGTACAGCTTTTTAAGAAATTCCAGAAAAACACAGCTGAAAAGTGTATATACAAACATGCTCATAGGAATCGACAAATAGCAGACTGAGTGAAGCTGAGGAGACAGGCCGTTCAGATGGTTCTGCTTGACATCATTAAGGAGAGCCAATGAAATAAAACATTAAACACTTAATAACCTTGTAATGCTCAAATATCATGGTCTTCTATTGCCTATTTCAAGTTTTTAGCAGGAGAGGAACACTTTATAAATATCCAGTATACTGCATCTCCTGCATCGATTAGTTTAATTTAAATGTATTAAATAAAAAAGTGAAATGTTCAGTATCTGTAGAAAATAAAAAGTACAATGAAAATGCATTTCGTTTGATAAATATTCTTAATGCATCCACTCCATAAGAGATGGCAATGCCCATCACCCTTATTAAGTGCCTGCATGGAAGAGGTAATATACAGTATATTTAGGTATATACACATATATATCAAATTCTATGACATGATATAATTTGTATAAATATGGCATCTTTACAATTGCATTGAAATGACAAATTTTATTTCATATCCCAAGACAAATCACAAGTCTTTTGGGGAAAAAAGGCCTTATTTATGTTCATCATTTGCTTGTTTTAAATATTAAAAATAAGTCTAAATTCTTTGCAAATGTTATGATTTACATTATAAACAACAAGTCTGTCATAACTGCTCAGATATTCCCCCTTGTGTCTGTATTTCCAACACTTTGGAAGTTGAGGAAAAAGCTCCCGTTATGAAATGCTCAACCCCACCTTGGAGTAAATTAAGATGTAAAGGTAGAAGGTTTTATTAAGTGACTGCAAGACCCAAGTAGCACAACATTGCATGTCTATACAAAACATGTAAAAACACCATTGATGTAACAAAGCCGTGTGTTTGTGTCGACGTCTGCTCTGCTGGTTGTACAACATAGGGGTGATGCAGAACCTGCACAGATCAGGGGCTTTTATCTATTTATTTTTACAGGTAAAGACACTCAGACAGGGTTCCCCAGTGACTGTCCACTCAAAGGGAGATACATTTCCTCTTCTGATGTGGGAAAGTTTGTGATATGTCAATAGATCGTTGATTAAATCCATCTTTTTTTTAATCTCCTTCGGGAAGAACCAAAAAACTTTGCACAATCTTGGAGAAAGAACCAGTTTTGAAGAGGGTACTGGCTATGTATGTTTTGGTTACTGTTCAAAACCATGTCATTACATTCCAGGCACGAAAGAGTCAAACTTGCCTTTTCCTTTATTTATCCATGAAATCCATGACTTTATCCAGTAAACACAAAAAGAACCAAGCAAAACAAACAAAAACAAAACAAAAACAGAGGAGCTCTGGTGCTCTCTTGTGCCCAAAGCAGGAATCGTAGGCACAGAGTAAATGAAACACTAAAGCATGTTCAGGATGGTGTTGTACATCTGGATCAGCACGGCCAGGTGGACTGGGAGGCAGGACTGACGGTCCTGGGTGGCAGGGGTGCACGTCAGCCAGGACAGGGCGTTGTACTGTTCCAGTACAAACCTGCAATTTAAATACAGATTCAGATTCAGATTCAGAATCAGAATAATTCAGAAGTGAAAAAATGAACAAGCTTATTAAAAGTAAGGATTGACCCATACAGGTTTTTTTATGGACATTACCGATTTTTTTCTGATTTCCTGAAGCTGCTAAACTTAAAAAGACAATTGGGACCAATAGGGGTAAAACTTTTTTTTTTTTTTTTTTTTTTAAATGACAAATATTCTAGGTCTCAAGTTAAAAATAAACATTTAACAGTAACAAAAAAAAAACAAAACAACAAGTTGAGGTCGAACTTAAAATACCAAATTATATTTAAAATACTTAATTACATTTCAAACAAGTAACATTGTGCACATTAAACTTTCCATATTTAAGGAGTTATTTTCACTTTTAAATTCAGTGTTGTGCACAACATGTTACCTGTTTGTAACTTTGCTTTAAATATTTATTTTATGTTTTACATGTTGTTTAAAAGCACCAAGACACTTTTTATTTTTGCAAAAAATACAAACATATTTGTATTTTAGACATTACTTGATTATGATTATATAATGCACAATTCTTGTATATTTTTATGTTTTTTGTTTTGTATAGCCGTTTACACTTTCATTATTTTAGGAGAGCCATTTTCACTTTGAAATTCAGTATTGTGCAAGCAGCAATACAAAACAAAAAACAATATAAATGATAATATATCAAGAATTGTGCAATGCATGACCTTTGAACCACTGTAATAATCAAGTAATGTCCAAAATAAAAAAATATCTTTGTATGTTTTGCAAAATTAAAAAATATCTGCGCTTTTAAACAACCTAAAATAAACATTTAAACAATTACAGTTATGAACAAGTAACATATTGTGCACAGTCCACACTGCATAATGATTATTTTCAAAGTGAAAATAACTCCTGAAATATGGAAATTGTAAACAGCAATACAACAACAATGTAAAAATAAAATAATCGGTGAAACCACATGAGAATCGACCGATGCCGTTACACTTAAACTCAAAAATCGGCCGGTCAATGTAACGGTCAACTATTAATTAAAAGTACTAAATATTTACTTTAATGTTTGTGTTTTTAACCCTTCGATGCATGAATTATGAAAATGTTAGTCAAGATTTTTTTTTTTCCTAATTGTTTTTAATCCTCTTTAGGCCTGAAAAAAAAAACCCAATGTGATTGAAATCTTTTTAATGAACCAATTTTATTAAGAAGTTACAAAAAAACACGTGTTTATGCTTTGAAGCAAAAAAAAACAACGTGTTTTTAAAGCGTAATATAAGAACACTATGAAATAAAACACTAATGCAGTTTTTGTTTAAGAAGAGACTGTTAATAATTACAGTCTAATAACAAGCAATTGATTTACATGTAAACATGTGACTTCAGATCCTTTATTAAGAACAGCCAAGGTACAGAAATGATATGAACTGACTGATATGGAATTAAAACAATAAAAAATCCATGAATATACAAGAGAACAACAGTAGAATAACTGTCTCGTAAAGTAAAAGTATTCACTGTAAATATCATCCAATCATTTTGAGTTCAGTCAAAATGATTGGATGGTGTTTTTTAAACCCTCTCAGTCCCATAGGTAACTATATATTTGTATTTTTACGTTAGAACATTTAATTCATGGATTGTAATTGAGGTGTGAAAGGGATTTTAAGGCAATATAGTGCAAAATAATGTTTGCACCCCACCTTTAAAAGTCATTAACAACCGTGCTACCAGTCAAATTAATTTAATAGCTTCACAAAATGGAAAAACAAAAAAATGTAAAACAGGAGCTTTCAAGTCAGGTGGGAGGCAGATTATTTGTTCACAAATATAGACTTCTTTGTCTTTTGTGTTGACCCAACGTGGTGGTAACAAAATAATATAACATACGAAGACCCTATGACACATAAAAAAAAAAAAAAAAAAAAAGATTTTTCATAAATATTGAGTTTGGCCTGTGACTCTATTTCAGTTTTTAATCGAATGTGAATTTGACTGTGACACCCTTTCTCTTAATGTATACGCTCTAACTAGTAATGTTATCCTGGTGATTATATGGACATTTTAAGAAAGAATGTGTTAAATATACTCACCTGAGCACATCGGAGGTGGTTTTGGAGTCTAAGGGGTGGGGGCTCCTCTTCGTCTTGTCTGACACCATCTCATCTGTCTGAGCGATGGAGATGTGATGGTGTAGAGAGGCCTGACAGAGACGACATGGAAAATGTCACATGGACAAAGTGCAAAAACATCTCCATCCTACAGAGGGTCTTTGTAATAAATGGAAGTTAGTTGAGCTGTTCCAGTGGCTTCTTCAATGAAAAATGGAGTTAAATCAAAGAAATGTTTTTTTCTTTTTTTTTATTTTATTAAATTTTGAATTAATTAATCATTACATTTTTTTAAATGATTAATTCTCCCTGTGACTCAAGACAAGCAAAGTACTGTGTTCCACGATCTCTCACCTTTGTCAACATCCCAGACTCATGGATTTTGTTTGTTTGTTTGTAAGCAGCTTTATGCAAAACCTACTGGAGCAATTTCTATGAAAGTCACCAAAAATGTGTTTTTGCAATGATACACTATAGCATTATATTTATTACATGTACAGTGTTTTAGTGCTTTTTAGCTAAGGTGGGCGCCACAGCAAACTCACCCCGCTACCTTACCAATGTTCCTCTGAGGAAAAGCAAAAAAAAAAGCAAAAAAAAACCAAACAAAAACAAAGTAGAAGAAAGCACTTTATTTGTCTTTATATAATAGTCCTCAGCATTTAACCCATCTGTTGATGTGGACCTTGTAAGGAGCAGTGGGCCGTTATTTTCTTAATTCAACAGTTCAATTGGAGAGACGTCTCGAAAACAAAAGTTGTTATGGCTCTAACGCCCCCACCCCCACCCCCACCCCTCCGACTCACCAACTTGACAAAGGAATTTTCTACGGGAAACACAGACATATGTATATATTGCATATAAATGCATGTGCATGAGTCCCCTGACCAAACTGCACACAATTACTGACCTAACACCCCCCCCCACCCCACCCCCACACCCGTACACCTCACTCGATGGGGCCATTAGTGCCAGCAACAAATGCTACAGGTGTAAGAAAACTCAGACACAACGTTGCCTCTTATTCCAGTTGTGGGATCAATAAATTACCTATAACTCTATTTTTATTCTAATCAGTTCATAAGCACTGATGAGACCCCTCCCCCACAGACACTGCACAGACGGTAACATGTGAACCAGTCAAAGCAGCTTTTGGTTCAAGGTGCGTCAAAACAGACATTTGTAGACGTGTTTAGATCAAAAAGAAATGTAACAAATGTTTGTACAAATACTTACTTCGCCTTTGACTCTTTAATGTTAAATCAAATCAAAAGTATTTCTGGGCACAGTACTTATCATTTCAGGATATGTGGTTTCTCTTTATCTTATCTGGTGTGTTTTCTTTCTTACACACACAAAGTGTAATGAATACCTTGAGGAAAAGTGGACACTGGCTCTCAGCTTGTGGGCACGACGCCCAGAACCAGTGAGGAAGTCCGTTTCCTTGTGCAGTAGAGACGTAGTAACCCAGAGCCAATGGCTGCTGCTTCAGCTCCTCTGGTGGACTGTCTCTGGACAACAGGCGCTCACCCTGGTTCTACACACACACACACAGACAGACAGACACATACAGACACACGCACACACATACACACACACACACACACACACACACACAGACAGACACACACACACACACACACACACACACACAGGGCAGGATTTCATTAACCTGTTGACTAAGTCACTCTACTGTGCATCCCAAAAAATGAGTTGTCTTCAGTTGTCTTCCAAAAAACCCATTAACAAGCATTAATAACAAGTTTAATGATGACACCTTCAGTTTGAGTGTGTGAATTCAGTGACTGAATAAATGTGTTAAGTTGATCATATATTCTTCACAATTCATTCTCTACTGACCAGTGCTTTCCCCCTGTAATAATAACCCCATACAGATTTATTTAATATATCTTCAAATATACATATATTTGACCCATGCAAAGATATGTATATTATACATATACATATATGTATATGTATATTATACATATACAGATACGTATATGTATATGTATATGTATATGTATATGTATATGTCAACTCGAGCAGGTCGTCCAATGATCAAAGGGTTGGCGGTTCGCGCCCCTGTACACGTGTCCAAGTGTCCTTAGGCAAGACACTGAACCCTCTGTTGCTCCCAGTAGGGTCAGGCAGTGCCAGTGCATCGGCAGCAGCCGTCTACTGGTGTATGAGTGTGTGTGTGTGTGTGTGTGAATGGGTGAATGTGAGGAATTGGGCACCACTATATAAGTATATAAAGTACAGTACATGTACGATGTATTTTAATGGCATAACCTATAGAAATAACAATGAAACAAATGT